>JAVJGJ010000061.1:14090215-14127337 GCA_035590215.1 Microhierax caerulescens | reverse complement strand
ATAAGCAGTTTTATATGTAACTGCCTACTCTAAAGTATTACAGATTGAGAAAAGTTTGTAAAGTGAACAATGTCTGCTGAGGTGTGTGTGTATGTGTGTTTGACTGGGTTTTCTTTAGCAGAAGGAACTACTTAATCCAAAAAGCATCCTGACATCTATTGCTTTTGAAATTTCTTAATTTTATCTTCACTTCTCTTGAGCTGAGTCAGGGAAAAGAAGTGACTTTTAAGTGCTTTTGGAATCTGTCCTACAAATACACACTAGAAGGATTCCCCCCACCATCCCCTGTGTTCTTTATGCAGAACTATAGATGGTAAAACAGTTAAATAACTCAGTCGAAGGGTATATTAAAATATCCAAAGTTATGTGAAAAGTTTCTGAAGAAATCAGTCTCACCCGGTTTTCATAAGTTCAGGCCAATAATGGTTATGTTAGCTGTATGCTTTTTCTTTGGAGCCTGTTGCTTCACTGCTACTGTAATAGATTTTGAGACTTCCTACTACAAAAACACAGGTCTGGCCCTTGCTCTCTGTTTCTGTTATGAGTGTCACACCAGCTATTTAAGGAGGTGTTGCAATGCTCAGATGTGTTCACTGCATACTGTGATGCATCTCCAGTGGCCTGTTATATAGTGGTGGAATTGATTAAGTTGGCAGAGTTCTAGAAGTTCGAAGCAGATTTGGGCCTTTGAGCTGAAGGAGCAGAGAGAACTGGTAGACTTTTCCCGTTCTTGGTAACATTTACTCATAAAATCCATTTGTTGTGCTGGAGTTGCTGAAGTACTTAGTAAAAGCATTGGGATGCTCAAAATGCATACGTTTGCCAACAACAGCTTGCTTGTTTCTGTGCTGTAATCAGACCTTCAGTCACAATTTTGCTGTACCATTGCCACAGCCCAATCAGCATGAAGAGAAACAGGAATACTTTCGACAGTGACCGTGTGCTACCTAACCGTGGTGCCCTTGCTTCACTTGATAAGCTATGAGCGCTATGTTCTTTGTCTTTCAGAGGTAGCATGGACACATGCTTAAGGTATTACAATGATGAGGTAAGGCGAAAAGAAACAATGTGCTTAAAAAAATTCACTGTCCAACTTCCTGCAGAACATGTCAATAGAATATGATGTACATTTATGAAGGAAACTGCAACTGAAGAAGTGTTGTCACAGCAATCTGGTGTAAAAAGCAGACCCTTTCAACATTTCAGTCTGAAACGCAGCACATGCAGAAAAATAGAATTCATGTAATTGTAAAGCTTAACAGCCAGAGCAGAATTCATCTGCTTGACTTGATGAGAAGTTTGTTGTGCCACCTTTTTGGATCTGCTGATTTAAGCAAGCATTGTCCGTACAAATTCATCTGTGAGGCAGACTGGTCAGAGCCATTCTGATATTTTGAGTTGGCTGACTGACTCATAGTCCCAGCCTGTGCTGGAGGAGGTCTGAAATACTGCTGGAGAGTTGGGTAGCGCTCAGAGCTGTGTTTAAGAAAGTATTTGGTGCTGTTCAAAGCTGAAGCCCTGCAAATCAAGCCAACGCAGCGTCAGTTGTGGCTCTTGCCTGAGCTGGGGATCTGCTTCCTCTGCTTCGAGCTTTAGTCAGGTCCTCTGCAGCAAGTATGTAGCTCCCATCTCTTCAGGGACAAACCACCAAGCAGGGAAGTATACTGTCCTCTTGCATGCCAGCAGTCTGGACAGAATTAGCCACCAGTAGGCACAAAATGGCATAGCATGTTACATTAAAGTATCTGATCACCACCTCTTCTTTCTGAGTAGGTGGAAACTTATACAAGCAGTATGGAAGTGTAGTAGTCTGCTATAATGATCACCTTGCTTATTAAAATATCTTGCTTTACACTCAATAATTTAAGTCGTTCTATGTCACCTACATTGATTCATAGTTCCAAGCAGTATGTAGCTGCTGCCAAGAGAGACTTCAGAGCTGTGCATTTCTCAAATCTACATCTGTTAAAACGCTACTCTGCTGCAATGTCTGAAATAAACCCAGGTTTCTCAGGTGTCCAATTCATGTAGGTAAGGGAGATCTAACCCCCTGTTTTGTGCATGACAATCTGTATTTAGAATACCATTTTCCTCTCTCTCCTGAATCATGCTTATTAAAATTAGTGGGAGACTCCCAATGAAGACCAGCAGTAATTATTTTGCTCCTGTAATTGTGAGTTTTGTCACCACATGGATTGCTCAGTGCAAAAGATGCAAAACCCCCTTTTTTAAGTGAAACAGATACTAAACATGTTTTTAGCTGACCTGCCAGGTGAAGCTAACAAGAAGTGCAAGCATCACTTTTAGCATTTTCAGTCTGCCTGCAGACTCAAGAACATGTGTTTCTAACCTTTATTCACACTTGGAACACTTTGTAAGCGCAGTAGTTGGAATTTTTTTTCTGAACAAGGAGTGAGGAACCAGGAAGGTGAATATGACTTTATTTCACACAGCCCATGGATGTAACTTATTAATGGATGGAACAAAGGCATTTGGTGTGGTGTTTGACTCAATAAAGGTATTTCAAGGGTGTACCCTATCTGTAGCAAGGCCATGGTTCTCAACCTTGTGCAAAGTGAAAATAGGTAATCTATTAAGTAAACTAAATTGCTAAGGGAAGGGAGGATCTTCAAAGAACTGAAGGCTTGTTAGAGAAGATAAAACAAGTATAGGGTTTAGAGTAATTACATAGCTATGACTCAAGGACAGTGGACTCAGCTGCGCAAAGCAACCATATATTTGACCAGATTCTTGTACGAAGGCAGCATATTTTATTCCTGGGCCACAAAGAAGTCTGAAAAGCAGAGTCATACAAATCTTTTCTTCATTCTAAGGTATGAAATACTGGACTTAAGTTTGTCCTGCTAATCTTAAAGAAACAGATACTGACTTTTATGATTCCTGTTTTTTACATGTGGCTCGCTGTTAGACATTTTTTGGTTCATAAATCTTACTACAAAACAGTAAGATGCCATGATAAAGTTGGCTTATCTAGTAATTTTTTGCTTGAGAATAATGCATATACTGTTCATCCTTTTAATTCTCCAGCTCATCTGAAGGATATCAACATACAAAAGGGTGACAAACTCAGATCACTGTCATGTATCACACAATCAATTGTGTATCACACAAACTCTGTGAGAAGGATTTACAAATGTAAGTTATATAGCAAATTTCACTGGCCCAAGGATGATGTTAAACACTGCAGGATGTGTGAACAGATCTAAAATGAGAGCAAGAAATGGGAAGGCAGAAGATGTGGGCTGCAAGGGTCAAGAAGGCTCTTGTGTGAACAGATCTAAAATGAGAGCAAGAAACAGGAAGGCAGAAGATGTGGGCTGCAAGAGTCAAGAAGGCTTTTGCGTGAACAGAAAATAAATTAGTACCATCTGAGCAAAAATGAAACAAAGTTTGTGAAGCAATGCAGAGTGAGAACAGTGAATGTTTGAAAAAACACATTGTTTTCATAAGCAGCTGGATTTGCAGACCCTGATTGCATGTAGTTCTCTCCTGCTTGGATTTGCTTATGTCTAAAAATATTTTTGAGCCCTAACTCCAGCCTTCTCCAGGTATGAAATATTCCAGCCACTCATTCACAAGAAACACCCAGGAAATCTCTTTAAAACTTCCACCTTGCTCTCAAATTGGCCAGGATGGTCAAAAGTGACTACAAAAGAGGGACTAAAAGTACACTGCAAAAGTTTGATTTTTGTTAAGATACCAGAATCTAAATAAACTGGAGCTTGGAATTAAAGAATCAAAGTCTGTTTCTCAGGTATTGCAACTGTTTCTGCATAGGCAAGAGGTTGGATAATGCTTTGTATGCAGTGACCTAGAGATACGGCTCTGGGCAATTGCTAAAGAAGACTAAGAAGACACTAAGACTTCCCTCTAATTCTTCTCGCCACCCCCCCTAGTCATTGCAGTAGGTGTTACTTCATATTGCCATTTGTTAATGCTGTTCTCTTTGCACACGAATCTCAGAGCACATGAGCTTACACGCGTGAGGTTCCAGTTTCAATACCTCTTTAGTGACACTAGAATATCCGAATTAAAAAAGAACTGCAGGTGTTTTGTAGATTTAAAAAAAGGTGGAGCATTCACTCCTAGGTGATATCTGCTGAAATTAGTTATTTCAGAACAAAAGCAGAGCCACGGTTATCTGTTGTTCTCTACCTGCATATTTTTAAAGCAATTATGGTACTTAAGCATAGGTTTTACTGAACATGTAATCCTGAAGTTTTGCTCTTTGCTAGTAACCGTAGTGGTTTTAGTAGCATTGTTCTTCTCTTTTAAGTGATGCAAATCTAACAGAACTCTGAACTATGTTAGGATCTGTCCTAGTTTTAGCAGGTTTTTCCCTTTTTTCATTATTTCTGGACAATTGCAGTATAAAGTGAAAGTATGAATGTTGTGGTAACTGTAAATAGCCAGTCAGGAACAAGAAGAAGGAGAATCTGTCTTTGGGTCTGCAGCAAAAGTCCTGGTGTCCACAGATAACCAGTGAGCTTTTTGTTTCATCCTGCTCCCTCCTTCTGAAAATGCTCCTATGCTATACTCCAGTAACATTGTTGCCATGGCACCCATCAAAACCCAGATATGCTCTTGCTTTATGTAGCAAGATGCAAATTTTTGTAAACAGGAGAATTTCTTTTCACTTTTCACTGCTATTAAGTAAGGGACTCTATCCATGCCTCCAGAGAGATGCCGTTTACTGTACACTCTTTGTCATTCCCAAGTATGTTCCATAGTTTACTCTTATCAGTTCAATCCACAAAGGGCACTTGCTAAATTTTTGGTATTTGCCTGTTTGATTTTCATGGTACAGATTCTGCTGCACATAAGATGTCATCTGTACTTGGCCACCCTTTAGAAAGGTGGAGAAATGTGTGGGGAAAGGAGTGGCTCATTCAAATGGTTTAAATTAAAGTCAGGGCACTACAGCAATATACACCAGCTGAGGCTCTACAACTTCAAAGGAGAAAATCTGAACTGTTATGGAGTCCAGTTTTCTCCTTCTGCAGTAGGGAACAGCTGGCGGATTGGACTCTGACTGCACAGAGGCTGGTGTAAATGGTAAGAATTGTCACTGAAGTCTTGATGTTTACTGACACAGATGAGATGAGATTCAGGAAATATACAGCAGCTTGTTGTGGAGGAGGTTATAGATTTGTATGTTAAGACATTATTACACACAATAGCTAAGGAGGGAGGAGAGACATAAAATACTATTTAATATTTTAAAATATATATACTGAAGACCAGTACTGGGTTGTTACTTGCCCTTTGTGTTGTCTCAGCAGTTAGGTATCAGCTTTAGTAGAACAACAGACAGTTCCTTGACACTGGGAATTCTGTGGAAAATCCGAAGACAAATCCCTTGTAAGCTGTGGTGTATGAGGCAAGAAGAGGGCAAAGACTGCTGCTGAATTTGTCTCTGCTGTTTTAGAATATGCTCCATTTTGCTAATGAACAATTTGTCCCAGGGTCGCATCATCTTCTAAATGAATCTTCAGTCTGGGTCACTTCTGAATAAATGTAAGGAAAATGATGGACACCTGAAAAGTTAAGCAGGCAAAAAAACGTTTGTGCATGTATGTTTGGAGATTTGCTTTGTATCAGTCTGTGCTCAAGGAACAGTACAAAATGGTGAATGCTTCACTGATGTCAAGCAAGAAGACTTCCTTCTCAGTAGGCAGTACTCCCCACAAAAGGTAGTACTGAGAAGGATGAAGGTTGGTTTGATTTCTGCTAATGCAGAATAAAAAGAAAACTTTCCAGACTTTACACTGCTTGTGGTAGGTTTGATATTCATTTGCTGAATCTAATAACTCAGTATTTGAAGGGAGGGAAAAAACGAACAACAATGAGGGTACCAAAGCTACTCTCTGAACAGAGGCTAAGATGCTCGGACACTAAGGTTTATTAGCAGAGACATGGGGAATCTGAGTTCAGCTCCCTGCTTGCCACCATTTATCTGTCTGCTCACAGGCAAGTCACTCAGGAAGTCCCCATGGTGCACCCTGAGTCCTGGTGTTCGCACCCATCTTGGTAGTGCCGTGAGTCAAAGAAATTCCCTGCTTGGTAGCAGATGCAGTCCCAGTACAGCCACATGTCTGTGTTCCCTGTCTGTATAATGGGGATGTCCCCATGTTGAGTTGCTTGTATTTGTAAGCTCTCCCAGACAGAGCTGGCTGGTGTTTCAGATCTGCTCCTTGTACAAGGAATGGTAACACTTCAGCCATGAGAGCAGAGAAAGTCTTGGCTAATTGCAATAGAAGCTCCCTTTGCTGAAGAACCCTAAAATTACGACCAAGGCAAGCCTAGTCAATAGCCTTACTGCAAGAACTTCAAAGTTATACTACCCAGTCCCTTCCCCATATACTATTAGTAGCAATGACTTTTTACAAAATCAGACACCAAAATACAAGCTGTTTATACTGTTTGACACATGTATATGTACAGAGAAGACTTCAAAACTGGCTCATAAATTCTTTAAGGTTCATTTGCAAAAATACACCAGAAATTTGGCTACTGAGTATAAGTTACACAGAATGGACTTATTTGGCTCAGACAAGATCTGCTTTGAGATCTTTTGTCAGGTACTATTTGTTTCATAGAATAATCACTGAGATTCCTCAGGGACATCATAACCATTTTTAACAGATCCTCATGCTGGCTGAAGTGTTTGGAGTACTAATAACTTGCATGGATGTACAAACAAAAATGCATACATGCAAGAAATACTGTTATGCTCAGTAGTGCTGGTATTAAACAGAAAGCAAAGTATGTGTGTCATTGTTGATAGAATGGAGGCCAAAATTTAACATGAACATGTTTTATAACTGCAAAAGTTAATTACTTAGGTTAAAATTAATATAGTGTATATTGTTTGGGTCTAAGAAATCATATACAAGCATATTCACATCTAATCATGAAGTATCTTAGTGCTTGTAATAGAATTCATTAAAAATATTGTTGGTTATTCTAGAATACAGTGCAGTAAGCTTGTTTTTTAACCATTAAGCAATAATAAACTTATCTGCCATCCTTCACAGTTCTGCTAGTAGCAATAAAATAATATGAATTTATTTACTTACAAAGGTAATTATTTTAAAATACAAGATAGGCTTTTAATGTTATATAACATCTTTAAAAATGCCTAATTTAAACAAACAACATATTGCTTTGACAGCTAAAGGTTTATAAGATGTTTTGTTTCTTCACAGAATCAAAAATTCTTGCCTAATACTTGCCCACTCAGAACACCAATATCGCATCAAACACTAATGAAAAACCTTTCCCCCCAGAGCAATACCTTTGAAATCATAAGTTCTAATTATGTCATCAGAAGGTACTCTTATAAGGGAAAGTTTTCAGGACTGGAGAGGGTGACTGAGAAAATCTAACTGGTCTTTCTGACAATGGATTCAGGCACATTAAAAACTGTCAGCAAATTAAATCTTGCCTTTGATCAAACTACAAAGCCAGTATTTTGAAGCCAGCTTTATTTATGGACTTTGGGTTCAGCAGTTTACTGTTGCACCTGAAATATACTACTAGTATACTACTGTAGGATTTGGGGCACAACTCCTAGTAAAGGTGATCACCCTTAACTCCTAGAACTAAGCCAATAGTGTTTGTTACCTTTTAGTAACAGGTAGTAAATATCCTCTCAAATTCAGACTGTATATTAAAGGACCAGCTCAAGGCTTCTTAGCAGTGACATTTTGCTGTCTAAAGGATGAAGGAAAAATAAACACCCAGGCCACCTGCTATTAATTAAGGAAAGACAATTCACTAATGACATTCTCCTTTCCTGGTTAAAGAAAATCGTGTCTGAGGAAGCCAGCCTAATTAAACCAATACAGATTTTGTCAGCCTGCTTCAGCCCACTTCCATAAGGAACTGCTTACTGAACGGGTACTTTAGAATGCTGTCTAAAAACTGCATTACAGGACTTGTAGAAAAAAGGCAGGTGTTATTTCCCACACTGACACAACACATTGGTATTTCCAGGTTTGGCTCAAAATACATCAGTATGCATGTGTATAAATGCTGTAAAAACTACGGAGAAACCTTTGAAAGTATCTGTAAACGTGTGTCTCTTGAAATTACTAGATCATGTACCAATTGTCAAATTAGTTCCACCAAGCTAAAGTTGGGTGATCTGAAGGACTTTTAAGGTTGGCTTAATGGATCTAATTTTAAGATTTGCTAGTAATGTCATGCTAATCTAGTGTACAGTGGCTGGAATTCTTTCTGGTTTAAGATTATTTTAAAATCCCAAATGTAAGGTTAATGGGGTGTTTTCAGTGTAACCTGAGAGAGAGAGAGAGGGAAAACTCAGCACAATGACTCTAGGAGAGAATTGTCATAACATAACTTCCAGTATATTCCCACTTATGCTACAATTGTTGGTGGAGCTAATGAAGCTTGAGAATAGTTAGCACTGTCAAATCACAATGGAGTCCAGAGAATTTCAGAAAACCCTTTCTCTGACAAAGCTGTGAAACATGAAGACTTGGTATACTGAGGGGAACAATGATTCACATTGCAGACCACACAATGTACTGCTGAATATTCACATGCTACTGAATTAAGTCCATATACTTAATATTGTAGAATGAATTGCAGTATTTTGAAAATTGCTCAGAAAGACAGAAATATCTTTTAGCATTCATAGAAAAAGACAATGCATATAGAATAAGCTATCTCCTATGACAAGTCAATGGGAAACAGAACTGTCAATTCATTGTGTGCTTCCTCCAAGTAAAGCTACAGTGATAACCAAAGGATATTTCAGTAAAACAGCTGAATTACCCAGCCACTGTCTTCAGTGGAGCAGAAGACTAGGATTTAAGGCACATTAGTCAGCATGCTACTGTATTGATCCTCCTGAGTGATGATTCTGTCTTGGACACATACTGCGAGTTTTCTGCCGCAATGAGAGAAGGAGATTTACTGGAGGATGTTTTTTTCAGAATCAAGGTGATGATTTAAAAAAGCGTCAGTCTTGTTGAATTCCTTCTAGTTCTAGTTTGGTTTTTAGTTCAGATGGAGTCAGTGTGGGATTTAGCTGTGGAACTGGGAAAGCTTAACAGGATGAACTGATGTTTGTGGAGACACTAGTATGTTAGGTTTTTGGGTTTTTAATAAGCTCTTTGTCCTTGAAAGTTACATGCAGCTCAGTAGGAAATCTGGGTGCAGCACCTACCAGGATCAAACTCACTGCTATATGATAGTTGGTTAAAACATGTGGTATGATTCAGTATGGAATCTTTAAACAAAACATTTCTAGCTTGCAGTTGTTGCTACACAGACTGTATGCAGATAAGTTACAAATAACTGAGCATATGTGTGGTGCAAGGTTAAAACAATAACAAGCAGGTCGAATCATTCAAACACTGGAAATCACTTTGACTCCAGGCCAAAAGCTTAGCTTGAGATGATATCAGTATGGGATAAAAAGAGGATAAACTAACAGGCTTAGCAGCCAGCTTGTTGGAGTCAGCATATAGTATCTATACTTCCAGCAGGAGAGCAGATGGTCATATATTTAAGGAAGCACCAGACAGGGAGTCAGGAGATCTGAATTCTATTCCTGGCTCTGCAGCAGTGTTCCTATGTCACCTTGGGGAGTCACTTTTTTCCCCTTTTTTCCTAATCTTTTAAGTAGTGGAAATAATATTTGCTTGTCTCACAGGGCAGTTGAGAGGCTAAACTAATGCTGAAAAAACAACCCTGAAGCTCTAAGAAAAATGTATGGAAGAAATGAAAAGTAAACTTGTTTGGAAGAAAGGACACCACATGGTTTTATATGGCATGTTTGTGCCATATGTTTATGACCTTTCCTCTCCCCGGAACGTCCCATGCCTTTTTGCACACAGTTTTCAAGGAGGGAATAAATGGATTAAGCTGCCTTCCACATTTGCTAGAAAGATAAGCAGCTGCCAGTAAGAACCTGACCAAAGAACGGACTTTATTACTGAGAGAGATATTATTTATGCCTAAGAGGGCAATAGGCTTGTTGAAGTTAACCGCTCATCCCAAGATATTTTTGCATTGGTGGCAGAATAATGTCTCTAATGGCTTTTATTCTGAATTCAGCAGTGCTGCTTGCAAGCTGAATGTTAAGTACATACTTAAGTATTGCCTCTTATGAACAAATCTGCTGAAGTCCCAAAACAAGTCCATTTTTTAAATCAGTGAGAAATGTCCATGATTATTTGCAAAGGACTTTCATCTAAAGCCCATTAAAATCAACTAGACTTCAAAGGAATCTGAATCAAAGACCTAGCAAGCAACTGTCATTTCTTCTGAATACTATGCCCATTAAGAAAATTGACCCTACTTATCTTCGTAACTGTTTGGCATCATAGGAGTTATGTTTTCACCACAGAATAAATAGCTTCTGCTTTCAGTGTGGACGTGTAAGCTTTGGGCTGGAGTTGAATTTTAGCACGTATCATGATTTGCTCCATTTGTGCACATCTTTTAGGCAAGAAAAAAAAAAAAAAGAAAAAAGATGAAGCCTTTGGTTTTTTTCCTCTATGCCTCCACTTTTCTTGTTCTTAGATTCTGAGTCCCTGTCAAGGGATCAAACCCCAGTTCAAAGCCAGCTCTGCTAAAAGGGCACACACAACACTGCAGAAGACTTCAAAACATTAGTCCACCTCATAGCAGCAGAAGAGACAAACGAGGCAAAAACAAGGGTTACTTGAGCAGGTGTCCTGAGTGTCAATATGGAATGTGGTCTTCCAACATGAGTTTGTTTTTCTGATTCCTCACATATGGAGCTGCCTCTAATCCTGTAAACTGGACTTCCTTCAGCTCTTCTGGAAGTAACTGTGGGTTGGATATCTACATGGAGGGAAACAGTTGCCATTTTCAGGTTCAGGCTGTTGAGCAGGTTATAGTGGCTGGAAATAAAATGGGAAGGTTCTGGTGCGGTTTATGAAGAAGAATGTATTCTCTTGCATGAAGCCTGGCTTTGTAAGAACACATTTTTGAGTTAAGCTGTTCTTCTTTTATAGTGGGATAGTTCTGCTGCCTGTTTCCATGATGACAGCCTTGGTAGTAATGCAAGAGGACTTCGTACTTTGCTGAGAAAGATTTACAAAGGTACCATAATTACAGTTAATGCCCATTGGATATGTACACAAACAAACTGACTTAGTGCACTCTCTTCACCTAAAATCCATGCAGTTTTCTGCATTAAATCACCACGAGATAGCAGTAATACAAGAGAGAAGCTGAGTGAAACAATTTCTTTCTGAAGAACTGTGCTGTATGTCTAACTGTAGTCTATTAAGGGAGGAATTCAACTGTTCACTCTCAATGTATGACCTAAGCAAGAAACTAAATATTTTGGATAGTAACCAGCCCACTGTTCTGAGTATATAACAAAACCACTTTTTATGACAGTGTAAAGTTGATAGTCTGTGGCCAGAGACTGATCTGGTCCAACTGAAAGTGATTTAGATAAGACTCTGACATCTTCATCTTTCCTTTTTACAGGAATGTTGTTTGTTTCTTTCATGTCCTCTTTTTGGGTTGGCAAGTGACAGAATTGCAGTTAAGAGGTCAAAGAAATGCTCCACAAAGACACAAACACAGCGAGAAGGACAGCAAGGATGGAGCTTGTTTCACCACTCTTCTCTTGTTCTTCCCATCCCTATGATTTTTATAAGCTAATCTTCACTAGTTGCCATGAAGCTTGCAGGTAACACTCTCTCCAATGACTACCAACTTTGTCATGTAACATTTTCAAAGGTTTGAAGGTGACATATAGAAAAACCTTATCACTTCTTAGAAGAATTGCTTCAGTAGGAATGTTGCTATTTGTATATTTTTATGTTTTGGGGTATGGAAGAGAGTTTGGAGAATTAAGAAAAAGTAGAACTATTTAAAAGTTAAGTTAATGATTCAACAAGGGCAGGTTCTCTTAAAGGATAACTCTGGTTATATATTAAGATTATACCAATAAAGTGTTCAGTCCAAATCAATCCTCCTCCTCTGTGGTCCTGCACTGTCAGGGCTGGGTTCTTTGCACAAAGATGTGGCTTTTTCTTGGGATCATCTTTTCTGTGGGGATGTTAATTCCTGGAAAACTCAGCTTGAAATTGCAATATGATGGGTGAGTGTGAACAGAGTATCAGAAAAAATTGTGCATGCAGTGAAATTCTCAGGAATTGTGTAAGAATAATAATAACAATTATGAACTGAAAGCCTAGAGACAGGGTTACTAAGCTGTAAGCTTTGTACAATTTGGAAAGAAAACGTAACGATGGGAAATGAAGAAAGAGTGAACCAAATCCAAGCCAACAAAGATATGGCTGCAGCCATAGGAGACACTCAGAAAGCCCCTCAAATGCACCTCAGGATGCTCTGCTTCCATTAGCTGAAATTCATTTAATAATGAATTCATAACTTCGAAATCGGATGCTGTAGGAATAAAATGCCTTTTCTGAGTATAAAGCAGGGGGTGAGAGGTGAGGGTGTGTGACTGACCAACATTTTATCCATTAATAAAAGACAGTTGAGGTTATATGAAAAAGATGCCATCTCAAAGCTCAGTTACAGAACCCCTGTTGGTAATCTGTAACAGTAACAAACAGACAAACAAAAAAGCTAGCAGAGTTGGTCCAGACAATCTTCACCCCTAAGTGTTCAGAGAATTAGATTATCACATTTTTTATTATTGATTAATGTTTTTGTAAAGTATGAAATGCCTAGTTTGGCTGTATTCTCCATTCTTGACTCTGCTTTGTAAGAAAATGAGTGATATAAAATCATGCTGTTTGCTTATCTAATCTATTTTGTTTCATTCACCCTCAACTTTACAAGGAATGATAGGTCACTCTGCCTTTATAGCAGCTGGGATTTGCAGGAGGGGCACAAATACGGTGTGAAGGCCAGCTATCCACATATAAAACTTCATACATGGAATTTTCTAAAGTATACAGTGAAAGCAGTCCAGTGCTCAATGCCTCTAGACTAATTATATCCCCAGAATTTGGTTTTAAAAAGGAGAGAAAACCAAGCAATACCTACTGCAAATAAATTCTTTCATAGTATATCCATTCAACAACTCTCCCGGCAAAGCTCCTGGCAAAGCTTACAGAGTCACTGCTTCTCTCTTTAGAACGTGTTATTTCCCTTGGGTAATATTTAGTCTTTAGATTTGTATCAGGGATGCAGTCAGAGCCTGTCAATTTCACCGAATAGAATGCAATAGACCCTTGGTAATGTAGTGTTCATTTTTGTTTCTAATTCTTGCCTGAGACTGAACCTGTTGAGTACTTGCATGAGATTTAAAAACACTTATCAAATGGTCAGTGTGACTTTGGGTGGGCAGCACCTGCACAAAGATGAAATGACTAGTAAAGCCCATTTTTGTTGTCATTTGTTCTGTTCAACATCTTAAATGAAATATCTAATGTATGAGCGTTCAAGGAAATGTAACTTGTGCTGAGAACAGTCTTTTAATTTGGTAAGAAAGCTTAACTGTAACATTTAAAAAACTGTTGTTCTCTTGTGGTCACATGGGCTGACTTTGCACTTCTCCACTGAGAATCCTAGTACATAATCAAAAACAAGTGTGTGCTTTCTAATCTTAGTTTACTATTAAAAATGATTTGTCTCCACACTGGCTATTGTAAAAGGTTTATCAGTAAATAAGAGCTGGCCATCTGGCAGCAATCTGACTGTCTGGCATTTCTTTCATTTGGTGTAATTAAGACATAATGTCAATGAGGATAGAAAGATATTACAGGATATTGTTTCCCTTCCTGATAGACAAAGAGCAAAGCAAGCCCAGGCATTTAGAGAGAATAAACTCTGAACTGCAGCTGAGATATTTATTCTCCTAGCAAAGATGTTTATCCTGCATCTACAAGGTTTGCTACAAAGATATCATGGCTGCTGTACCAAATTGTTAGCAATGCAAATATAATCATTTTGCCCCATAGATGAGTGTCCTGTATATTAACAGTCTCCTGAACCAGTAGTAAATATCCATTTTAACTATCAAGTTCTATGTTTCTCTATCAGCAAAGGTGATATTTTCAAGAGAGATGTAAAAACCCCCAAATCTCCCTATTTTTCAGTGGATAATGTGAATGAATAATGAATTTTATTTGCGTGTGTATTAAGCTGATAATTGTACATTTGTGTATGGAAGCACAAATGATAGCAGTTGCAGTTCAGATGATGAAAGCATATTATATTGATGGCCATAATGACCATGGCTTTAATGAAAAAAAATGAAAGGCTTTTGCAACAAGAATTTCTGTTACAAAAGCTTTAATGTTATTTTTTTGTATGTGTCCTGTAAAGGCTCCAATGCCTGTTGAAGTCACTGAGGGAGACTGTGAAGCAGTAGTTGTTGGTTACTAACAAATCTGAACATTTCTTGGGTTCCCCATTCTATCACATCAGTAGTGGATAACTGCTATCTCACCTTCTGGTAATGTAGTTGGAAAATCCTCATTATGAAACCCTTTCATTAGAAATGTCACACTTGCTATGAGTCCTGGAAAGCTGATCTGAAAGAACACTGAAAAAAAAAAGAAAAATAATTACAAAAGGGTTTTAATAGAACATACAGATTTGTTTTTTCTGCATTTCCAATCATTTCAATTTGTTCTTTGTAAACTTTCAGGTTTTGTTTTTTGTTTTGTTTTGTTTTGTTTTGTTTTTTGTTTTTTGTTTAATTTATTTATTTACTAAGCCTGTAGTAAATGAAAGTTTCATGGGGTCTCATGAAAATATATACTCAGACACTGGATCTGTGTGTCTTTTCTAGAAATATAAAATAATAGATGTTGTACTAGAAATATTTGTTTCCTAAGAATACACAGTTCTAGAGACCACAGTATTCGTTATTTGCAGAATAAACTCACTGTTCTCATGGAAAGTAGTTTGTGAACATCTCAAGCTCTTAGCAATGTTCACTTATTATGGCTATCTTATGTTTTTGCATGCCTAAGTAGATCAGGAAAGCATCAAGTCTATCTGGAATAATTGAATTATTCCCAAACAGGAGGAAAAAAAAAAGTGACATCTTATCACATATATAGTTTATTATATACTACCAATGATCTTGGTTTGGCCCTGGTCCTGCAAAGGCAGAAACACACACCAGGGCTCATGTGAGCAGTTGGTTTCTGTGAAGCTGGTATGGTAAATAAAGAATTGCTCCTGGCAAGAAATCAGAGTTAACCTAATGCTCTAGCAACAGAAAACTCACATCACTTAGTCCTATTTGGAGCTAAAACATTCCAGGTATTCATCACTCAGGCATGATTTTGTTGGAACAGCACTCAGTTATATGCTCTGTCTTCCTTCGACATAACAAAATACCTCCTTTTGACTTCTGAAATCGTGGATACTCTAACAGGCATTAAAACTGATCTTGTTTCTCTGGTGAATTTCCAGGGATCAGGTTTTGCATATTGTGCCAGAAACATTTCAGCAAGTCCAGCATCTTCAGCATCTTTGCAGCATTTTACTGGTGAGTAAGAATAATCATGTGTGCCCAAAAAGCAGAGTGGGGTCTTGGGCTGCAAAAAAGATTTGCATGTAACTTTGGACAGGAATGAAGTTTAAAGTAAACTTGAAGAAGCTTTACCTAACTTTTTTTTTTTTCTTAGCATAGGGTAGAATTGCCCTTCCACTACCTGAAGAAATTTATGGGAAGAAGTTAGTTTCCTTGCATGGCTCTGTGAAGATGCTGCTCCTTCTCAGTGGTGCCTGAGTAAATGGAAGCATTAAAGCTTGTGCTGCATGCTCTATGAACAGATGGCTGGAGAATAGTTAAGGGGAGAATTTGAAGGAAAACTTCCATTTATTAATATGCAGCTACTCTATCTAAAATAATACTTTCTCATTCTGAAAACAGAGCTTGATTTGTGCATTTCTTTCTTCTCTGCACAGCTGGATTTGTGGAAGCCCCTTCAGCCTGAAGACATCTTGGCTGGAGAAGACTTGCACATAAGGGTCTCAGCCCCTCTGGTGCAAGAGGTGAAAGACAGCTTAGCTCAGCATATGATCTCTTACAGGTACAACCTCTAATTTCTTGATGGGAAAGGCTGGCTCTAACAATCTTCCTTGTTATCACAAAAGGACCTGGCCTTTCCAGTGAACCTTCAGCAAGTACTGATGATAGGACCCAACCTTTGTTCCAAGTGCCTCCAGCTTACCTTGATCTGTCTAATGCACAGACACTATATATATCTTCGAGTTTTAAAAGCACATTCCCCTATGCCCTGATTATTCACCTTCCCACTAGCCTGGACTGTGAATCTGGAGCCAGGATCTGAGACAGCCCAATCTGTCTTGTTTCCTACTCTTGCCTTCTCAGTGACAGAGGATGGTGCTCAGATGTATGACTCAGTTTTTTGGCCTGACGTCAGGAAGCCAGACTTGGTACAAACACTACTTATAGAAGCATGCTTTGCTCGTGGAAAGCATGGATACTTGAACACAGGGTCCTCCCTATTTTGGAGAGCCCAAAGTTTTAATCAGTGTCACTGCAGAGAAACAGCCTCTGTAGCTCTCCTTTTCCCTTCCCTTTCCTGTCTCTTATTGCTCTTCTGGTTTGGAGAAGAGCCCTTTCAAAGTGAATATTCAGCCAGTTTCTTCAAAGCTGCTTTTTCCTACCCCTATCCTCCCCGCCACCAGGCTGGTGAGAATTTTCTGCCACCAGCCAGCCAGAGATATCCCAGTCTGGGACAAAGGTTGGAGTGGCAGGTCCCTACTGCACACACAATTAGGAGCCATGAGCTGCAAATGGCCCATGATGCTTTATCACACCTACCCAGCCACACATCTTCACTAACTGCCATGCTTTTACTTCCAACCTGAAGACCTAATCCAGATACAGTGTTTATAAAGCCAAATAGGATTAAATAAAATCTATTCCTCACACAGTCCCATTCCCATTTGGAACTGACTTTTTCAGGTAACCAGTAGCTAGCTATATTTCATACAAACAATCCTGTAGTCATTTAGGGCTGGTGACAAACTGCCTGTGGACATACACTGACATTCAGCAATCAAAGATCAGTTAAAGGAGGATTGGTGTCACTTCAAAGCTGTTTAGAGTTAAAGCTGATCTTGACATCCTGAATCTTGCCTGACAAATTCTTTTTAGTAAGTGTGATGCCCTGACAACCAGAGATGGAGAGAGATGAGGTGGGAGCCAGTACAAATGATCTAGCATCAGGTTTAGCTATCCAGGACTTAGACGACATTCCAGAAGATATTTAACCTCTTATTTATATCAAGGCTCTTCATTTTCTAATGTCTTCGACTGATTCTTGTGGAAACTTAAAGTCAAAAGTGAAGTTAGCTGCTTACTCCTCCCCCACTACCGCCCCTTGGACTGGGGCCAGAACTGTATCTACCTTGTGTAGGGTATAAAAGAAAGAGGTGGATAATTTAAAGTCAAGCTGAAATTTTGGCTTTGTATTGCAAATGGGTTGAGATAAGTATGGCAAAGTTAGAGTTAAAGTTCCTATAACTGATTCAAAGCAGGAACCACTTTTTAGAAGGCAGTTGACATGCAAGGAAAGTAACATGACAGTTAGGTATATAATGATAGAGACATAAATGACAAATTATAATCAGGACATTAATATTCTGACTGTGTCAAACTCCAGGATTTCAATTCTCCAGAGCTCTGATAAGGCATTTTGCGTGTGTGGTTTCAGTTCATGGGAATTTGCACTGCCTGAATTTTAGTTTGATGTTCAGATGTGAATAAACATCAAAGCTCAGAGTGAAAGTCAGCTGTAACCAGTCTTAAAAGTTTCTTATGTGCAGTTTCCAGAAATGCCGATCAGTGCTACTGTCAGCAGAATAGCCTATTAGCACTTAGAGTGTTTGAAATCAACAGTGTTTAAGCTGGCTTTGCAATTGTCTTATCGCAATGGTTTACAATGGGCACAGATTTGTAACAGTGTTACAAGGGGCTGATTACAGTGAGAAAGCAGTGCATGATCCAAAGCACTCTGAAGACAAGGAAAAGGTTTTATTGACTCCCTTGATCATGGAATCACGCCTATGCTATACTCATTTCTGAATTAATTTGTAGCTAAAAAGCAAGAGCTTTTTGAAAAGGGGGTTTGTTCCAATTTTTGCAAATTGCAACGAATACTTCTGTGAAGTCCTTGCAAATTGAAAGTAACTCCATAAAATACAATGAAACACTAATTTTAAAGTTTTCACTTTTTCTCCTGTTCCCGAAAGGTGGTATTTTGGAGTTTTTCCCAGAAGTAGAAGTGATAAAGAAAAGAAAGATATTGAACTTCTTTTTTTTTTTTTTTTTTTTTTTAGAATATTAACAATATTTTTTTTAAAATCTGGTAAAATTATCATTTTATATTTTAAATCAGTGAAAATTTCAGTAGTTTGAACTTTTGTCTTACATAAAAGTAACCATTATGCTGATGGTGACTTATTTGCTAGACAGTCCACAAGAGAAGAGGCTACATCCTGTCATTTGTTGATGTAAGCAATGTACCCACCATGATAGTTCTGCAGTAACTGTTCGGGATTATTTTCTTTTCTGTCTCCCCTTTGCCCCCCCTGCTTAGAGTCCTAATAACTGATGTGCAGAAACTTGTGGATCAAAGCATGCTAAGGGAGAGGAGTAACCACAGACAGATCCCAGAAAGTTATGTCTACACCCAGTACCATCCAATGGAAGAGGTAAAGAGGAACCCAAGTCTGCTTTCTTTCTTTGTTGCTGCTATTATGTAAATGCCAGAGCGAGCAACTCTGTGTTTGCAGAAAGCTCAGCTGAAGTCAGTGGAGCTCCTTCTGGCTTTCTTCTTTGCAGAATTAGTCCTTACTTTTTGACTAGAACCTTGGCTTGGTTGAATTGAACATGAATTTGTCATTGATTTTGATTAAATACCCAATTCCTCCCTGGCTAAAAAAAACACTCTGTGTGAAGCAGCCATATTGTTTTGCAAATAATATTCTGGGGTACAGTTGATATGTTTGCTACCTTTCTACCCTATTATGACTTATTATCTCTAGCATTGATTCATTTGAACCCCAGGATGTTTGATGCTGAGCCAAATGTGAAGTGCAATGACTATTGTAGTCTCTGGAATCTCAGGGAGGAAGATGAGGTGAACAGTGGAAGACCTGTAGAAAGAAGTAATTTAAGGATAGGTTTTTGACACTTCAGGAGAGAATAATGTCATAAGGGTGTGTAGTGAAGACTTCTTGGTGCTATGTTTCACAGACTAGTGGGTAAGCCTGGACAAAGGCATAGTTATATTCTTCCTCCTACCCACATAAGAGTGAGAAAGCAGAGTCAATATTCATGTATATTTTGTTTGACCTACCCATTGGGGATGACCCCCAGTATCAATATAGGCTGGGCATAGAATGGATTGAGAGAAGCCCTGAGGAAAAGGACTTGAGGGTGCTGGTGGATGAAAAGCTCAACACGGCTCGACAACATGCACTTGGAGCCCAGAAAGCCATCTGAATTCTGGGCTGCATCAAAAGCAGCGTGGCCAGCAGGTCAAGGGAGGTGATTCTCCCCCCCTACTTTGCTCTGGTGAGACCCCATCTGCAGTATCACGTTCAGCTCTGGAGCCCCCAGCATAAAAAGGACATGGACCTGTTGGAAACAGTCTAGAGGAGGGCCATGAAGATGATCAAGAGCACTGAAGCACCTCTGCTATGTAGACAGGCTGGGAGAGTTGTGTGGTTCAGTATAGAGAAGGCTCCAGGGAGACCTTATAGCAGTTATCCAGTACCTAAAGGGGACCTACAAGAAATCAGGAGAGGGACTTTTTACAAGGGTACGTAGTGATAGGACAAGAGGTAATGGTTTTAGACTAAAAGAGGGTAGACCTAGGTTAGATATTAGGAAGAAATTATTTACTGTGGGGGTGGCACTGCCATAGGTTGCTCAAAGAACTTGTGGATGCCCCATTCCTGGAAGTGTTCAAGACCAGGTCAGATGGGGCTTTGAGCAATCTGGTCACATGGAAGGTGTCCCTGTCCATGGCAGGGAGGTTGGAACTAGATGATCTTTAAGATCACTTCCAATCCAAACCATTTTATGATTCTACAATGACTGCTGCTGAACTCAGTGGAAAATCAGTACTGATAGGGAAGAGATTGTAATACTGTTTTGAAGATTTGATGGTGTGGCTCCATGTCTCATGAAGTCAACAAAAAGATGCCCAATATGATGTCAGAATAGAGTGTCAGTGCTGTATTGCACTGATGTTATCTTTTAACATCCAGTGAGATTTAACCATGCCTTTGCTCAGAGGCAAGTGAAAGGCCTTCCATGAGTGTTAAGTGATTACAGATTGAAACAAGCTCTGAGGAAAATGTTGCTTGCCTAAGGGAAAGGAAATGCTTTAATCTGAAAATGGAGGTGGGAAGGAGAAGAAAACTCCCACTTTGGACCAAAAATTCTCTGTGACTGTTCCAGATTTATCAATGGATGACTCAGATCCAGGAGAGCAACAGTGAGCTAGTGACTCAGCACTACCTGGGGAAGACAATTGAGAATCGAACAATGTATTATCTGCAGGTAAGGGAGGAACTTCCTTAAAATTAATGAAAGGTGTCTTCACAAAAAAAGTACATAAGAGAAGACAGGTTTCAGATCTTTCCTAAGATAGTGCTTATTCCAGTTCACTGAAATAACAGGAGATGGTTTTACTCCTCTACAGTACACTAAGATTTGCCAACTTTCATATACACTATCACCATAACCTTGCTATTGCTATTATCCAGTGAAAACAACAAATTTAACTGAAGTCTTGTTTAGAAACACAAATCAAGCTGAAACTAGCTTGGCAACAGCTGTGTGTGTGAGGATAAAGATTTCTGTTTTGTTATTTTTCTTACTTTTTACAGCATATAGCCGTATTCCATGACATTTTTTATCAGAGGCTCTAGTAAAACCATAGTCTTAATAATTGGGTTAGTTATTATCTAATCTGTCCCTATCACTGAGTAACATTAGATTCCCTACCTCTTTTTGCTTCCTCTTCTGAAAAAATAATTCTCAAAGTAAGAACAACCAGTACTATGAATGACTAATGTAAATGAAAATAAACTGTTTTACTGACACTCCTGCTCAACAGACACTTTAAAACTCTTGCCCTGTGATATTACAGAGATGGGTTATTAGGAATGAGAGCTACTCAGCATGATGTCTGTAAGAATAATAATCTCATATGGTTCAATGGCATATCAAGGCACATCCTTTTCATTCTGTATATTATTGTAACAATTTTCCAAATGATCATTTTTACACTTCCTCAGATCAGTCAACCATCAGATAAAACCAAAAAGATCATTTGGATGGACTGTGGGATTCATGCCAGAGAATGGATCTCTCCAGCCTTCTGCCAGTGGTTTGTGAAAGAAGTGAGTCCTCACTCTTCCACCTAGACAATAAAAAAAACATATAACTTTGGATATTTCTGTTCTCTATTGTGCCATCAAGAATTAGGCTTTTTCTGTTAAAATATGAATTTCAAAATTAGTACATAGTATGGATACCTGTGTAGACCTAAGTCCAACTCACAATTTGAGATGAGATATGCGACAATATTTGCTAGCACATTGTTTGCTCCACCTTAACTGATTCCAAAGCCACTGATCTTGATAGCAATCTCTCAGTTTCCCACAGTGACATTAGGATCAAGCCACTCTGCATCACAGAGCCAGTCCCCTTGGAATAAATCAACCCTAAAGTATGGTATAGCAATGTTCCATGTGTACTGAAAGTGCCTGGTGTGCAAGTATGCCATCATGCAGCTTTCATAGCTGCAAGCCTGCATCCATACACAGTACACTGTAACTGAATACATTGACACTTTGTTAATGGCAAAAGGTAGATATCTCAACGTATCTGGGGATCAAGTAGACCTTGGATATCATGGTGATATCCAGGACTGAGTGACTCCCTGATGATGGTTCTAAACTAGCTCTTTCCCATTATTACCATTAGATTCTCTGCTCAGTCCTCTGGTTTTTTTTTCTTTTCAGATTCTTCAGAATTACAAATCTGACCCAAAGATAAACAGATTTCTGCAGAATTTGGACCTCTACATCTTGCCAGTCCTCAATATTGATGGATACATCTATTCCTGGGAAAAAGTAAGTAGTGAAAATCCAGGAACTAGATTGAAAGTTACATGTGTACAGCATGTTGTGTTAATTTTAGATACAATCATAGCAATGATATTTAAACAGAGAACAGTGACAGAATTATTACACAAAACATCTCATGGCAAAGAGGGTTTGTTTCTTCTGTAAAATCAGCTGTTACTTGAGATTACAGGGCTAAAAATTCCTAGCAAATGTCATAAGTCTTGGGAAGAGAGGACAGAACCACAGGATCAATTGCTTTTGCATGTCAGGGGATGTACTTCCCTGCTAACAGATCAAGGCTTGGTTGATGGAGTTAAGCATGTCTGGAGGAGTCATTCTTCGCAAGAGATCTCAACCAGCAGATGAGTCTAAGCACCTGTGCAGCTTGGGACAGGAGAAGAATTGGTCAGATATTGGGCTATTTCGTTTTGAAATAGGTGTGCCCTCGCAAGTAATCTTGCTTTTCTGATATGGAGGATAAAGCAAAATGTTGGCCTTCGGCAACTCTCATCATGCTTCCAGGCTCTTGGGCTCAGTCAAAACACCTTTTAATGCAGGACCACAGCATGGTTCAACAGGCTCAGCCTATCACTATGTGGATCCTGCTGTCACCCAGCTTATTCCCTGGCAGGTTTGGGGCATACCACATGTTGCAGTCAAGATGCACAGGTAATTCAGCTGGGAAGCTCATACAGGCAGTGCAGTAAGGTCTGCAGAGAACCAAGTATAACTGTGAGTATAGCAGGGAAACAAGGAGCAGCAGCAAGATTAGCTAACAAAAAAACATTTGTCCTCTTGATACTGAAACAAACATAAGTTCAGCTGCTATCTCTTGGACACATCCCTCACAGTGCCAAGGCTTTCTTAGGAGTGCAACACCGCATGGAAGCAGTTGAGTACTACAGAAAAAGCACACTTTTTTCTTTAAAGCTCAGGAGGCTCATTTCAAGGTGCATGCAGGCTTGGGGAAGATGACAGCCTGGCTGTAGTAGATAAAATGTTCTGTCACTAAGCTTTATCACCCCTGCACAGAGAGTTGCACTCTTACAATGCAAGAGTTAGTCGGAAGGCAGAAGTCTAAAATAAAGGAGATTTTACACCATATTATCACTGGGCCCTATGGATCATTGAGTTGCAATGTAAACTGAAGATACTTCTGTTTAGGATCGTTTCTGGAGGAAAAACCGTGCTCCACATATGAATGGCACCTGCTACGGGACAGATCTGAACCGAAACTTCAATTCCTCCTGGGGCAGTAAGTTCCAAGTATTTCAGATTGGCAACACAAGTGTAAAACAAGAGTAATAACTAGTCTCTGAAATAAGATGAAGTCCTGTAAGAAAGGAATCTTGTTGTCATCAAGACATATGTAAAAATAAAAACCTGGTTTGTAACAATATTAAGTCACTGACTTTCAGCTAGCTTTCTCTTCGTGAGCAGAAAATTGTTGCTTATATAACTACACTTCTAATTGACTGCAGGGAGCAAGCGTCAGCTCTAGGCAGCAATGTTAGGAGTTAGTCACTTAACAGCCAGTATTTACGTTTGTCATGAATTTCAAGGAGCCTCCACAGCTTCCCTGGCAGGTGGTACACTGTGGTGGTGTCAGAGTGGTTTTGTTGCAGCCAGCCTGTAAATATGTGTTAAATATTTCAGTCTTGTAGCAAATTTTAGTTGCTACCAATGGAGTAAAATGTTGAAGTCCCACTGAGCTGTCCAGTCTCCCTGCCCATATAAACACATGCCTTAAAACTCCAAGGTAAATTTTCCTGTGTGTATAAACACATCTCTCCGTTGATTCACTCTTTGTATTCTGCTCCAGGTGTTGGTGTTTCTTATAACTGCACCAGTGAAATCTTCTGTGGATCTGGACCAGAATCAGAGCCTGAGACAAGAGTTGTGGCTCAGTTTATCGAAAGGAAGAAGAATGACATTTTATGCTATTTAACAATTCACTCCTATGGACAGTACATCCTCACTCCATATGGTTCCACAACTAAACCTCCAAGTAACAGTGAAGAACTGGTAGGGCAAAACATTAATCTTCCACACTTTTAGAGAACAAGTACAGGTAGTAGCATGCGGTTTGCCTCTCATTGCCTCAAGCATATGATTTGCCTCTTGCCTTTCCTCCAGAGGAGCTGGGCTTATTCAGGGGCTTGGCTCCCAGAATTACTGCTGCTCCATGCAATATCAGCAAGGTTTATTTGCTTCAAAATTAATCTTAATCCTTCATCTTAAATCAGAAAAACTGAACTATTGCAGATAGGGTTACTGCAATGCAAGGTAAAGTAGAGAAGAGCACCAAGTTCTTGCTGCATAAAAGAATGTATTTGCACTTTTGGATGCCAGCACATTATACACACATGACTCATGATTGTGTCTGGAAATGTGCTTATTAGGAGAATGGGAGCAAAGTAGGCGCCTACTTGGGAACTTCTTCCCTCAGTTTCTGAGTGTTCTAATTTAAGTTCATTAACATGTATGTTTATAAATATTTCAGTAGTGGAAGCATTAGTCAAGAGCATGAGGGACTTGGGTTTGGACTTCATAGAAGTCATTGGAGAAGTCATTTAGTCTGTCTATGGCTCAGTTTCTAAAGATGGTGGGATACAGTCTATGGCAATTTAACAAGTGTAAGAGATCAATCGCTGCTGTAGTCAGTATCAATATGCTATACAGCATAGACTCTAATTCTCCAAAATACAAACCTCTAGCTTTACAACAAAGCAAATATGTTCTCTACCTAATAGCGGAGTAACTTGTAAAATTTTAACATAATTTACATTAAAAAGATGAAAAACAATTTGCCCAAATGGTTTAATGGGTTTCTCTAAAGTCCTTAATTAATACCAAAACTTAAAGGTGATCATATGTAAATTTAAAGCTGAAAGACAAAAATTTTGGTCCACTCAAACTAAATCACTAAATGTACTGGCACTGATGACAATGCTGTTCTTATTTTGAACTTACAGATGCATGTTGCAGAGAAAGCAGCTGCTGCCCTGATGGGAAAGTATGGCACCAGCTATAAAGTAGGACCAACCTCTTTAATTTTATGTAAGTTTCTTTATGTTTCCCTTTGATTGCTGTTTTTCAAAAAAGAGTCATTCTTGTGTCACAGGCATCAGTAAGTACTGTTTTGCTGAGTTTCCTCTTTGAGTAATATTTAATGGGCTGGTTCAGTGGAACATCTAAGCAGCAGTCATTTGAATACAAGATAACACCGTACGTTATAAAGCTGACTGCAGGAACGAAGGAAGCATTGATCAGAAGCTAGTTCCTACATGAATTCCTCACAGATACATCACAGGGGACAGAATGAGATTGGTGATAAATCATCCTGACCCTGCTGAGGTCAGCAGCAAAACTCCTATTTGTCTTCACTGGAGTCAAGCAAAAATTAAAATCCCAATCAGGTCTATAGTTACTCCATCAGACACTATCACTCGGCAGCTGCCTGCAGTTTTGTGTGCAGTATGCTGGTTTCAGCCTTGCTCCTAATAGACTGGTTAGCCATGTCGCAAACACACCATCACAGCTGATACTAGTTGACAGCCTTTACATAGAGGACCAGAGGGCCCCAGAGACTGCCTGGTAAACCCAATGTTTTCCCAATAAGCAATAAGTCACACTAGTCACTCAGAACAGTAAGTAGGTGGCTCCAGTACCCATACAGTTTTGCCTGTTCACAGCATCTGTCTGTGCCCAGTCTCCGAGTTGCATGAGTCACCTACTGCATGAGCAATGCAGTATAAGTATAAAGTAACTGGTCCATGCCTATGACTACATTGTGCCAGGGTTTGTACTTATATTGAATAGGTAAGAAAAAAATCCAGGAGGCAGATGAACAGTGATACAAGGAGTTGCTAGAAATCTTTCAGACTGGACCATAACTAGGCTTAAACAGAAAGAAATTACAAGCAGCATCAATATAGGAAATTAAGTACCAGGACAGACAAATGGCCAGTCTGTCTTGTACCCCACACTAATCACAGTAAAATGCTACAAACAGAATCCCTGGAACTCATCTCCTGTTATTGTACAATACTATCTTATGAATAATTGTTTCCCTTAGGAAACTCCATGGAAGACTTTTAGTATAACTAAGAACTGCAGCACCTAGAAGCTCTGCTTTCCATGTCACAGTGATATACAGTTAATGCTTAGTTCAGGGATTCTAGTATAATCTTGTATTAACTATAGAAAGAAGTATTTTCAAAGAACCATGCTTAATACAAATATCTCCCCCTCTATTTTTGAATTCACAGACAGTAACTCAGGCTCCTCACGGGACTGGGCTCACATGATCGGCATTCCTTTCTCCTACACATTTGAACTGCGAGACAATGGTACTCATGGATTTGTTCTACCCCCTGAGCAGATCCAGCCCACATGTGAGGAGACTATGTTGGCTGTGACAACTATCATAGACTATGTTGATCAGAAGTACTTCCCAGGTGGGACTGTGATGCTGACCTCCAGCAGCCTAGGCCTGAGTCTTTGCCTGACTGTTGTACTTAAATATACTGTTTCTTAAAAACAGCTTAGAGAACCCCACAAGAGACTCCCATGGAAAGTATAATGTCCCTTTGAAAAGACAAAATTATGCAAGCAGAGGAACTAAATGTCAAGTATTTCAATAAAGGCTCATCCCACAAAATACAAGCATCCACTTGTGGTTTTAATAGCTGTGTTTTAGGGAAGGAGGGAAGGATGAAGAGCTGTGGCAATTTCCCAACCTTCACTTGCTGGCTCTGCAAGAAGCCAGACTGAGTACACATGGGGAGAGAGCACTATTACTCCCTGGTTCTTGAGCATATTTTCAGGGGCTCACCTGAGCCTATGCAGCCCTTCTGTCAGCCACAGTCCTGCTCTGTCACAATTCTCCCCACTGCCTGACCCCACTGACTCCTGGGTCTTGCTGGCATTAGCAGGATGCCTGTGAGACTTAAATGTTCCCAACTCCCACTACAGAAAATTGGACAGCCTTGTTGACATCCACGTTCCTTCCCCAAACTGCCATGTTGGGATCTACCAGAAAATGCAGAGCCTTGAAAGCTGGTGAAAGGTCATAATCAGACAATCATCAACAGCAGCCTGAAACTAGCAGAAGAGTTGAGCTGGTGCAAGTGTGTGGTGGGCAGGCAAGATGTGTGGCCCCTGTCACTTAGAAGCAGTCAGATTAGTGAAGACAGAAACTGCCCAAATCCTTCAAATATACAAAAGGGTAAGGGAAAAGGAAGATGAGGACAGGGTGCTATTCCTATAGAGCAGATCAGAGAATAATTTCTTTGCATCCTCAGCTTCCAAAACTGACTGGTGGCAACAAATACTCTCCTACAGTTACAATCCTAAGGGGTTTCATTACAGATGGTACATAAAGAAAGCCTATTTACAGAGGGGTGCCTTTCTTACAAACCACCTTAATCCTTTCCAGCTGACTCTGCAGAAGGACTGGGGCCCAGTTGCATGGCTCTCCAGCACTTGGGAGAGCCTGCAGCCTGCAGAGATCTGCCTGGGATCCTCATGTGAAGTTGGAAACTCAGTGGAGTGCCAGAGGAAAGGAAACACTTCAGCTAGCTGAGCAGGGACCCTCTGCATGAGCCACTTGAAAGGAAACACCAAGCAAAGAGCTTCTGTGTTATTACAGCCAACACCAGAGGGTGCAGGGCATTCACTAATATAGAGAAGACCTATTTTAATCTGTACTACGTCTGTTTTTGAATCCTGGAGACCTGCACGCCAGAAATACCCCACCAGGCTTGGCTATTACAGGTAATAGGATAGGTTTGAGTTTGTTTTTTTTTTCCTGTTAGAAAATGAAGAGTTTGGGGCAGGGTGGGGGGAGTGTGTGTGTGTGTATAAAGGAAAAAAAAAATAGGTATGAAAGATCTGATTTTCCTAGGAAATTTCAAGATCTCACTTGAAAATTAGAAGTGTTCTAACTAGAGATTTTCAACCAAATCTTTTCAGCTTTGGTTTTTTTCTGCCCTGAGTGCTTGAAGGCTAGTGACAGCAAATGCAGAGCAAGAGCTTCTGCCAGAAAACTCACAGATAAAGGACATTGAGAGGACTGAAATATTACTGTCCTCAAGTTATAAAGTACAGCAAGACTCAGTGACTTGACTGATAGAGACCCTCTCATAAAGACTCTGTGGCAGAACCTGGAAAATTATTTTGTCCAATTATCTTCCAATGCTGCCAAAAGAAGGATGCAAATCCCTTGACCATGGTTCTGTTAAAAATTATATATATAAAAAAAGATAAAACCTTGCTGTAATTTTTCCAAAGCACATCTTATTGTCACTTTGTCTGTACTGTTAGTTGACAAATCTTAGCTCCTGTGTTCATTGTTCACAGATTATTACCAACTGATGTAGCTAAATCTGTTAAACTCCTGCAGGTTCCCCAGAGCATAGTCCTTCCAGACCAACCACTCATTTATAGTACGACCCGTCTGTTGCTGGGGTCTGTAGCAGAAGGTATCACTAATTAGCACTTCTCCCTACAGGAGCATCACTCCCCAAACTTATGTTTAGTTTAGGATGCCACTTGTACTTGTATACTGTGTCTTTGGAACTGTAAGAAACAAGATGAGTCCATCTGGCCCATGACTATGAGCTGTCCTTTAAGCAAGTGGGTTTTGACCACAAGCATTTCATAGCCCTTTGCTGGCAAAGAGCAGAGAAACTCCTCATCGCCACCAGCAGCAGATGGCAGTGCCCTCTGGGGACTGATGGCCACACGCTCACCTTGCCAAAACCACCCAAGCTTGGGCTGCCACAAAGTGCTTTCCAAACCTAACCCATGACTATACTGGTACAAAAATGTTGTGGTCAGGGCTTCTTTGCTGGATTCAGGGGCATTGCACAGCCTGTATGCCTACACCCAGAGAAGAAGGGAGCTGGTTTTGCTGATCTTGGGTATCTTTTGATATAATTGTTTATCACTACAAGATACAACCAGGTGTGCCCCAAAGTTAATTAGCAGTTTTCTCTGGACTGGCTCAGTCCCTCATTAGCTCCTCTTCTTACAATAACTACCATCAGGCAGGGCAAGACGCCCCTGCACATGGCACGTATGTAGGGGGATGATGGTAGATTTTTGCCTCCAGCATTCAAGAACATTAGAAGTGGAGAAGAGGGTTTTGCCAGAAGAAAATGAGATATTTGGCAACAGTCATTATCTAGAAGAGTCTGCTGCTGTCAGCACACTGAGTATGCCTGGGCTTACGGCTCCTTGGATGTCAGCAATGACTCACCCACATTGCATAGTGAAACCACAAATGAAGGTTGTGTGGAAGCAGCGCCTTGCCCCCATTGCCACTGCAGAACAGATGTCCTGCAATGAGTACTTACAGCTCCTTTTAGGAGCTATGATAGCACAAGCAAGCCACAACCACTAAAAGGCCAAGGTTGCAGCAAATTGATCTTTACAAACATTACACGGGCTCTATATTTCACACACCCTCCCAGTTTGCTGACTTCTCTGTGTACCTTTTGTGCTTGTAGAGGAGTGATATGTATAGCTGATAAAAATCACTGCAGAGAGGGTGTATTTATCAACCATGTTTTGCAAAGGAAAATTTTAAATAAAAGCATAGTATGGGTGTCTCTGTTGAATCTCCCCTTACTTCATTAATCCATTGCCTGCCTCTCTCCTGCATTCCTACGTTGCTTTCTCTGACCCTTGCTATGTTTTGCTTTATGATGAAGTATGGAAAGAGCCGCATTCTGATTTCTTGCATCTTAGCAGCAGCATAGCATTATCCTACTAAGACAACAGTGTAAAATTTACTCATGTCTAAACTCAGGCAAAACTAAAAGATTTTTTTATTTATTGTTGTTTCCCCCCAATAATTTTACCAAGACCCATGCCCCTTCCCTTTCTTTCTCACGGTTAGACACCCAAATCATGCATGCTTTATTATATAATTGGAATTTTGAAGGATTAATTACTTTTGGTCATTCAGGTTATTGAATAAAAACAAAGGCATCCCTGTTCTGAGTAATAGTGTTCTATATTATCCTTGTTAACATTTTGTCTATAATACAAAAATAAAGATTGACGCAAGGGCCATCAGTGATCTCATTCCATTTCATGTAAGGAACTTCTCTCTCTGTTAATTTCTCCTCCATGCTATGTTAATTTGATACAGTCCTCAGGCTCCTAACACGTTAGCAACACTGCCCTCATTAAAGAAAGTGAAGATATCATGAGGGAACTATAATATTAAATGAACGTGTGTAGCCTCATTTCTTAGAGCATCACATGATGATGAGCAAAAACCTACAATTGTGAGGGAAGTGTGCAAAACACCTCTGTCAATTGACCTTTCTGGGGAAGCACTTGTAATGCAAGTTGTTACTTCCTGATAAACTGCTTATGCTCCAGAAATCCACCGAAACATTAGTCTTTTGTGCAGATACTATTCCAAGTGAAAAGCTCTCAGACTTCAACATCTTAGACTGTGTATGAAAATTGGAAGCAGTCTTCAGCGGAACAAACCTGCTCAGAAACACAGAAAGATGTTCTCAGTATGTTCCAGACATTGTCATAAATGGAAATGTATTGATTTATGACAGCTGAAGACCTAACCATTTGTGTCCCAAATCCCCCTAGCCAAAACTCCCCTTTTTCCAAAGTAGCCTGGGACTACTTCAGACAGAAGGGTCAGGCTCTGAATGGAAATCAAAGTATCCTGAGCTGGTCTTGGGTTCCCTCAGCTTACAGTCTGTAGATATTCATGGTCCTGGTAAGCTTTGTCTCATTCCCTGCGTCTTCTTTTGACTTCATCCACAGCTGGGCTTTCTTGACTAGATGCAGTGTCCAGTTATGTCATACACAAAAACCATAGCAGAACCTACTGCTTTGATGAGACATGCTGTGCTCACAATTTTCTGCCACATAAATGGCTGGCCAAGGCGACTTTGTTTTCATTACCACTAAGCTGAGAGGGGTCCAATAATAAGAAAACATAAACAGAGGTTACGATTAAGCATTAGAATTAGCAGACNNNGGTACTCTTAATGAAAATCTCATCTAAAATGCATTTCATATTTCCTGGATCCTCCTTCCAACAAACCTGGATGATCCTTGATAGTATAAAATATAAAAGAATCATTTGATGACAGCCTGTCATCACTTGCTTCTGTCTGCCAAATCTCATGGTCTCTGTTTATGCGCATGGTAGGCATTCATAAAACCAGCTTCTGTTCTGCAAGTTGGCAAACAATATGAGTGTGCTATTCACAAGACAGCCAGTGGCAAGCAGAAAGAGTAAATGCAGTGTCATGCTCACACCTTTTAATTCACCTTGGAATACTGACCCAGGGTACATTCTCATTACAGTTGCACTCTATTGTGTGGAAATGCCTCAAATTAAGGCAATGTAATCTAGGGAGAAGTGGTTAGGATCGCATAGTACCAACCGCAACGGAAAATCCCTAGAGGAGGGAGAGCGTTTGCAAAAATGATGGAAATTTATTGTGCTGACAAAGGTGTAAGTTACACTGGCTTTAGAGTGGGAAAGAGAAAATGGGTAGGTCACAGACGGACTAATAATGCCATTTTTTTCTAGCCTTAGCTTCTGCATGAGTGTCTAAAAGAAACAGCCCTTATTTTGAAAATGCAAACTCTTCCTGTTCTCAAACACCCATACAGCTTTACCTGGGAGAGGGCTGAGAAGGAAGAGGATTACCGATGAATGTTACTTAGCTCTGATTAGTGAGGCACAGAGCGGAAGAAGGACTAAAACTAACGAGGGAAATACTGAACACAAGCATAACCAGGCAGCAAGGAACACATGAGTAGGCAGCACACTCTGACAATTAGGTGTAATAGTCGATCTGTCAATGTCATGTAACAGAGGTTTCCAGCCTGAGATTGAACTATAGGTTTTTATATAATATAAAGGCTAGTGCCTGGGCAGGTAATCAAGTGGTTACAAGGATCCACTGCCATCATCTAACACAAAAAATAAGTTTGTATTTAATGTCTGCATTCCTAGTTTCTAAACACAAACCAGAAACACATGAATCTATGAGAAACACCACTTCACTCCAAGTTCTGTCTTATCACTTCAGTCACTGTTTCTGCATATTCTTTAGATTTGCACATTGCAAATTGTCTTTTCTTTCCCCTTGAGCTACCTAGTTAGAAACAAATTAACTTTTTCTAAAAAAGAAAAAAATTGGTTTTAGGGAGTTTATGCTTTAGCTTCTACTTGAAAAATGAATCTTCCTTGGGAGAAGCAGTGTCCCTTGTGGTTGAACACTTGTGATACTGGAACTGTCTCTGAATTTGCTGTTGTTTGCTTCACCAGTTACCTGTGACATTGACCTGAACAAAATGAATTTGCTGTTGTTTGCTTCACCAGTTACCTGCGACATTGACCTGAACCAATTATGGTGTGATTTTGAAAACACTTAAGGGGATCATTACCTAGAGGTAGAAATCTGGGAAAGACAGCTCTGTGTCAAACAGTTGAGGAGGGAATATTATAAAAGGGTCATACTCAGGGATGACAAACCATCCCACACCAGGAGAATGTAATTCTATTAGGGAAATGATTGCACAAGAGTGTACAGCCCAAACGCATCACTTGGCATTGCTCCCACCTCAGAGGCAGTTATCAAGCTACTTGTGCATGAAGAAATCTATCCAGCTGTCTTTCGTCTGCTACCTACAGAATCCCATTAATTTCATAAACTTGTCACTGCCTTAAATTGCCAAAATATTATCCAAGGATATCTTTAGCATCCAAGCAACTGGGAATCAACAATAGTCTTGGGAAGGGGCAAGAAGGGAAATTAGGGTTAATAGCAATCATTCATGAAAAGTAATCTACACCATTTTTTAATTTAATTTGGAGTGCCAAATTTAGAGGATTCTTGAATGCTAAGGCCACTTTCATCACAATGATCCTGTGTCTTACTGAGTAGGACCAGAGTATTAGTCATTTTTTGTGACCCTGAGTTATCAAGGACATGCTGGGCAAACAGCCAAGGTAATACAAGCTCAATAATAATAATCTATACTTAAAGTTAACATGATGGCTATTACATGATGGCTGTGCCAACTGGAGAAAGGTTAGAACTTCTAGCTCTGGTAACTGCTTGACTTAGCACTTTTTTTTAGTGCATGAGAAACATTATAAAATAAAGCATATATCTTACAAGTGGGAGAAAAGTCATGTAATGTAAGCAGCAAAGAAATGGGAAGAGGTAGCAGAATGATGGGGGTGGAGAAGCAGTGAATCCAAAAGCAGTTTGGACATGTTTTTTAGAAAAAAAGGCAGTAAAACTCCCCTGGCTCCATCTGTACATAGGACTGTCATTGTGTGTGCCAGGAGAACAGATCAAGAGATTGATAGAAGCCCTGTTCTATTTAAAGGACATGGAAATGTGTGGAATCGAAGAAGTCAGAAATTACAAAAAAGGCCAATGAAAGACTATCTACCTTCTAGGATTGCTCTCTGGGGTACATTTCTTGGGGGTGGTTACCTAGTTGCGTCATTAAAGTCTCAAGCTTTCATCTCCAGTTTCCCCCTTCACACTGTGGAGTTCTTTACTTTCAGTTTTCAACCTTTTCCAATATGTATGACTCTGTTCAGCACAGGAAATACATATTTCATATATATGTAATTTTTTGTATATATATACTTGTTTTGTTTAGCAAGCATTACTTGTCTTAGTTACTACTGTGGATCCCATGGACTCTCAAGGATCCAGACAGCAACTGCCTTCACCCATTAATTATCTGTCTTGTGACCCACAATGTCCCAGGGACTGCAAAAGAGTGAGTTCCAGAAATTGTCACTTCCTTTAGACTGTAAGGATAAGATGGTTGCAAAGCTTTTTTTCAGCTGTGGATTTTGACCAGGTTACCAGGAATCTGATGTTGTATCTATTAAATGCTTGCTTTATAATATCAGCAGAAGATTGGCCTCTCTGACTACCTTTCAAGGAAAATCAGGAACTTCAGCTGAGTTCTCTAGCCTAAGATAGCTGTTGAGACAAAACTTGTTCTAATTCTATACCTACTCCATAGTCAGGATCACTCAAATTAGGCAATCTGGTCAGTCCCACTGATGTAGCTATGTTATTCTTCAGTCCTCTGCCAGGTGAAGGTACTCTCAGAAGGGCCATATTGATCCAAAAGTGGCCAGGAAGAATAAGCTATTTCTTTTCTGAATAGGCTAAAATGGCACTTTCCCATACTGTAAACTTCCAGGGATAGACACCATTTATTTCACCTCCCTGTACAATCAAATACAATGACATTTACTGCAGAACTCTTTTGGAGTTCTGTGTTTTTGAACACAAAAAATATTACCTTTTATGTGACTATAATACCTCCAGTGAGGCTAACACAGTAAGGCCCACATGTCTATTGAAAGTCTTACTCTTAGTAGCACGAGAAACTACTCAACGAAGCACATGTGAATTGAGGCAAAAGAAAACCAGCTTGGGTAAGAGTACCTAGCAAGATGGACTGCAGAACACAGAATGGGCCTGCATCTTTGGAGTCTCAGTCGGTGGCCTACTCACCCTGTAGCATTCAAACTGATCCACAGAGCTTTAAAATGAAAAATGGCTTCAAAGGAAAAGAAATTGTTTTTAAGCACAGGTCTACTTTAAAAACACATAGCACCTTAGAGTTAATCAATATTTTGTGCCTATCACATTTCTCTTACATAGTATTTTTAGCAATGTAGTGCAAATTTCTCATTTTGCTTTTCTACAGAAAAATAATGAAAAGCATTTGATAGTATGTTTAGCAGGTATTCTAGTGAAATACACCCTGCGTAAAGTTCACTTTTTGAGAGACCTTAGATTTCTATATGAATTGCAGCAGGTTTTACGTAAGAGGACTAAACTCAAATGTTGACATGGTGCTATAGTACTCTGTGAAATTACTGACTCCACCTCTTCCTCAGCTTCAAAACATACAGACACTTTAGAGAAACCCACCAGGAACATTAATGTGATGATGTGTCAGGAGCAGACTGCAGTGAGCAGGTAGGAATTCTGACCTCACAGAAAGCCAGTGTGTCTCAGAGGGCTCTTTGCTGAAGAACAACAGCATTTTCCAAACACAAGAGTGGAAACAGAAGCTGCTTAAAGGGAAATAATCCTCTTTGTTGAGCAGTCATTTTTCTTCTAGATGAAAAGGAAGAGAATTTACAAAACCACAATGTACCTCCAAGATGTAAATATATATATTATTTAATAAATTTTAGGAGAAAAGATAGTTGACTATAATTTAAATAGCCATGTTAAACTTGCTACACAGACTATTTCAAATTCAAGCTTGAAATTAGTCCAGCACACCAGCAGTGTTTCAGAAATTTCTCAGGTTTCTGTCACCATGGTAGCTAAGCAGCAATGGGCTTCATTCTGCACTCTCTGAGTCCATGGTCAAACTTGTCCTGGCCTTAGCAGTTCTGGATCTGACCCTGTAAATCTGAACATGCTTGAGACCAGAGCTTGATTTCTAAAATCTTTTTACCCAGTTTCCCACGGCAACTTGGGTTGGGAATACTGTGAAGACCATTCACTTGAAAGATGTCTGGGGGAGATTTCTTTCATTCAGCAACAAATCCCTGACTGATTAAAAGAACTATGTTGACAGCTCAACAGGAAGCCATGCCATCCACTCCTTGGGCAGCAGGCACTTCTGGCAACATGTGCCAATTTAGAAGACAGGGAACAGTAAGGGAGGGGAATCAGGAGTCAGGCAAGGTCCCTGGAAACTTTCAAGCTGTTTAAAAAATGAAGGGAATTGTTATCTTGTTTAAATGCAATCTCCTGTCTCTCATAGCCAACTAGACAAATTAACCATTATACTAAAATATTTCTGTTGTCCTCAGTGGATGATGATAAAATGTAATGATTAGATAATACACAGGAGTATACATAACAACTCCTCAACAAAATCATCAGTGGGACAGACACTTCAAAAACCCAGGTCCATATACATAAATACTTGGGCTCTAATACCTTGTGGGTTTATCCTCTTTCCCAGAAGGTGTAAGGCCTGAGAGATCATGTTATCTATCTCTCAGCCTCTCCTTAATGACGTGTGAACCAGCTAGCTGCCTTCAGCCAAACTGGCGATGTGAAAGAGGTCACAAAAGTAAGAAGTTTCTACAAGCTCTGTAAAAAAAGTGTCTGTGTGGAGTACAGACCCCATGTTAGTGCCTTTAAAAGGGAAAGGGGTGTGCGATGAGGTCAGTAATTCGGTCTTGTTAGAAAAGAGCAGGAGGGGGCCTCTCCAAGAGGAAAGCGGAGGAAATCGAGGGTGTTTTCTGGCATAACTATGGTGGAAATTGAGGAGAAGTGTGTTACAGACTGTGTGTGGGCCAGGACACAATTTCAGAGGAAACTAGACTTGGTTAATTCTGCTGCTTGGTTGTATTACTGTTTTCTGTGAAAATGATGAGGATTATTAGACATAGCTGGCTCAATTACATTACCAACATGAAAAGGTCTGAACCAAACCATGAGGATGATGAGAAAAGAAGCTCAAATGCTGAGAAGCCATGTAATATGTAGTCATACACAATAAAAGCCAATATCAACATATAACATATGCATGTTAATTGAAGTAATGTATGTGCTGAAAACCCTCAAAAATAGGAAGGAACCTGCAGGGCATTTAGAGCGAGGGTGGCATCAACATAAATCAGTATTGGTTTTTGACATACCTGAGTTCAGCCAAAGGTTCTTCTCAGAATTCTTTGATTCTTTGGGAAGTCAGACAAACAAAACACCTTATTATTGCACTGAAGCTTCATGTGGAAGTGTTAATTCAGAACTGATGACTGCATGCTCTAGAAACACACCTGAATAACTTTCTGTTTTGTAGGAATATGCTTAGAACATCAGCATAAAAGCTTAGTGATAAAGCAGTGTCAGCCTTAAAGAAACACATCCTCCAGATAGGACAGATCTCAGGTGAGGCCTG
>JAVJGJ010000061.1:14077283-14088435 GCA_035590215.1 Microhierax caerulescens | reverse complement strand
TCAGCCCCAGCCTGGGCTGGTGCCTGGGGTTGTTCCTCCTGAGGTCCAGGACCTGACATTTGGTTCTATTGAACTCCATGGGGTTCCCCTCCGCCCAGCTCTCCAGCCTGCCCAAGCCTCGCTGGCCGGCAGCGCAGCCTCTGGTGCATCAGCTGCTCCTCCTGGCCCTGTATCATCAGCAAACTTGCCAAGGGTGAACTCAGACCCTTCATCCAGGTCATTGATGAAGAATTTGAATAGGACTGGACCCAGTACTGATTCTTGGGGAACACCATGAGCTACAGGCCTCCAGCTGGACTCTGCTCCATTGACCACAGCCCTCTGAGCTCTGCCATTCAGCCAGTTCTCAATCCACCTCACTGTCCACCCATGTAACCCACACTGCCTGAGCTTGCCTATGAGGATGTTATGGGAGTGAGTGTCAAAAACCTTGCTGAGGTCAAGGTAGACAGCATCCGTTGCTCTCCCTTCTTCTATCCACCCAGTCATTCCATCACAGAAGGCTATTAGGTTGATCAGGCATGATTTCCCATTAGTGAATCCATGTTGACTGTTCTTGATCATCTTCTTTTCCTTCATGTGCTTTGAGATGACCTCCAGGATGAGCTGTTCCATCAGTTTTCCAGGGATAGAGGTAAGGCTCATGGGCCTGTGGTATCCAGGGTCCTCCTTCCTTTTTGAAGACTGGAGTGATATTGGCTTTCCTCCAGTCTTCAGACACTTCTCCTGTTCTCCGTGACCTTCCAAAGATGATGGAGTGTGGCTTTGCAACAAGATCTGCCAGCTCCCTCATTACTTGAGGGTGCATTCCATCAGGGCCCAGGGATTTGTGGGTTTCAATTTTGCTTAAGTGTCTCTAACATGATCATCCTCAAACAAGGGAAAGTCTTTCTCCAGACTCCTTCTCTTACCTCCAGAGTCTGGGAAACTGGAGGGCCGGCCAAGGCAGTGAAGACTGAAGTAAAGAAAGCATTCAGTAACTCTGCGTTCTCTGTGTCCTTCATGACCAGGGCACCCACATCATTCAGCAGAGGGCCCACATTTTCCCCAAGTCATCCTTTTCTTGCTGGTGTACATGAAAAGCCTTTCTTGTCGTCCTCGACTTCCCTCACCACATTTAATTCCAAATGGACCTTAGCTGTCCCCATCACCTCCCTGCATGTTCTGACCACATCCCTATATTCTTCCCAAGTGGCCTGTCCCTTTTTCCACATCCCATAAACTTTCTTCTTCTGTTTGAGGTTAGCCAGAAGCTCCTTGCTCATTCATGCAGGCCTCCTGCCCCCTTTGCTTGATTTCCTACTCATGGTGCTGCAGCTATCTTGAGCTCAGAGGAAGTGATGTTTGAGTATTAGCCAGCTCTCTTGGACCCTGCTACTTTCTAGAGCCCTAACCCATGGGATTCCTCCAAGTAGGTCCTTGAAGAGGCCAAAGTTAGCCCTCTTGAAGTCCAGGGCTGCAATCCTACTTGTTGCTCTTCTTCCTCCATGCAGGATCCTAACTCCACCATCTTATGGTCACTGCAGCCAAGGCTGCCCTCAGCCTTCACATCCTCAACCTGTCCTTCTTAGCTTGTGAGTACAAGATCTAAGAGCACACCCTGACTCATTGGCTCCTCCACCACCTGCATCAAAAAGTTATCATCAATGCTCTGCAGGAAGTTCCTGCACTGTGTGAGCCTAGCTGTGTTGTCTTTCCAGCAGATATCAGGGAGGTTGACATTCCCCATGAGAACCAGGGCCTGTGATTGTGAGGCTACCTCCAATTGTCTGTAGAAGGCCTTATCAATATCCTCTTCCTGACCAGGTGGCCTGTAGTAAACACAGTAGTGCCCCCATGTTGGCCTGCTCCATAAGTTCCCGACTCATTCAGCATCCACCCCTCGGAAGAGCTTGATAGATTCCAGTTGCTCCTTCACATAAAGAGCAACTCCACTACCTCTCCTTGCTGTGAAGGAAGGTGAAACTGCAGCCAAGAGAACAGGTCAACAGTAAGAGGTGCTGAAAATTTTTGGACCCTGGTCCAGTCCTCTAATGGATGGGTATCACTCTAAAGAGAAACCACTGTAAAATGCTGTAAAGCATTTCATACAGGCTAGAAAATTAGTCCTGCATTACAAGCCCTGTCTCTTGTTATTTTCTGGCTTTTGAAAAGGACTAAATACATAATTTCTTGGTGTGGCATTGAAGCTCTTTAGATTTCATCCCAGTTAAAATTTCTGGTGCTTATTTTTAGGAACTCAGCTACAGGTTTAAGAACTTAATGTCAGGCTCCTGTGCTTGACATGTTGAATGTGTGGGTTTCTGGCACATGTATTTTAAAATAAATGTGTTATAAATTGGCTTCCTAGGGCCTGAGGACTTTGGCAAAAGACTTACTAAAAATATGCATCATTAGAAAGCAGAACACTTTCAAAAAATGCTGCTGTGCAAGATGACTCATAAGGTGATACCACCAATTTTGCTAGTAACACTAGAGGAAAATTATGTCCTAGATCAAAAACACTCAGATGTTGTGGATTTGTTCCTGGGGAAGACATGACATGTTTCACCAAGCTTGTTTCCTCAGCTGAATAAAGTGACTGAGAAAGTAGATAATACCAGCACAGTCAATGCAAGGGGTAGGCAATGAGGGGGTAAGTTCTCATGTCTTGATCTTGCTCTTATTTGTAGATGCTGACACATCTCCCTTGGACTTTTGGAAAGTAGGAATGACACCAATATAGCTGTCCTTAATTTCCTGCTTTCTCCTCCAGTCTGTTGTTCCTATCTCTTGCTCCCTATGACTGGTCTTTTCAGATACCCTCTCCAGGAGCTTGTTCAAGCCTTCTTATCTGTTTGCCTAAGCCAGCAGAGCAGTCTGTGTAGCTCTTCACCTTTACGTAATATTTGCTTATTGTCCAGTGGTATCTTTGAAAGAGCTGGCACTCTCATTGATCTATCTGAAGCATGTACAAAATGATAGATGTTAATGCCCTCTCAAAATTACTGCCCTTCCACTGGCAGAGGCAAGGACGTAAGAAGGGTTGTATGTGAACCACAATATACGATCAAGAAAGAACAAAGAGACAGAGGCACTTTCCCACAAGGAGAAAGCTGGTGAGGTTTCATTCAAAAGACGGTAATATGTGTTCCATCATGGAATGATGACCTAGGGTTGCAGACTCCTAGGGAGGGTAGGAATATGCATCATGGGGTCATGGCCAGTCCACTCCTCCTTTATGGTTAAGGTGGAAGGATTTATGTATTAATTTCTATTTCTGTAGCTCTTAAGACCAACACCAAGAGGTCAGGGCCATACTGGACAGGATGTGATAGTGACATTTAAAACAAAGAAAGTGCCTCTTCCACAGTGCACATACCTTGCTACCTAGACAATATGCAGCACAAAAGAGAGAGTGATACATAACGGGGAGACAAATCGGGGGCAAAGCAAGAGCCTAGCCAGGGGCACTAGATCACACTCACTGCTCAGTCACAGGCAGAGGCAAACATCCTGATTGATGCCTGCTGCAAACTAACTGGGTCATGCTGGCTGAGGGTGTGAAGACGATCTCATTTTCAGTGTCATCCTGCTTCTGCTACAGACAGCAGTAATAGCACAGTTCGCTTATATGAGTTCAGGAGCCCCCAGGTAACTGTCTGGAGCCCCCACTACAATCTTCTTGCCTCCACCAACTAGAGAGCACCTCCATCAAGTTCAGGTGCTATAATCCCCCACCATTTCAACATAAGCAAGAACTTCTGAGTCAGATTTGACAGTCAGGTCTTCCAGCACCAGCTCCTGGACTTTGAGCTCTCATCTGTCACCTCCCTCAGCTGGGAACTGCTTGGCTCAGCTAGGAACACTTCACATTCATTTTCTCCACTGATTTCCTTTGTAAACCTGTTGTGCTTCATCTCATAACAAGCTCTTCAGCATCCTCCTTATAGTCTCTACTTACAGTGCCAAGCATTACATGCCACCAGATCACTGCTTGGCATGTCCACACTTTAGTAAAATACAAATGGAGCCATAGGAAGGGAAGAGAGAAGAGAAACAATTCTGAAGAAGTTATGAGGAGTATAAAAAGGGGCAAATATCCCAGCATCCTCTTAACTTCTGCCATGAGAAAGGGGCAACAGCATCTGTGGCAGAAGCTACCAGGAATGTCCTTGGTGAGGGAGGGGAAGATGTTAATTGTGGTTTCTGGTAAACTACAGGGACCAGTATATCTCACAGCAACATTCTTTTTCTGTTTACTTTAGCTTCTCTTTGGACAGTTTCTAGCTTTTTATCTTTTATCAAATAAGGGAAATATTTTATAATATTTGATATATTTTACAATATTTTATCAAATTGAAGCAGTCAGGACTATAGCCACTTCTGAGTACCCAATGCTTTGTTTTGGAAAGCTAGGGAAACACAGTATCTTCTCCATCTTGTCTGAAAGGGATAAAAGACATCACAGACCTTACATAGGCTCCTGAATCCTCAAGGATTGTATTGCATAGTTAAGCCTTGTGTTTTAAAAATGGAGGAAACTTGTCTTAAAAGTGCCTGGGGGCTTTTGAACTGGTTTACAAAAATAGCTGCCTGAAGAAGAGAAAGAAAAGAAAAAGAAATCTGAAAAACAAATTCAACACCAAATAGTTTCTACTGTGCCCATCTATTTCAACTAGTGTGATATTAATAGAACACACAACAGCAGGGAGTGGGAAAATAAACATATTTTCACTCACATAAAGAGACTGCCTAAATGACTCACAAATGCAGAAATAAATAAATGGCTCCCCATGATAATCTGAAACTATATTATATCCACAGAAACAACTCAGCTTCTTAACTGTAACTTAACGTGTTAAATTCACTCAGTTTTATTTGAGGCCACGGACAGATTGAGTGATCAATCTCTATTACCCTGAGCTTTTTTTTTTTTTATCCCATCCTTACAGTGCCATTTTTCTTCTCACTAGACATTTCAGTTCATTTCCCTGAGCCTTCTTCAGCTTAATAGCTGAATTTCAGATTTACAGGGGAAAAAAAAAAAAGGCTCTCAAACTTCCAAAGGGAAGTGAGCAAGTAAGTGTGTTGTGCATGGGATAAGAAAATATAGCAAAAAATTAAAAAAGAAAAAAAAAATTGCTAGCATTGCATGTGCTGCACTTGGCTGATAAAAGTTTTGTATTCTACTTTCATAATGGAGATGTTTACTGTCAAACAGGTGCTGGCCTCAGATGCTATAAAATCAAAAGGAGGGTGGTTTGTTTTTTTTTTTTTTTTCTTGCAGAATTGGCAAACAGGTATTCCCCCAGAGAAATGGAACGAGGACATAGCAATTAACTCTCCCGTTCCTGCAATCAGAGTGCTAATCACATCCTTAGCAACTGCATGGTCACTATGGTACCGAGACTGTCTTTTGCTCAAATCCTTCCTGATTCATTCTCATGGTAACTTTGGTGATGGTCAGAGCAGAGGTTACATACACTTGCTGACACTGTGCTGAACGGTTCCATCAATCTCCATTCTGCAATATTGGACTCCGTTGCAAATGAAAATCAGCTGCGAGGCCAGAAAGGAAGCCCGTAAGTGTCCAGAGAATCTATGCTGTTTGCTCTGCAGAAACACTGTGCAAATGACAAACACAATGCTTCACTACAGACTCTCTGCTCTAACAGTCTTAAATGTGAGGCTAATGAACTTTAGCTTTCAACTCCACTGAACCTCATTATACTTTAAATACCCTTTGTGTAACATCTTCTTGTTACTCAGCTGCCAAAAACAATCATGAAGCTATCAGAAAAGAAGGAAAAGAAAAGGCTATGATCTTAAAATCAAGCCAATCAGATTCATCTTTCCACAGCAAATATTTGTCTTGGGAGAAGCAGTGACAAATTATAGAGGCTGTAATGGAAAAATGCTAGATGTCGAGACATTCGTGAATGCTAACAGAATCAGAAAATAGCACCAAGAAACAGACGTTACAACAATCTGTCCCCAGTGGAGTCACTTAGAGTGGTCACTGAATCTCTCCTGTAAGAAGTTCTATCCCATGCATTGCTGACACAAACAACTGGAACCAGCTTTCATTCACTGAACATTAAAGGTTCAAGTCACTAATCTCTTTACTGCTTTGAGTGCTTCAGTGACACAGAAGAGCTGCAATTCCAGTCCTCACTGTGTGTAGAGGGACTGCTGACTCCCTTGCCTCACTGGTGGTATGAAGTGGCAAAAGAGAATTTATTCAAGACTCCAGCCCTTTATTTTCATATCTCAATGTTTTGGCACACAGGAAGGTTAACCTTAGCATTGGTCAAGCAGAGAGAAGTAAACAAGTGTTTGTAGGAAGAAGACAGATGTCATGTAACCAACGTATATGAAGTCTATGTCAGGACACTACGCAGTTAATGCAAATAGGAGGAAATGTTCTCTGGGAGCATATTTTCAATATCTTCTCAGCTGCAGGACTGTGCCCTCTGATAAAGCTGGTACTGATCATTTTTGAAGGCAGAATAGGTGGATGCTGTGTGGCTCTAGTGTGAAAAACATCTATTTTCATACATAGGAGATAACATTAAAATTAAAGGTATGGATACTGGGAGGTAGTCAACTGGAGTGGAAGTTTCAAGTGGTACTGATTGAGATGTGGATAAATGCATAGCTTCAGAAAGATTCAGAGTGCATATTTTCAATAATGTCAGCATTTATTATATACTTCTAATTGGAGGACCTCAGCTCTCCATTTTCCTAATTGATTCCTGTAACAAAGACACCCTGAGCGCTGTATACCGCTCACTGATTGCTAGGCAAACATTACTGGAGTGTCAATATTTGCTTTTTCCTAGAGCTATCATTGTTTGAGAGGGTATAAGTCATTTTGGATAATGCTTTACTAGTGCTGTATTAAACATGCATGAAAATAATCTGGTATGCTCACTGTGAGGTTTTTTCACTTTTTGTTTTCCTTTGGAGTGAAAACAACTGCTAGCCAGTTGATAAAGCCAGAATACAAGACAAGGTATTTCAAAGGAATGTGATTTTACCTATCCTATTGGTATCCCATTACTGGAGCCTTAGGTTCAGAAAGGGCAGGAACTCAAAATCTTTACCAATTTTACATTCTCAAAGCTTGTCTCTATAACCATGCATTCCTCTAACTCCCCACCTCCTCCTACCCAGGGTGGTGATGCTTTGTCTTAAACAAGAAGTCAACATCTTTATCACAGATAGTTTCCTTTAGAAGTTTGCTCAGCACCTAGAATAATGGGCCCCCTGCTCCTAGTTAGTTCTTCTTGGTGCTAGCATGACACAAGCCTATGTTTTCATGTTAGTGGTGAAGGTTCTATTTGTTGAATGGGTAAAATGAAGCCTTAGTGTGTGTCTAGACAGAATGAGGAGAAAAGTAGGTGGTGGTTTCTTGTTAAACAAGGAGGAGGAATTATTTTCTGCTCTAGCCAATATCTAATGACACCTTCCAGTTGTTCTGGGGGCTCATCTTTTCAAAAAATCACATAGATTCTCTCTGTAGCCCCAAGAACTTGAGCAATAATCACTGTAGTGGAGCTGGACATAACCCCATCATTGTGAGTTTGGTCAGCTTACCCAAAGCCTTCACCACAAACTTTATGAAAAATACTGGTGGCAATTTACATGAAAGTCGCAGTGCACAGAGTATGGTACTTTTGATGGGGTGACTGAGCTGCACAGCTGTGGAGTAACACTTCAGATGATTCTGATGGCTCTTTGGTCATTCAATATATAGGTAACTGCATTTCATATAACACTCTCCCAAGGTAGACAGAAGATCACTGTTATTTCTGGTAATGAAACACCTGGGGAGTCTCCTGCTGCACTTGGAAAGAAGACACAAGAAAAGTGGATTGCAAAATCCAAATGCTATGGTCTTGGCTCCCTGACATAGGTCAAGAGGAGGTTGTTTGGAAACTGACTGCATATTTCAGATCTAGAAATCCATACCACAGGACCAGAAGTTTTGAAAGGACAGCTTTGTTATCCATGGTTGTTTTGCTAACTTCAATGTTTTTCATTCATCCTGCACTATAATCAGGATAGAATCTGACCTTGTATATAAAAAAATGTGCCTTTCAGTGGGTGTTTAAATTAGGTGGTTATTCTTGTGCAAGTCAATTGGGAATGTGTCTAAATCCACTACATATGTTTTTTTACATGTATAGAAATTTGGTTTCATGAATAGAAACTCCAAGCATCTGGAGTAGATAAAAATCTATGGTAAGGATCCGAGGAGAAACTTTTGCCTGTTCTACACTACAACTTATATTTATATGAAACATTACCAAGATCCTGCTGAATAGGAGTCTGTCTTGTCATTAAACTGATTGGTAACTGCTGGTCAGTGTAAGTCATGTTTTTCCTTTCTGCATAATCTGAAGAGAGTAAAAGCCTCTTGGCTCCAGTTGCAGAGAAGAAGTTCAAATATAAAAGCTCATGTTAACAGCTCTCTGTACATTCTTGGGACATTTCCCAATGGATCAGCTATTTCAATGGCCATTGCTTCCTCTTCTTTCACTTCTGATGAAACTTCCTCTATCATAGAGTAGAGCTAATGGTCTACATTTAATCAACAAAAACATTTACATTTCAAAATAATGAGACCCGTTCAGCTGGTAACTTGTTAATTAGTTCTCAAGCATTCTCCCTTTATCCTCTTGTGCTGCAGCTGACAATCCCCCCAGTAACAAGGGAGGTAACTTAACCAAGTGTTATCTCAGAGTCCTGCTTTGCTCCAGGCTCAATTTACTCCAATCTATTGACTTCAGGAGAATTACTCCCGATTCACCTAGAGGTAAATGTCTTTATGTATCCCACTGTCTTACTTTTCCTAAGAAGTTTTTGCCTTCTATTTTTGCATGCTGAATGTCTGCAAAGCAATTACATGCTTTGACATGAATGCAATTACATGAACTTAAGCCTCTCTGCCCCTTTTTTAACAATGCTATTCTTTCACTCTGGAGCTCCTAATACTTGAGGTCAGATTCACATTTACAGAAGAACTATTTATACCACTTTATAATTCAGTGCCATTTTTTTCTTGATTCTCAAATGAAGGCTCTTCTACCGAGCTATATACTACTATATAAATAAGAATTTGTCCATTAAAATTTTTTTCTAGCACCCAGATTCTTCCAAGTGAGGATGAATGTAAAAAATGAGGATCTGTTCCCAATTTCTCTCTCTGTACTAATAAAATCAGAAATACATATGATGGGTTTCACAGTCTTCCCCAGCAGATTCCCTAACAACTGAAAAACTCCAGCAATTAGTCCCCGGCACAAGATGTGCTTCAGCTGACCTGCTGGCAATCAGTTGCTCCAGACCCTAGATCGATTTTTGTCCTGTCATTATCAGTTCTTTGGTCAGACAGCACAAACAAGACCTTAAAGACAAGATGTTTTAGGAAATAAAACCAGGATGTTCTACTCAGCACACAATTTCCTCCTTTACCCCAAATTTGCAAGGCACATAAGTGTGCACTTAACTTCAAGCACATGATTAATCACCTTTTTAAGAACAGGAAGTCTTTTCTGAACTGGAGGCTATGTCTTCTCTTCTGCAGCTCTGTAGATGGGAATCTTTTTTTTTTCTTTCTTTTTCTTTCTTTTTTTATACACACACACACCTTTTTCCCTGTCATATATAATGTGTCTGTGCAAAGTTCTTTATCCTAAATATGGTGAGTAGGCAAGGAGGCAATTATTTAAATAATAAGGTGGAGGAACAAATTATAAAAATAGCACACATTCCCAACTTTTTTAACGGGAATTTGTACTTCTGAAACATTTCAGTTTCTCTGGAAGCCTGAGGACAAAGCAAAGTACACATAAGACTGAACCTGGCTTTTTTATTGATGTTCGTCTTCTGTAAATGAACTACTTAACTACATTTTTAAAAAACTATAAATTAGCCCCAAGGAGCCATACAAATTGCAAGCAAGACAAAACAAAATAAAAGAGGAAGAAATAAAACTGCCATGCAAAACTATCTTTCCTAAGTCTTGAGGACATCTTTTGAATACCCATCTAATTTTGTGACCATGGCAAAAAGTGTTCCCACATGTTGAAAAATGTTGCGAATACTAAAATATTTTAATAAATGTCTCACATTTTAATTAGACATTTAGAGCCTGAATGTATTGCCTGTAAAGCCAATGCAATGATTCTGATTTTCACAGAAATGTGATCCATCCCTAGGGTTGGCAGAAGCTGTGATTTTGGATCTGAGCTCCAGAGAACAAAATTCTAGAAGTGATTCATGAATTAGAGTATCTCAGGTGTATTTCACTTGAAATATTTGAAAGAAATCTAATCAATTCCTTAAAGATAATCTCATGTGCTTATAAGGGTTACTCGTGAAGGTTCATTCCATTGCAAGGTTTCCAGCTTGATAGTTTATAGGAGGCGTAAGTCCTTAAAATTATCACTTGATAGCTAAACTTGTGACAAGCAGTGTACTAATTGGCTGTATCTTTAAAAGCCACTCATCTGATTAAAACTCCCTGATTAAATAAATAGTTCCCTAGAACAAAGAAAAGAAGTAAGAACTGGGGAAGGGGGGTTAATTAATTAAATATTTTTTCATACTACTACTATTTCTTTTCTTCCTGACTCCTTTTTCTGTACCTTAAAAAAATATTAATCCTCCTAGAATAGTCTATCAATAGCACAAACATTCACAACAGATCAGCCCAGAGGGGACTCTGATGCACTTTGACTGTTAAGACAAAAATTCCATTGATACCAGTGAGCTTGACCCTGGAATATGCATTGGTAGTTGACTTGTCAGAGCTCAGCTTTGCTGGCCACTTGGCATGATGCACACTATGCACATATTTACTTAGGACCCAGAAGGAGAAGTGAGAGTTACAGAAAATCTGTTCTGAACTGCTCCAGTTTAATTTGGATATTTGTGGGATTCAATAGAGTGCCAGCAAGACTAACGTAGTTATGGAATAAGAGTATTAGCCATTGCAAGTCAGGCTCTGGCCAAATTATTTTTAAAATACAAATAATCTTGTTGTGACTATGAATATACAGGTGGTTTTTTTTTTTCACTTTTGCATGACATTTGGAGGTTTTGACCTTACAAAGCCTTGTGCATATGTTTGACCTAAACCTCTGTGAAGTATCGCCCCGGG
>JAVJGJ010000061.1:14023375-14057259 GCA_035590215.1 Microhierax caerulescens | reverse complement strand
GGGAAGTGGTTGAGTTATTGTCCCTGGAGGTGTTTAAAGATGTGGAGAAGTGGTGCTTAGGGCATGGGTTAGTGGTGAACTTGGCAGTGTTAAGTTTACGGTTGGACTCTATGATCTTGAAACTCTTTTCCAACCTAAATGATTCTATGATTCTATGAAAGCTGGTTCAGAATTTGGAGCTGACAATCCATCAGCCTACACATCTTTCCCTTTCTCTCTGCTGGGAATCTGGGTGGTAATATGTGGATGTTCATGAATGCTATCTCCCTGAAGGATGTTGAGAGAAGATGAGGTATTATCCCTATTTCGTAAGAGTGAAAACTGAGAGACAGAGAAGACAAGGAAATTGTAAATCACACAAGTGTGCTAAAACCACCCAAAAAAATAACAGCAGAAAGTCAGCTTTCAACTTCTGTTCTTTATCCACAAAGCCATTTTTTGACATCTCATAAGGAAACTTAATGTTTTGATATTCTGAACATGTAGATGGATGCTGATGAGATGGACTTAGAGTGGCAACCCTAGAGAACTAGTTGAGTTTAAGGGCTGGTCTAAACATGAAGTTAATTGAGAATAAGGTAGGGCATGAATTTGAAATGAAGTATCTATTCTTGATTAACTCCCTCTCCAAAGGCTTATGACTGCCTTCTTCTGAAATGACTTAATCCACTTGGGAAGTGGGTTAAGATAATCAGAATAAAACAGACTTACTCCAGGAGAAGAGCAACACCACACAGTCAGTCAGGAATTACTATTCTAGAACAGCTGCCTTGTAGTAGACATGCTGCAGGGCGCTCACAGCAGCATTCACAGCAGCCCAAATTCAGGCATTTCACACCAAGATATTGTCAGAGTGATCAGGGGAGTAAGTTCTCAGGAGAACAAGTGCCTTCCTTCCCTGTCATTCAATATATACCCCATTTTATCAAGACTGCCAATAAGCAAGAATATTTTTTCAACTTCATACCCATTAGAAATGGGATTGAAAGCACCAACCCATTTCACATCCACTATCACAGTGTCATTAAAGATACTTATGGCACCAGAGAGCAAACCGCAGGACAAGTGGGCAGTGGTTCTGGCTGCCTACCCCAAAGCCCTAAAATGGAGCCTGACTGTCAGAGCAGCAGGACTCAGACACTCTCAGAAATTAAACTTCTACTAGATACTTCAACTTGAGCACTATAATATGGGAGGTTTCCCAGTTCCCTGCAAATCTTGGCTTGCCTTCTATCCACCCTAAGCCACAAGACACTGGCTTATTTATTTTCACTAACAGCAAAAATATCTATTACAAATATCACACAAAACCCCACATATCTGTGGCTTTTGAATAAACTGCTTTTGTAGGCTCTGAGGGCACCATGAAAAGCTACTTCCAAAACTGACTTGTCTGGAATGTCTTCTCACTGCCCCACAGATTTAGAATATGAAATACTGGTCTGAAGAATATCCAAATGGTTTATTGTGAGAATCTAGATAGCTCATACATGGGCACTGAATGTATTTCCAAAAAAAGCAGTAGCTAAGTATTTCATATTTTTCAGAAAGAAGGTGAAAGAACAAATTAAACTACTCAGTAAAAAAAAGCCAAAACTCAAAGATAAAAAAAAAAAAGAACACTTAATCTAAAGGCAAACACCCAGAGGATGAACACCCTAAGCAGAGAAAGACTGAGAAAGAGAAGCACTGTAAAAATGAAGAGATTTTAAATAGTTAGGGGATCTTTTCTGTCCTGCTGGCATTATTCCCCATCATGGGCAATCTACCTGCATCTACACACAGAGATCAGTGATCAAGAGGTACATTTTTAAGACAAAGGAAACTCACAAAAAGGCAAGTTTTGCAAGAAAAGGTAGATAGTCATCTTCTGTGGATGAGCATAGCTGTGCTCAGATCAGCTGTTCTCTTCTGATTTGTAGCAGCTTACAAGGGGGTTAATACCTTCAGAGTGGCAAAAATGCAAAACAGTCTTGAAAATAGGATGGATGCTGCATTCCTCCAAGCTCCTACATGAAGCACAGTGAGACAGACGCAAATCTGACAATGGACACTTGGCTTTCAACACAGCAGGCTCAGCACAGCTAGAATTTTCTAGCCCTAGGGTGCCAAAATACACCCTTGGACCAACATCTCTCTCCTCAGTCTAAACTGAGAAAGCAGCATGCATGCTTGGGCTACATAGGCTGCCAAAACAAAACAACAGCTTGAGTGGCTGCCAAAAAGACATGCACCAGCTGGCACTTCAGTCTAGGACTAGTCATAAGACCACCACCCAAGCATGGCTTTTCCTCTCCCATTGTCTCTAGTATAGATGCAACCCAGGAAAAAAATATGCTGAGTCACAGCACTGAAAGATCTGTTAAAAACATGGATGGATTCAATACATTGTTTCACACCAGAAACCACTGTATTACCTTTTAGTATATTTTTCAGCCCTAGAATATTTTTATAGCTAATAAAATGATACTGTATTTGCTACTTTATAGCTAATAAAATGGGACAATACTAATTCTCCACATTCTGCTAATTTGGTTAGTTCTATCTTTTGGTAAGGCTGGTGGATATGGACATTTATTTTCAACAGTAAAACAGTCCCTACAAAATTTTGCAGCTAAATCCCACTGTCAAAAAAAGCTATTGATTAGTGGACACATTTTTTCCCTTCTGCGACTACAGGCAGCAGTGGAAGAGGCTTCTCAGGATAAGCTGTCAAGGGAAATTCTTCACAAATTAAGAAATGGCAGCTTGCTGGTCTCCAGTCCTGCCTGTGAGACAAGACCTTGCTCCACATTGCTGGCTCTACACCTCTTCCAGTTCCAGATCAGCTCTGCATATTGTACATGGGCCCATCTCAGTCTTCCCCATCGTCCCACCCCAAGTCCAGCTCTTCTTAGAAAGGACAGTTTATGCTCGAAAAGATACCCTAATTCTGAAAGTCATACAGTGTTGCATGATACATAAATTTCTTGCTCCCAAACATGATGCCTTCTTTTCTCTTTTTGCTCTATCTCCTTAGCAACAAGGTATTGCTTGGCACTCAAGCCTCTGCAAGAGAAAGAGGGAAGGCAACTACAATGAGAAGAGAAAATATTGCTCAGCCATCTTTCTTACCAGCTGTGGGTTCTCCACTGTGGGATGTGTTCATTCCAGCTAAGGGTGCTGTTAGCTTGCTGTCAAAAAGGAAACCACGTGTGCATGCACACGCGCACACACACAGAGGAATATATACCCCAACAATCTGGCACTATGCTGCTATCTCCTAAACACATTTATGCAGAACAAGCAAGTGCCACTACCCTGTCATCCTCTCCCCCTTGGAGTGCTGAGGGCTCACACCACGTGAGGAACATAACCCTAGTCTGTGTTTCTGAAGAGCAAAATTCTGGGGAATGCTAATAGCCAGCATATCCCTGGTGTCTGAAGGCACTAGGGACTCGTACGCTGCGTTCCACACCACTTTAGCTGATTCTGCTTTCTCTCCTGCTGCCACCAAACCACACTCCATTTGCAGTACATATGGTGCTTCTCAAACCAGTGCTAGTTTGCCAGCTATAACTAACAATGTGATCTGTGGGCTGCATGGTGTTGGGATAGGGCTGGGACAGCAGAAGAGAATCACAACTTATCTCTGTTGTTTTAAAACTGACCTGTACACAGAGGATATGAATAACCTTTTGATGTCAGCCAGAAGGTCTGAGACACAAATGGGTCTGAAAACAGCCTAGGAAGAGAATTGCAGACAGACTGTGCACACAAGATTCCCCTTCTTTGCTATGTGAATCACCACTTTCATGCTTTGATTGCCAAGTTATAGCCTTCACCTCTGAACAACAGACACATGTTTTGTGCTCTGTCAGTGTTGTTAAGAGCTCTAAAAGGCTCCTTAAAGTTTAGCAAGCCAGGATGTCTGAGGGAGTGACCACAACTCCTGTCAATAATGGTGGGTGCAATAAAGGGTAGCAGTTCAAATAGAAACTATTCTCCAGCTGGGAACCTTGTCACTCTACCAGCTTGCAACAACTGACTAGGAAAGTAAGGACAAATCTGTCTCCTACCACCACAGACAGATGGTATGTGCATGGAGTTCAACACTGCACAATCCCCAGCACTCTTAACTTATTAATAAATATTTTTTATTCATCTACAGATTCAGCTGAAGAGCAGAAAATGCATTAGATGATTGCAGGAACATATCTCTTGACTGCAGTGACTAAGTTGGCTGTCAAAGAAAAAAAGAAAAAAAACTAGGTAGGAAGGGATAGTATGTAGAGGAAGAAGAATGAATACTTAACAAAGGGCTGAAAGAGACTGGGGAGTTGAAAATACTGTTTCTTTAGATCTCTGCTAAAAATATTGTCTGTCCTGACACAGAAACCTGGAGCTGTGTAGGGGTTGGGGGTTGGTGGTGGGCAGGGGGGTCAGGATGCTCTTCAGAGGAAAGAAGAGAAAGGCAATGGCTTATGTTTAAAACAGAGAACATAACTGTTCTTCACAGAGGTGCTGATACACAAGCAGAACTCCAGAGGTCCCTATCTGGTTTATCCTGCCCCTCATTCTGAGCAAACAAAAAATAATCCAGGGATAAAACAAAAGATAATCCAAAAGGGAAGTCCTCCATGGGGGAAGGGGGACGGGAAGAGAGGAGACAAGGGCAGAAGAGCACTTAAGGAGATGAAGCTCTTGGAAAGGCAGGATGTGAAAATGATCGAATTTCCTTCCCATAAAAGGATGGGGTCCCTTGTTTATGTCCCACACATCCTCTCTCCACGCATGTTCTCTGCTGGTCTGGTGTACCCAGAGGCTTCCTAGAGCCTTTATTGTATTACAAAACGTTTCCTTATCAGAGCAGAGAACTTAGTGCTGCATTAAAAAGATGGGTAATTTTCTTAAGCCTCTTTAAAAAATATATATAAATAGGATTAGCTGGGTAACATGTTCAAAAGCAAGCACATTATTTGATTACTCAATAGTGGATGCAGGTTTCACCCAGGGCACTGCCAATCTCCAACTGGAAGGGTGCGAGGGGGAGAAGTGCTCATTGTTCGATCCTGTCAGTGCTGGCAAGAGTCATTACAGGGGTAATTGCTTTTGCTCCACCCTAATTTGTTATCAATTGAGATTGGAGATTAGGAGGGGGAGGTTCTTTTGGTTTTGTTTCTAAATTCAAATAACCCAGCTTTCAAAACCACTCAGCACCAAGCAAGGGTGACCAGATTTTTCAGATGGGCTCATTGTTCATTCAAGCAGCTAAAGTGTGAGGACTGCAAAAAGGAATTGGCAGTGAGCAGCAGCAACCACATCTCATACTGGGAGCTGCTAGGTGCTCAGCACCACCATGAAAAACTGGCCCCTCATTTCAGAGTGCCCAGAGGACTGTTGCATGACAGGCTCTTCAGGAACCCTGGTTCTGGGCACCTATCAGGCTTTCAAATCTGGGCCCACAGAGAATGAAGGTTCAGAGTTATTTCCCATGTCAAACAGATGTCAAGGGTTAGATTTAAAACTGTAGGAAAAGATTCACTAATTAGCAGGAATGTGCAGAGATCACTGATCCTACACAAAACAACCCCATGAACTTGAATTGTAAGATGTGTCTAAATCACTCCTGTGCTTTTGAAAATTATGCCCTTTTCTTTTTTTTGAGAGTCTTTTTTTGACTCTCCTGTTACATCTGGGGAACCATGGAGCCCTGGACTCAGTCAGTGGTAAGAGAAGACAATGATCAGACCATATACAGAAATTACGTGCTTTTTTCCTAGAGATTTCCTATAGGTTTGGGGCACCTGTGGCACAACAGCCACACACGCTCCCCATCCGCGCTGTTGTACACCCATGTATTTGTGAGGCCCACCCTGCCAACATGCGGGCAGCCAGCAGTAGTGCTTGGGGTAGCCCTTGAAGCAGAGCAAACAGCAGGAGCTCTGCCTTTGTGTGGGCAGCAGGCTCATAGGACCAGCGGACGGAAAGCTGTGGAGATGCTTTGTTGAGAGGTCCATCGCTGAAGTGGTCTAGGACCCTCTCGATGTCTTCTCTGCTTTAACAACATTAACAGAGCTGCCCTATGGACTGAACCTTGTGCCCACAACAGACACTGGCAGGCTTCAGTGAGACTTAACGCCTGGTCCCACATCTTTGTGCTGTGGGCTGGAAACAGCTTAGGCTGCTTAGGAAGTATTCCCCCTCTGCCAGCCTGCCTGGCCACTGAGGCAGAGAAGACATGGGCAGAGCAAAGGGTCCCTCCTTGGCTCGGGAATCGAGGCGGTGGGTCAGGAGGCCAGAAGGGGCCCCTGCGCTGGAAGCCAGGTCTCTTGTCTCAGGGAGCTGGTGGCTCCATGCCACTCACAAAGTCCACATGTTGCTTGAACAGCGTGTTAGAAGGCTGCATTACCTGTCACAATGGTTGCATTTAAAGGGCTTTGCACCCGTGTGCTTTCTGTAATGCCTTGTGAGCTCGTCGCTCCGTGCAAAACGCCACTCGCACCCTTCCCACGAGCACTTGTAAGGCTTCTCACCTGCAGAGGGGAGGAGAGAACAGTCAGCGTGGCAGCAGGATTATGGAGCACTCAACTTGCAAGCCCTGTGTCCTCCCACCTTGTCTCTGTCCCACTCGGGCAGGTTAGCCCATCACACAATTCATAGCCAGTGCGGGATGGAAAAAAAACTTAAGGCTTGTGATGCATTGTACTGAGGATGCATCCAGCCCAAATTTTACTGCTGCTAAAATTCTTGCACAACCTTATTTCCCATTTCTAACAAAACCAGTCAATTGCTCTTCAAAGAAGCCCTCAGAATGTTCCCAAATGCCTGTGCTGCTGTGTGGCTGGAGCCTGATTTTCAGTCAGCTTTACAGCTCATTCTACCCTTGCCAGATGAATTACTGTACCTGTGAGTGGCTGTACTAACACCTGAACACACTGCAGCTGTGCACCATTCCAGAGTGGCCACCACCACTGCGTCACATGCTTTACCTTAGGTGCCATATACCCCTTGTATGGCCACTCATATCTGTTCACCTCAAGCTTTCATGCCCGCTAACCCCTAGGACTGCACTTTCTTTAGTTGCTTTGGGCAACAAAAACTGTTCCTTGGTTCAAAGGAATCATGCATCAGGACAGCGAGTGCAAGAAGAGAAATGTTTTCTTCTTTAGATCAGGTGTTCCTTCAGGCTTTTTGCGCTACACTTTTATCAGTTGTTATTCTGCCCCAAAATATTAACCATAACATTGAAGGCAGTGAAACGGTATAGTGATAAGACAGGAGAGGTTCTGGTCTGCTCTGTTTGTATCTGCCTGTCTTCCAATGCAAACCAGTCTCTGCAGAGCAAAGTTTGCTATGGTGTAACATCTGTGGAGTCATTAACACCTTCCAATGAAGAATTCCAAGGTCTCATGCCTCCCCTTCTCTTATTCAGTGCACATATATTTGTGTGCATGCAAATTTATCATCTCCCCCCAGAACAAAGGCTCCAGTGAATCTATTCCTATATAAACTCCACGTCACTATTCCCCATGCAGTCAGCACTGTATGGATGCATTGGAGAGGAAGGAGTTGAAATAAAATGCAGTCAAGAAATCAGTTTCACTACCAAGCTTCTAAGCTGGGAATTACAAACAGAGAAGGGATTATTACTTATTTATTTGTTCTTACAATTGCTAAGAACGTGATCTTAAAAAACCCACCACTGACCAAACTGAAGTTGCAGTCTGTATGACCTCTCTATGGAGTCACGTGAAACAATCACTTGGCCACAGCAGACCAATTTCTCAGTGCAGAAATGCAGATTTCTATATTTAGCATGCCTATTCAGCAAGTAAAGGAGTGAGATCTGATTATGGGAGACCTGTGTATTTCAAGGTGACAAACTGGAGAGGCCAAAAGAGCAAGAAAAGTGAAAAGGGCAAGAGAACTGCAGCAAAATACATGGAAAAAAGGCTGTTCTCTGGTGAGTTTCTGTGGACTTCTTATTGCACAGGCAGCTCTGCTGCACAGTGGTCATCCACCCCAGGGAGAACAACAGAGTGGGCTGAGACGTTAACTGGAATTGAGCTATTTTGCTGGCCTCTGAGAAGTTTCTTTGGCTCAGTAGCTTAATTAAAGGATTCATTGGGGTGAAGCAATGAAGGGGGGGCAGCAGCCAGCAAGACTTCACCAAAATATCCATTTGTGCCTCAGTCCCTGAGTGCAGAAAGGCCAGCCTGGATGTCTCTGTTGTGTGCCACAGTCCACCATGGGAAAATGCCCGACAGGACAATGCACTGAGCCAGCAATAACACTACCCCACTTAGATTGTGCCTGCCTGGTCATCTCTGCAGACTTGCCTTTTGTTCTTTTAATAGGATTTCTTTGGGGAAACTTCTTGTTAGTGAGCAAAGTGCTGGCCTCTTGTTTCTGGCTGCTTACTCAACTGTAACTCAAACACTGTCACCAGTGCCGGCCCCAGATACTAGTGCTGCAGTTGCAGCACTCTCTCCCCACCCCAGTACTACCTGGCACACTGCAACTGCTCTTCCCTTCCCAGGGACAAGGGACTTCCCCATGGAAGTCCCCAAGGGTCATGTCTGTGATGGTGCACTGGCTTTGTCTGTACAGTTCATCCGTTATTTTTAAAAGCTGTCAGTAAACATGCCTCGATGGTAATTCAGTTTCCTCAGTTCTCTGACGCTCTCTAGTGCCTACCTTAGAGTGGAGACGGCAAAGCAGACAAATTGCCTTGCAGCAGAAGTTTGCTACACACTGCAAACACAGATGACTGCTCAGCCAGATCTGGCAGGTACAGCCACTCTGAAGGATATTGTTGCCTACAGAGCAGAAGGGTGAAGGAAAAACATCCTGGGCTTTCTGTGAAACTATTAGGACTGAAGCTGAGTTTGGCTTGTTAACATTTATCAAGAGCTTTGAAAATGTACAGTGCTACGTGTCAGTTATGAAAGACAGAAATGCCAAGCAAGGGGATGCCACGTATCTCAGTTACTTGCTGCAGGGGCTCCTCTCACAAGTGTTCCTGGTCTGGCCTTGCACAGCCCTGAGCTGAGTTTTGTTTTCAGATGCTTCTCCTCTGTAACCCAAGCCCCATTCCACAAAATGTCAGACAGTACCTCTTTGTACCCCAGACAGCATGCTGGCATACAGTGCTCTGCATAGCACAAGATAAATGCAAAGGAGCACAGTGACCTTTAAAGCCATGTCAGCCAGCTCCTTGACCCAGAGACCTCAAAGAGGTTAGATATCCTGCCCTCCTGCAGCAACTCAAAAACACGAGAGGGCAGGAAGAGAGAGACCTTCCCATCTCTGCACGTGCAGTCTAAGAACAATCTGCTTCTTTAATGGCTGCTTTCACCTTACCAGAAGATGAAATGCAAGTGTATCTTGCCAAGGTGCACATATGTAGGAAGGATGGGAATGGAGAAGGGAGGTGGGTCCTCCTACCTCACTACTGGCCATGGCAGGGAGAAGGAACAGGAAGGACCTTTCCATGTGCCAGGCTGCTCTTATGTTGTTGCAGAGGATTAGCAAGAATAAAAGGATAGATGGTGAAATCCTCCTCTACTGAAAGCAATGGCAAAACTCCCACTCACTTTTACAGGGCCAGGATCTCCCCCTTTTTAACAAATTAATTATAAGCTTCAAAATCCAATTAAAAATAGGAACATCACGGAGCTGTGCCACACTGACTTTTCAGGCTCTAATTCCTCAAAATTAATAACTGCATTTAAAACTCATGCCTGTGAGCCACTCCCAGGAAGGAGCTTCTATTCCTTAAGTCACCTTTACTCAACACAAGGATCTGTGCAGTGCTTAAACAAATCCATAAATCCACATCTACACAAATGCACTGAACAGAAATGCACTGAACAGAAATGCAGCCAATGCACATCTGAAAAGAAGCCGATACCCAGATATGCAGCTGTTAAATACTCAGCTGTTTCAGTTCAGAACATGCTCCACACTGTGGGGCTGGTTCAGCTTTCACACATCCACAAACACACCTGGGAAGGGCAACCAGCCAGCAATGCAGACATACATTCAAGCAGTGAATTAATGCAATTTTCTGAGATAAGCACTAGCGTTAAAACAACGCACCATTTCCTTATGGAAAATCTTCTAGAACCAACCCAGAATAGTGGATTTCAGCTTTTTCTATTTTTTTCCCTGGGAGGTAGAGACTGCTACTTAGTGATTTGAAGCTTACTGACCACTTTCCAGTTTACTGGAGCAACATGTGCATCAGAGAGCCAGTATAGCACAGTAAAGGCGAGCTGTAGAGTGAAACAGTGGGTACGCAGGACCCAACATCCACGCTGCATATGTCTGCAGGGTGTTATTTCTGGCTAGCCACTGCCTGGTCCTATGGCCTGAACCCATCTGTAAGTGAACTGTGCCAGCTGTGCACTTGCAGAGCACCTCCTGGGACAGGCCATCCAAAACCCCGTTTGGCCAGGCTGAACCAAAGCACAGGGAATGGGGCAGCCGGAAGGCTCACCTCAGAAGGGGATGCTTGATCACCTGAAAACACTCACACAGACACATCCTTAGTTGCCTGCTGAGGATCCCCCAGAAGCAGCCTGCACATGCCTGCAAGCCCACAGTGCACTGCGCTGAAACTTACTGATCTAGAAGGACCTTATCATCAGACAGGTTAGTGGTACAAAAACATTATCAGCCCTTCAGGTACAATTTAGGGTTTCAGTCCATCACTGCGTACCTCCATGAAGCCGCCCCTCTTCATTGTGGCTCTGTCCTGCTGTCCATAGCCCATTTTAATCTTTTCATCTTTCTGGTATGTATTTTCATACCCTGAGACTGGGATGCTTAGCGAATAGGCTCTCTGTTCTACTTCTGTTTATGGCACCTCACACAGCCTAGCTCTGCTTCTAAAGTACCTCCAAAGCACACTTCAGTACAGTCTGGCCCTCCATTCATTCTGCCATTATTCTCCATTAATTCAGCCAGGCTGGTCCAATCTGGTAACTGGAAGACAAAGACCTTTGCAAATTTATAGGAAATATGCAATAGTGAAGTTAGAATTTATAAGTCATAACAAAAAAACCCATCAGACTTTGGCAGCCCTTAAATCAGGTCACTCTTCCTTTGGTGACTAAGTCAAATGCAAGACTCTAAATATTAGGCATCTAGTTACAAAAATAAACAAATTATTGGTATAGCTTTCTCTTGAAGGCCAAAACTTTATAATTTGAAAATATGAAAGAGCCAAGTACACAATCCCAGCAGCACTACCGTGGTAAACACACAGCAGGTTCCCAGCAAAATGTGATTGATAGAGCTGAGCTGGTTCTGTGATGGAGACAACCGCACTGGTCCTTGGGACTTCTCCCTCCATTTCCCAGCCTCGGGCAGCCTTGGTGAGTTTCATCTCATGCAACTTTAGATATTGAAAGCCATCATCTGAAAAAGCCACCTATGGCTCTTCTCAAGTTAACAGAGAGGCAAAGGCATGTGCTGTGTGACACATCAGACCCCAGTCAGAACAGAATCAGAGGTGAATTTCTCTCTTTTGATGGTACAGGAAGCGAAGCAGGCAGCTCAGCCGCAGGCAGCTGTTATCTTTGCTCTCCAGGCACAAAACAGAGAACATCAGGTTTTCTCTCCAACACTTACTTAGATTGCAAACCCTATACAAGCCTTCACAATAAATATTCCTTCACAAAACACAGCAGTGGGGACGCTGTCTCTTCTCAAAATCCAGAGACCCCCTGTCCTTGCCATCTACATCCCACAGATACCCTCTAGGTCCAGGGGGTATTTCTTTTGTACAAAGAGTGAGGCAGCGTTTGCTACAGGCATCTCACAGTGACTGATTCAACAGAGTGATTAGTAGAAAGACTAGCTTGTAGGACGCAAGGCACGTAATCAAAATCAGCTGAGGACACTGTCATGATCAAAAAACTATAGCACACAATGGACGCTGGGCATATTATATCTTTTATGTCTGCATTATTTATTGCCAACCCCAAGGATTAAAAGGTCACGAGTCCAGTGTCCCATAGAAATAATGAGATTTTAAAGGAGAAAACAATGTTTAGAGATTTGCCTTCTGCTTTGTAGCTAACCTAGGGCCATGATTTTAAACTTCTCTTTGCAACCCTGCAGGCTAGAAATACTCATTATAAAATACAGGGAAAGGAGTTTGTTTGCCATTCCCTGGATTTCAAGAGCAGGGCCTGTAAGAAGGAAACCCTCCAGATTTCGGGATGTGCGACGATAAGATCACAGAGTTAGCAATGCTGTGGGTTGAAATCCTGGCTCCATCAAAGTAATTGGGAAAATGCCCATTAAGGCTTCAGTGTCACCCTGTATCTTTACAGAATTAAAAGTAAACAAAGATATTATGATTATCCACCTGTACCTTTTTCCTTACCCCTCCGCTGCACCCCATCTTAAATAACACACCACAAACATACATTGATTACAGTGCACTTAGTAAAATAATCAGGTTTTAGCCCCTAGTCCTGCAATGAACTTCAGAGAAGAATGTCAAAACCCTGGCTGATATCTCTCTGTGCTAAAACATGGTGCAGTCATGCAACTTCTGTTGTCAGTATGACTGATTTAGCTAAAAATGCTTAAAGAAACTGAGGGGAAAACCTCAAATCTGGCCTGTATGCACATTTTGAAGGACATTCAAATAAGACATTTGTTGTACTATGTTTTAACAGCTCCTTAATATCACGTTACATAACTACAAGAAACTAGCATGCAAGAAGTGTCTTTAAGAAAACAAGAGAAATATCCCCTTAAAAATCACCATGTGTTCTAATTCACTGTGAATTGGTCACATATAATTTCAGGATCCCCCCCAAAAAATGTTTTATGAAAGAAACAAAACATTTCCTTCCTTTTTAAAATCTGCGATTTATTCAAAATGAAACTAGTTTTAAAAGCCTCAACGTCTAAAAATATGCACTGAAAGACAGCTTTAGCTGTGCTTGCTCCAAAATTGGTGTTTCTGGAGAACCAGACAAACAGCAAATAACAACTGAAAAAGGAATGAAATGCAAGATTTCTCGCCTGGATTTCTCCTATAAGGAAGCTCTGGGGGCCTGAGCTGTGCAAAGAAATCTGTGAAGAATCAAATAGTGCCACTGGCTTTTGAGAGAGTGTTTTAATAACTTTCCTCATCACCTTTTCTGAGAAATCCTTTCAGTACCTGCTGTTCCCAGTCTGGTAACTGCATGACGTTGCAGTGAGCAGTGGTGTCACTGTGGGACGACCCAAGGCATCCTTCAGACACTGGTGCCCATGAGGATATTGTCGGTATTGGTGCAGACAGAAGTCATACAAAAATGCCAGGAGCTGGTGAGGTTTTTGGTGAGAAGCAGGCCCCCAGATCACCTTGCAGAGGAATGCCAGGCAGGCATTCGTATTCGCTTTGCAGTTTATTATGAAAGTCTGCCACAGCACAATGGGACACCTAATGTGGAACATCACATTAACAATATTTTATATTTATGTAGCACTCTCCATCTCCAAGGGTCCCTGAGAGCCTTACAAGCTATATACGCAGCATAGCAATGAAGCCGAGCCATAATTCTTTCAATTAGCTGAACATCAGCACACAGCACATGGCACAAAAGAAAATGTTACTGGTCACTCCTCTCTTCCTATGGAAAGAGCGATGTGATACTTAATAGAAGCATGTTGTAGAAGAACATTTGGCAATAAGGACTCCTGAAAAAATGACATCTAACCGGACAGGCCTCCTTAACACCCGTGCCTGTCCTCCCTCGTTATTACATACACACGCTTCGTCAAACATGAGGCACAGAAAAGGAGTAGCCCAAGACCTGCTCCTTATTAAATATCCTCACTTTCACACTAGATTCAGCAAGTTACCACCATCACATGGCTCGGGCAGCTGCTCTACTGGTGAGGTTACAGAAAAGCTAGGGAGCAGCTGCAGCTCAGCGCACAACATCATCACCCTCTTTTTAAGATTAATAAGTTTGTTTCTTTAGCAAAAAGAAAGAGCAGGATATTTAATACACACATCCTCTGGAGATCAATGCTAACATCTAAGCATATGTGCACGCAACCCATCAACCAGTAAAACTAATTACAAAAATCAATTTCAGATAGTTTTCTGAGCCTATCATTCCTCAATATACTCCTAATTGATTTTTGTTGGACAATAGAAAGCCTAATTATTATTTTTATTATTACAAAGGAATGCAAGGGAGGGCAGTGGTCCGTACTTAAGTGGCTCACCAACGCTTTCTACCCAAAAAGAGAAAAAAGAAAAAAAAGGTATTTTATTCACAGTTTTGCCACCTGCTGGAAAGATGGAAAAGCCTTTGAAAGGGTGACAAAGCACAAGAGAAAAGCTGGCAGGAGACAGTACAGGGCAGAAGAGGAATGTGACAGGATTGTGAAATACACAATGTGGGAAGGTTGTACCTATTTTTAGACGGGCAGGGATGATCAAGTGTAAAAGCAGTACATTTCCATGAACAATGTACAAATACAGATCCTTTCATCCAAAAAGGTCAGCAGTGCCCTTATAGAGAGATGGCTCTGATCATGTCTATATTAGAGGTGGGGGAAAAGAGGTTAAGAACCAGACCCAGTGTCCAATCAGTCTTTCTACAGACCTCAAAGCTCCAGATTAGTCCCTAAGGGCCTTGCCAAAGCTTGTCTACCACGCCAGCAGCAGTCTTCAGCACGTAGCCATTCAGGGCACAAAAAGAAATTAATTTTTGCAGCATTTTCTTACATCTTACACACACACACACACCCCTAACATACATCCACAAAGCCCACTTGCCCAGCTGAAAAGCAGAGAAAAGCAAAGCATGTAGCAACGTGCAAAGAAATGGAAATTTTCCATTTTCTACTCTACTTAAGAGGACGCATTAAACGAATGCCCACTGCCATACATATCGAGCGCTGAAGTGGGGGGAACGCCATGCTTTATCCCCCTAGGTCTGTGCAAGACTACTGTCGAGAATGAAAAAGTCTTAGAAATGCTGCTCCCTTTTCAAACCCCTTCTCTGCAACTCCTCTCAGAAGGAAGCTCCTGGATGGCAAGGAGCAGGGCCAGGGGACAGACACCAGCGCCAGCCCGGGCACGTGATCTGTGCTTCTGCACCATTAATTGCCAGCATACCCCCTCCCAGCCCTGGGCCTTGGGGACAGCAGCAGAGCAGCAGGCCCAGACAGGCACCCAGCAGCAACACCGCCATCAGAACTACCCAATTAAGCCTTCAGAATAAGGGGGGTGGGGTGGGGCAGGGTGGTAAAATAAAAAGAAAAACCCCAAAAAAATAAGGATGGAGTTGCTTGGCAACAGGGGGGCAGAAGCAGCTGTGCAGCAGGGCGGGTTGGTACCCAGGCGGGCTGGCCCATTAGCACCCTGCATCTCATGCATTTCGTGCCGGGGTCTCCTAGTAACAGCCTGTGCACGCCGGGCTGTTGCACGCTTCCTCTCCTCCTGCTTCTCCCCATCATGCAAGGCATTGCTGTTTGCCCTAATTACACATTCTCCATCGCTTCAAGCTGCCATTACTTCAGTCCCCAGAGGAGCAGCCAGAACTTTAAAAAAATCTCCTCTAATAAGGGCTTTTAGTTTCAGATTCAGTGGAGCTCTGTGAGCTCAAAGATGCAAGGCAAGGTAGCAGCAAACGAAGGAACAGATGAAAAAGGAAAAAAATTCAGCAGTTCACTGGGTCAGATTTTTCTGGGACCCCGAGATATATTTTTTTGCCTTTGTTTTTATAAGTTATCCCACAGGGTGAACAATGAAGACAGCCCTTTATGGGACGTGGTGCATATTTACATAATCTGGAGCAGCGTATCAAATACGTGCTCTTTGGACACCTGTGCTTTAAGCCAAGTTTTTGAGAAATTCCAGGCAAATTATAAAGGCAAATATTCCAGGCAAAATATAAGACACATGTATCACAGACGAGAACCAACAACAACAAAAAATTCAGAAGAATAGACACCCCCTTTTCCAAATGCTAACATTTAAAATGGTTTTGCTCTGTATTTTTGCTAATAAAGGTGGGGTTTTGCTTATTCAAAGTATTACAGTGCGGATGTTTTTCACCATTTACATATCACTTCATTTTCTCCCTTTTGCCACTGAAAAATCAGAGAAAGATGACCAAAAAAAAAAAAAAAAAATGATGCAGACTGGCAGAGACAGCACAAGGATAAAACACAAAGGGAAAATAACATACATTCCTCTCTGTTTTCCAGTTTTGTCAACAACAAAAAGAAGGACGGAAGACCCAGGATGCTTTTATTCATTCATTCAGATATTGGATTTGATTTGGGAGTGGAGGCGGACGGGAAATCATGTGCTTGGGCTTAAAATACAGCAGCAAGCTCTCCCAGTGAAGGCTGCCTTGGTGTCAGGGCAGGGCTACGCACACGGTGGCGGGCATGTGGTGTTTCTGAGGGAGATCCTATCCTTCCCGCTGCTTCCTCCCTGTCCTGGGGCTGGAGGCGGCAGGCTGTGCTCAGCAGAGCAGGAGCTCCTTGCTTCACACTGAGCAGGGCTCTGTAAAAACCTCTTGGCAACACTGCTGGGCAAACCTTGGTGAACCAAGCAGCCTGGTCTCTAGAGCACAAGGCAGTGAGTAAAGACAATTAATTTTACTGGCTAGGAGGTTTCCTCATCGGGATTTTGAAAAAGGCACATATGATTATCCATCCTTAGCTCTAAGGGAGGTATAAGCACCCAGCTGGAAACCACCCAGGTCATTCATGCTGCCAGATGAGTGTAACTACAAGAGGACACAAATGTATTATGACATTACGTTGCTGGGTGACCCTGCATCTTCAGGGAGAAATTTTAAAAAACAAAGAGGTTTTTGTATGAAACACATTTCCTAACACATATTCAAAGCCAAAGCAAGCCCAGGAAAAGAATCACCTTCGGGGTTCTGTGGGGTTCGCACAGAATTAATAATAAAATTCTGTCACCTGTACCACACATATGAAAGTCAGTTTACAACAGATTATAGCTTAGTCCGTTCAAGTTAATTTTTACCCAGAAATTCAAAGATAGAAGTCTCCTACTCAAAAACTATTTTCCATTACATAGGCCAAGTATTTAGGTAAACTCATTACACTGAAGGCAGCACTTTTCTCCCTGCCCCTCCCAAACACGCATGCCACATTCTCCTAAAACCCAAGTATTTTTCCTCCAACTTCTAAAATAACAAACAGTAATCACACTGGAAAAAGATCAAACGTGGAAAAATTCACTCCAAAGAAGGAAAAGCTTTGCAAAGTTACAGGTGACCAACAAGACGATGCCCAAATGGAAGTTTATGCAAAATTAACCATAACACATTTCCATGCAGTTACATATTGAACGCAAGTGCATGCCGATGTGCATGCCTGTATTTTTGTAACATCCATCTCCAAGAACTAATACAAGCTTCTAGTGCACTAATGATCGCTTATGGTCATCATAAAAAACTATATGCAAAATTGTCCAATTAATCTGTGAAGTTCTCTCTGTCAGCGGTAAGAGTCCAGACATACAGGAGGAAGGAATAAATCCCCGCTAAGCCTCTGAATGTGCACTGCCATGCAGTGAGGACACCTTTCTTTCAGAACTCAGCTGGGGATCAGCTTTTATCTCGAAACACATGCTTGTCATCATTACCTTAGGTAACACGCCTGCAAATGTTTTTTCAGCGTTTGCAGCCCCAGTTTTCAGTCTTGGGTTTTGAAGGCCAGACATCTTTAGGAGCAAATCTGCCTACCACAGCATTTGGGTGCCTATCTGCAAATGGGGACTGTGGGACTGCGAACAGGCCTGCAATGTTTTAAAGGTTTTAATTCTTATTAAACCTTCTGATCACGTATAAAGCTGACCAATGGAAAGACTTTGGTTCTGCAGTGACACAAAGGTTTTGGTCACTCTCAGAGACCTGTTGATAAAGCAAGTCCCATGCAGTATTTTGTCCTCCTCTTTCTGGAATGGCTGCAGTAGTCTTTGAAACTGCCCTCACTTGCCATCCCCGTCTTTCATTCATTTCACTCTACTGCAGCACATCACCATCCATCGCTTGACATGTGGTAACCAACTGTCTTTTGAGAGTGGTGTTAAAGTTTCCTGAAGACACAAATACACTTTCTCAAAAGTGACAGTTTCATTCATTAAATCTACGCTGCATTCTCTGCATCATAAGCTTGCCCTTTAGCTATCTTTAAGTAATTTTTTTCAGCCATTATTCCTACTGCTAATGCAGGCCTGGCTGTCTTCCTACCCACAGGTGGTCTGTACGATACAGTGGGCGCCATGACATAGGTGGTTTTATTCGGGACCCCACTGCCCTTGACAGAAGCATAGATGCCTCTGCTGTATTTAGGTCTGCTTCCACGAAGCCTTGCAGTTCATCTGCTCCTGCTTGCAAGTTGCTGCTGGCAGTGTGTAGCTGTGTGGGACCGTGTCTGCACGCGGTGTGAAAGGCAGGCTCTGGATTAGGAGCAGGTGTGACCCAGCCTCAAATGCCCACACTGCTTAGGAAGAGCCTAACCCAGCACCTGCTTTTGAGAGGAGAGGTAGCACACTTGGCTTTTCCTTCCCCAGAGCACTTCAGCTCTCCCAGTCTGCTCAGACCCACCCCATCCAGCAAGCCCACCTTAGCCTAAAACAGCGTATCTGAGCACACATCTCTGTCAGGCCTGGTGTGACCTCAAATATTTCAGAAGTGCCAGTGCTTTCAAAAAACGGACAAGAAAATCACAGCTTCTCACCATCAACCTGCCAGTTGGATCCAGCACGGGACAGCAGCAACACAAAGGGAAATCAGCAGAAGACAAGTTGAGGGGTTTTAATTTGAGTCTTTCTCTGTGACCCCCATCATTTCCCCCCTTTGCCAGGTACCTCATGGGCGCTCAGGGGTGGATGGGTATAAAGAAAACACCAGATGACAAACTAGAGGTGGCTCCTCCGTGCCTTGCTGAGGCAGCCTGCCGTAACACTTGGAGGTGCCTGCACTCTCCCTCCTGCAGCTGCTGAAGAGACAGCAAACATCACATTGTAGGTTTCCCTTGTGCCAAAAATCATCTCACATGGCAAACGAACAAACAAACAACAATACCTATTTACATTTTCAAACCCAAACAGTAAGACTGTCCTGTGCTATTGATTTGGCAAATGATGGAGCAGAAACACGGGACTGAGAATTCAGGTATTGGCAACTAAGCGATGGATGAACGCCACATTTAGAACTGGTGTTTTAAATGGCAAAGGCTGCTTTTGGCAGGGCCTGTCCTCCTGCCACCTGGGAGGTTCACAAAGCTTATTTCCTCAGCCTAAGCTCTTGTTGTAATAATGGAGTGAGGCTCTGGCCCTCCACATTGAAATCACAACAATCCCCTCCAAACTTGCAAAATGGCTAAAAGGCTTCAAAACCAGACAATTTTAAAGAGCTCATGATCAGGTTGGGCTTATTTTAATCAGCTTTGATAAACTCTTGTTATACTTTTACCCATAAAATTTCAAAAAATCCCAACCCCACAACAAAACACATCTTTCCAATTTAGCAACGCAACTATACCCCAAAACAAATCCAGCCCTGGGTGAAGGTCTTCCTCACACCCCCTTCCTCCCTTAATTCCCTTGTTCTTGTTTCCAGTGGCAAATCCACCCATTGCTATAGCTGCTGCCGTGGGAGCTTCAGCATCCTCTATGTCCCTCTGTGTCTCCTTGCTGGCCTGCAGCCCTGCACACTGGGGACTTGCTATGAAGTCATGGGTCTCTGTACAAAAACTCTTGGGTTTTGGCTGTCATTTCTTTTACGCTATCTATACTTTTCTCCCACATGCTTTCCCCTAAGTCATTATACAAAACCTTGCATCCTGCAGAATTGGTACTGTGCTTGGCTACTTGATTTTTCTTTCTCTTCATTGACTTTCTGTTCACAGGTGCTACCACACTAATACAATACAGCAACGTAGCTTCATATTCATGTGGTATCACTGACACAGATAGTCTTTGTTTTTTCTACTATTCATTTGTTGTTGTTGTTATTATTATCATCATCATCATCATCATCATTATTATTAATAATAATATTATATTATATAATCATCATCATCTATCATCCAGCCTACTCTCCTCAGTTTGGTCTCTTCCAATCCTTTCCAAATTCTGGACATTGCCTCTTCTATCTCCAACACTTTGAGAATGCTCTTCTCTGTTGTTTTAAATTCCATCCCAAAACCCTTCCTGTTCATTAATGCTCTTTCTAATCTCTTGTGTCTCTCGTGTTTTTCTTGCAAATGTAGTGATTTGTTTTTCTGCAGGGTGGATTTGTTTGTTTTTGTTACTCTCACCCAACACTCTGGATCAAAGAACTATGTAATTTAAAATAAGATGTCCTGACTGTAAAATAAACTCCACTTAAATATGTGCTATCTTAAGATCACATGTAGATTCGTAACATGGATTTACATGGGTATTTCCCACTTGTTTAGGCTTTAGAAATCTAAAGATGTGAGGTGCCTACCTGCTGTTTCTTAGGCTTGAGCTTACATTGTATCAGATCCTGGGTTTAGATGGATGAAGAAAAGAACTCATAAAATGCAAACCCCAGCAGAACCCTCTACAGGTCATTTGTTATCACTATCTGAATCTTCAGGATTTCCTGGTCAGTTTACATGTGATGTTTACCTCTGGCCAGAAAGCTACCTATGCCAAGCATACCTTCACCTGATGTGAATGGTTTTGTCAGGAGGTAGAAATCTCTGCCAGAGGTCTTTGATCTGGGAGACACAGCCATGCCCCATGACTAATCTTTCCATAGGTCAAAGGCCAGCCCACCCTTAGACTTATTATCCAGACACTCACCAGCAATATCCTGTTTTCTAATTTAGGAAGTACTGATGACTATACATGGATTTGGCTCATTCAAATTCCTTCCCTCTCCATTCTCCATTACATTGGCTGTTTACCTCCATGCATGTGTGAAGGCTGGAGGAAAATATCTGTCTTGCAAAAGATACAAAATGTCATTGTTTGCACTGATGTCTGCTCCATGAATAATGGTGAGAGAATGTGCTAGGGTTGGATTACCGTGCCAGTCCTGGTGGCTCCTTCTTTAGATGTTTTTACCTCATCCTCACATTGGCAGCATGGTCTTTCCAAACCTAGAGCTCACCTTTTCCTCCTGTTTACAGACCCAGCTGCTATTTTTCCCCTGAGTGGCTTCTTTACTGCCCTCTGACAGTCAGTCCCACCACTGCTCTTGGCAACTTTACACACCCTTCACTTTAGATGCTCCAGCTTACTTTGAGCTCGGTCAAATACTTTCATTTCCCTTTCCATCCAGACAATGTTTTTCCCTTTCCCTTCCTGATTAAATTCTCTCCCACACAGATGATTGTTTTTCCCTCTCCAAAGGTCATCCAGAAGGTGGTTTCATAACCAGTTCAGCCACTGGTGGGCCTTACAACACTGTCCTCATTCTTATGAATGAGATGCAGGACAATAATGTGGGGGACAGGGATGCACCAAGGGCAAGGTGGGATCTGACTGTCTCTGGGCTCCCCAGCAAAGTAAAGTGCTAAGAGAAGATCATCTCCAGTCTAGAAAGCTGCTGTCAGTCTGTATTGCCTCCAGCCCAGCCTGGCTCATCACACAGCCGCAAGGAACACCAGCCAGCATCTGTCTGGTCAGTCTTACATACGAACAAAAGGAATGCAACCTCCTTCCACCGCCTTGCACCCGCTAGCTCCCTAGCCCATGGTTTTCTTGTTTTCATGCACTGCAGTAATTCCCTTTGATCCAGCAAGCGGACTTTGCACGTGCAAGCTGGGTGACCAGCCTGCATCTGCCTCCCTGCCTGTGAACCCCACACTGAGAGCTCAGCGTCTGTCAGGGCACTCACACCCTTCTACACAGAGCCCACGCTGGCAGACTGCTCTTGCATGACATACTAACAAACTACCAGCCAAAGGAAAATATCTCACAATCATTTCAGACTCTCTGGCTTAGTCGCTGACTAAGCCAAGTGGCTACTAGCCATTGGCACTGCTGGATGCATTTGCAACCCACAGCACACTCAGCTCAGGCGTGAAAAAAACAAAGCACCGATGGAGGAAAAGGGTCCTTGTCCCTAGCCCTGAAGGTGTGCATGGGAAAGGACGCAGCCCTGCCATTTATAATTCAGTCCCAAATTTCTATAGCTATTCCTCTCTGTCCCTCTCTTCTACCAGAGGCAGGAGCTCCCTGCAGGGAAACCCCACTGCAGAGGTCAGCATGAGCAGATTTAATGTCTTGATTGTAACAGCTCTGATTTAAGGCATCCAGTGGTCAGTGTTTTTTTAATGGAACAGAGCACTTAAACAGGACGAAGAGCTCAGAATGACTCTGTGCTTTGGACTCAACTAAGCTAGTTAGGTAAGCCCATCACACCCCTCCCCTCGATTCACTCAGACCGCTCCCAAGATGTAAATATTCAAAGCTGTTTACACAATCTGCTTTCTACAGAGATAAATGGGAGCCAGGTGCCTACCTGCTCCAGGTTCTGCACCAAAGATGTATTTTAACAACAAGGCTACATCCAGTCCTCATCGTAAAATGCAAACATGCTTTCTACACAGCTGTGCACAGCTAGGACATGGTCAGGTGCAAGGTGGTTATATGGCTGCAGAGACACGACCGCTCCTCATCCAGGTTTGTATTCATTCTTATCTTTTGCCTTCCTGCCTTCCTAACAACCCAAGCTATCTGCTGAGGACTTGGTGGATGGAAACAGGAACACTCCTGTACACTAGTAAATAGTTTAGGGGCTGGTGAAACCACTGACGGTTTGACTGGCAAGATCAGAGGGGCAGCTGAACCCGCTAGGTAATGTGCTGGGAGCGGGAGGTGTGGGCAATGCACCCAGGCAGCTGCAGCCTCATCATCTGACACAGGTCTTCCCCATCTGCCAGCAAAGGTGGACTTGTCTTTCTCACCCTGTTGAGCACTGCTGTGGATGGGCAGACACATACGCATCAATGGCCCGAGGTACAGTCTAAGGCTATTCAACAAAGTATCACAGGGACAGGGAGAAATGTTTCTCATCATGTATTAATTGTAAAACATAAGGTTTCACACATTGATCTTACTGAGGGGAAAGGTTTTGACCTCAGATTACAAGATTCAACCAGACCTAAGGCTGGGTTCAAAAGCATGCAAAATGTTGCAATGTTTTGACTCTGAAGTGTAGAGGCATTGAAAGGGTAGTGGGTTTTGCAAGTTCTCTCAGGACTCCTGGTCCACATCCCCACCTACCGGGTGAAAAAGCCAGAAAAACTCCACAGGTTCACCCTTCCTAGGTGGTTGTGTCACACCCCTGGCTAACATCAGGAAAAGCTGTGTAAGACCCACCACTTCCAGCTCGAGGAGGAATGCAGGGGTCACATCTGAACAAGGTAAGACCACCACATTGACGACTCTCGTGCTCTGTATTTGTGCCTTCACGGGAGCCCTGTCATCTGCTGGAAGGCCTTGGCTGGGATGTCCCCCGGACAGCCCCAGAGGGGGCCAGCCTTACAGCAGCACTGCGAGAAGCCTCCTGACCACATTGTTGCAGATTTTAAAATGACTGCACTACATTAACTGGCTTTCAAATCACTGGATCACAAGTGAGGTCACTCCTGGCAAGGTGGCTATTCCCAGTAAAAGCACTAGAAAGCCCATATAAAAAGATCAAACCCAATGCCTTTTATGTCTTAATATGATTTATACTTCAGACTGTGTAACTTTTACAGGGCTGCCTAGTATTTGATGGATGCAGCGCTCTTAACAACCCACATATTTGTTTGATTTACTGCACTGGTTCAACGTGTTATTTTCTACCTTGCAAGAACAACCTTGCTTCTAGGAATCTGCCTGCATGATAAGATCGTGAATTAAATGTACAGTTATCGTAAGAGACCACACATTTTACAGTAAAATTGAGAAAACTGATTACAGCAATCCTTCTGGAAACAAGAATAATCACATGATAAGACAGTGCTAATGGGAATTTATCATCTCTCATCACATGTGAAGCTTAGAACAAAGCAGCAAGGCGCATGAACTGCACAGCTATTACTGCCAATGAATACCAACTGAAAAGCTATGGGGGACTATGAAGAAATGACAGGAGAGCGGGGATCCTGAGCAGCCCAACCTAAGCCAATTCGGTATGCTTCAAGAAGCTTATACAGTGGAGCTTACATGCGACATGAGTAAATACTACCCAAAACAACAGCCTGACATCTTTCCATACCTCCTTCTCCTTCTCTGCCTGCACTGTTCTTTTCAAACTCTGTGTCATTCTTTCATTTGTTCTCACCGTATTTTATCACCAGAGAAGTCCAAGATCATAAGTATCTCAAGGGTACGTGCATCTGCGTACCTACACATCTGCATGTACACACATGCTCCCTCAAGCACACATTACTTCTAAACCACATATCTCAGATCTGAAATACATTTTTATCTTTCCCCCATACAAAAGGCAACAAAAACCTACCCACGCTATTTTCTATTTGAAGCAATTAACACTTGACTAAAATTAACATTTTTAAAGTTGTCTTGGGGAAATGAACGCTGAAAACCCAAACTGGCATTCCCACAGTTTTAACATGCATGATACATCCACATCCCTTAGATATCCTAAAATTACTTTGCATCAAGCCCCACAAGACGTATGCAAACCCAACAGGTTAATGGTAGACGGTGAACTCTGTTCTGTTGAATAATGGGTACATTTGCTGGCCTACCATATTTTTCCACAGCCCTGTTTCATAGACAGAAGCTTGGACTTTCAGGAGAGATTATTTTTTTTTCTTTTCTAAATGAGAATAAAAGGAGATGGTGACAATTAGGTGGCGGAGGACAAGATGAGAGAAGCATCCTACATAAGTACCTGTATGAGTCCTCTGGTGAGCCTTTAAGTGGGAGCTCTTTGTATAAACCTTCCGGCACCCATTAAATTGACAGCGATGAACCCTCTTCTTGTTTTCTGGGGATGCATCTGCCCCTGTACCTCCTTGTTCACTGTCACTTTGCCCGCTTTTTATTGTCCCCGCGGTTGCTGTTGCTACACCCACTTTCACCGAGCTGAGTGAAGTTTTCTTGGCCACCAGTTTCAACGTCACCGTGCCATCCACCGCTGAGAGAGTTTGTGAGGTCTTTACAAGGTGGCGGCTGAGCTCCGGAGAGGAAGGGGGTGTTAATGAGGTTACTGCATTGAGTTGGGCCTGGTTGACAGCTGTGTAGCCTTCTGTGGAAGAGCTGGTAGACTGCAAGCTGAGGCATGTCTCAGACAGCAGCTTGTCCCGTGAGAGGATTATGTCCATGTTGGCACTTTTGTCACACGTACTTGTCTCCACTGGTAGAAGGATGGGATCCAGTCGTCGGATATTGTCCTCTGCATCTGAGCCTGAGGAGGCATGAAGGAAGCAGTCCAAATCCTCACCAAAGGTCTCAGAGATCTTCCGCGGTTCAGTCTGAAGGTATCGCTCCAATTCCAGGCATGTCTGCAGGAGGGGAAGGGAGAGGGGAGGGAGAGAAACTACTGTTAGAGAGAGATTACAGCACAGCTCCCACCTAGGGCAGGACAACAACGTGGTTCAGTGCCATTCAGAGACAATACCCATGCATGCCAGCACCTTCTCATGAAATTGTCACATTTTGGGAGACATGAGGATTTGGCACTTGTTCGATGCTCCTCCAAGACAGAGTATTGGAATATCCACAGGCAGTAGGAGAAATTATGGTAGAAGTCAAGATACAACAGAGAGCATCTACTACATTTTCATGAAAATTTGTACATTGCCCCATGGATACCAGGGCCTTCCCAATTTTAAGTGTAACCTGGCCAGCAGTCACTTCCATATGAAACTACCCTAATGGCCCCACTGCCTGGCCACATACAAACAAAAAGTCACCTCTCCAAAGAACTGCTTCCAATTCCTTCGCAAACATTAAATTTCACTCTAAATTTAACTCAGTGTAGTTGGCTGGGGCCCAATCTGTTCCTAAAACAGCACAATTCTGAAGCGTAGCATTTTAAGATAGGAGATGGAGAACTTCCAGTGACACCACAGCTTGTTTAAAGGGCCTGAGAGAAGGAAAGATGTGACAGAAAAAAAGGACCTACCGTCAGTTTTAGGGAGTTTTTGGCACTCTGGTCAAATGTGACTTCCAAATGAGACACAAGACTTGCACACAAACACACACACATGCACCTTATTAAAAAGTTGGTGAAGTTGCAGTCAAAGAGGCTGCCACATAAAAACGTGTTCCTGCATCTCCACAGCAGTGATCATCAGCATGACGATGGGGTGAACCTCCTACTTGAACGCACCTTATTATGAGGTGCCCTGAGCTAGCCCCAGTAAAGCCTCCGGGCACCAATACGCTACCCAGTGTTTTCCATAACCAACATTATAAACTTTTATTGTTTATAGAAAACCATTTGCTGTAGTTTCAGGAGCTTTTAATGGAGTTTATTAGTGCTATTTTTCATTTCTCGCTGCCTGAAAGGCTAGCTGGTTTAATATCACCACTGTGATTTTACAGAACTTGAAGAAAGAGACATTTCAACTAATACTTTTTAGAAACCTCTAAAAAATACTCCTCAGAGAACCCTTCTAGAGATATTAAGAAAGGGATTTTAGACAAAAGCCTATGGGAGCTAGCGACCCAACTACATCTCAACCTGGAGAGTCCAACATTTGATCAAGAAACAGAAGTTTTCTATGACAGCAGGAGAGGCAGAGACTCCTGCCTTCTGGGTACAAAGATCCCATCTACAGGACTGTAAAGAGGCCCAACTCACAGCTCTCCAAGAGCTGCCAGGTAATGGAAGATATCACTTTCAATGCATCCAGGAAGCAGCACTGCTGGTTGCAGATACAACACGGTGGGATGAGTTTCAGAATTCACAACAGAATTTGCCAGACAGTCATCTGTTGTTTCTTCTTAAAGTAACAGTTGATTATAGACCTGAGCTGTAGAGGTGGACTTGGACAAAAAGCAACAGAATGGCAATATATGCAAGTGAGACATGCTATACTTCAGCATGTATGCTATTTTCAGAGGGATGACACCGTATATACGATGTGTCTGCACACAGGCCTGAAGGTGGGACACATCGGTTAGTACTTGCCTTAAGCAACCTTTCTGTTTTCTTTTTAAAGTGCATTTCTGGGGCCGTGAGGAATGGCTTTAGCTAGGGTGGATTCTACATGAAACCTACCAAGTTTGGGGAGCAGCTTTCCAACAAGCCCTACAGTCTTCCAGGAACAACCCCCACCACCAGGAGAGGCGATGCTTTTGAATTCCCCACATCATGTAATTTGGGTTTTCTGGTCCACTTAGCATTCACCCAGTGGGGCAGAAACAGGTTTAGGGGGCTAATAAATACAAGTCTTCCAAAGGAAAGAGGCAAGCATAATCACAAATTGGGGGTGGAAGGGAGGGGGGGCAGGGGGTGAGAGAGACAGGGACTCAAGGCCATTAAAGCTGATGACAGTGACATGAAATTTCAATTGTTGTGGGATCAAAAAGCTGTGCGCCGGCTCCAGGCTGCCCGCAGAGGGGAGGAGAGCGGAGCAGGAGGTGCTGCTCCTTTAAGGCATCACTACCCCACAACAACAATAGTGGGCCTGACAGTTTTTTCCAGCTTCACCATTAATTTTCCATAAAGAGCAGTTTCTCGATGAGCCCTTTTCAGGCAAAGCCTGATGCTTCAGAAACCTGTAATTATTCCTGGCTCCCCCCTCCCGCAGCCATTGCACCTGTGCCATTTCAAGACACCAGCTGGTCATGTCTTGCCTTCTGCCTCTGAAATCCAAAACCAGTGGATCAAGCCCATCTCCCCATAGAGGGGCGAAAAAAAACCAACTCAAAGAAACAATATAATGCAGTTCCCCCCTCCCACCCTCCCTCTGCCTCTCCACAAAGTCAATAGGAGAGAAGAGCCTAGCAACGCTGCGCCAGAAAAGCCCTCCACCTAATCTGCATGGTAGACAAAGCCTGGCGAGGGGTTACGGCTGCAGCCCTTCCTTTGCCCCCCGCCAGGGCCCTACCTGCTGCTGCATTTGCCAGAGCAGGCAACTGCCATCAGAAACAAAGCGTCTTTCCCCATATGTACTTCCCAGCTCCTGCCAAGGTACCTTACACGACCTTCCCTTCTCCTGGCCCAAATCATCCAGGGAGTGGTGAGGCAGGGTTTTGAAACCAGCCAGCTTTCTTCACTCCTGCCCTGGGAAGACAATTTTTAGGTCAGCTACGCCCACCCCTTCGTCTTGAGCTCTGACCTGGAGAAACCAGTCAGGTTGAGACCACTAAGGTCCCCACTCCAGGCCAGTGGACCATCAGGAGGGGCATGAGAGTTCTTCTGATCTCCATTTACACAAAGTTATTTGCTAGCAAGTGCATCAAAACTACCGATGTTTTGTGGGAGCAGCAGGCTATTGACTGCTATCCACAGACATATGAACCCAAACTGTTGCATTCAGATGACGGTGCACCCCTGCAGATCTCCCGCCTCCACTGCCAGCCTGGTAGGAAGATGGTCCAAGGATACTTAAGACAGGAGCGAACTGCTATTGTCATGCTTTTGTCATAGTTCTGTTGGATGTCCAGCTTCTCCTCAACCACTCACGCATGAGGGGGGAGACTCCGTGTAATGGATGTAACACGTCACATGTGACATTAAGTCTTGATTCTTCATTGTTTGCTACATTGCAGGCAACTTGGTGGGTATTAAACTTTCTTCCCCAGTGCCTGTAGGATTTACAGCAATAAAGACTTCAAAAACTGCAATGGGAAGAAGACAACGGCCCCCTTCAGGAACATGAGAAGAAAATCCGTAAGTGCTGTTTGCTGTCAAGCTGGTTTCACAGGCTAGGGATAAAAAGTGACCCACTACTTCAACCCATCTGCCCCCATTAGCAAGGGTCATTCTCCTTTGCACCTTGCGCCTCAATTTAGCCAGTTGAAAGAAATGATGATTCATGGCTGACAAATAATAGGATGTGACTTTGTGAGACCCCACATACTGGCAGAAAGCCAGCTAAAAAAGGATGGCAGTCTGGCATGTGGACAATGTCGACAAGGCCTCAGTCTAATTTTTCAATTTTGGATACAATTGCAAAAAGGCTTACTTTCCCAGCAGAGACACATTTCTATCACCTGCAAGAAACTATGTGTTTTTCCTGCCTACACACCGGTAACTCAACACCCCTTTGCTCCCCACATTATACTACCATCTCAGTCCTCTGAGGCACATACAGCAGCAGAATACATGTAAACTGCACACCATGACACTTCCACACGCAGCACCAGATCCTTCAGACAGTAGAGGACAGCCACTGTAGTGCTGTCCTGTGCCTGGTAAGGACCTACTTCGTGTCCTTTCAAAGTCTGCAGTAGCACTGATGCAGGGCAATTCAGTGTTCAGTAGTCTGTCAATGCAGAAAAGTATGACCACTAATCTACCTCATTCTTACCTCTGGAGCACATCTAAAGCCCACCTAGTGAAAGTAAAGATTATTTACCAAACACATTGAGTATGCTCACCACTATGAAATATAACGCAGGAGAAACCCAGTGCGTGCCTCCGATAGTAGAGATGTGATACATGTGTACCATTTTCAGTACAGCTTAGCACTCACCTAATTCTGCAGCCAGCAGAAATCAAGACAGTGCTGCTACTAAATGCAACAACGAGAAGACAAAACCCAGACTTTCCAGTCCCTCTTGCAGGTACTTGGTTTGGCTCAGACAGCCTAAGTTTCAGGGTGCTTGTCAGCTGTTGAGGTTAAAGTGCAACCCAGAACATTCAAAATCCAGATATGAAGGAGCTGGAGTCACCACTCAGGATGCTGATGTTTGACTTCATCCCTCTCCCCCAAGAGCAACCAGCAGGAAGGCTTTAACTGGGACCACTGCTGCCATCAATGTGCCAAGCCTCAAGGCAGTGTAGGTACCTGATGTCTCTGTCTCCCTTTAGAGAAAGATGGGGGGAAGATATGCCCGTAGGCCAGGGGCCTCTGCAGGGACACAAGTTTGGCATCTGGGTTCAGGTTCAGACAGCTCTGGCAAATCTAATTCCAACTGATGACCCAACACAAACTCTCAGGTCCCAGCATATAAATGTAAACTTGCTCCAATGAACTGCAAAGAACTGGTCTTGATCGGCAGCCACATTATGTATCAGGATTTGATCCATACATACAGGCTCTTGAAAAATCACAGATCACTTCAGAAACACCTGCCTACGTGAAGTCTTTACAGCACTCAGACTCCTGGGCATTTTGCACAGCTAAAGACAATGTGGCAACAGCAAAATTCTGCCAAAGATAAAACAAAGCCCAAACACTTACAATGATTCGAGGACAGAAAGTCAGGGAAGACACCTTATCAACATGTTCACTGGGTTTCTCTGTTTTATTGATGCTGAGGTATTTTGTAACATCTTGATTTGGATTTTTCTAGCAGATCATGGGAAGTTCTTATCTGGAAGTGCTAGTTACTTCTAAGTGCCATTTCACTGCAGATATAATTGGACATCAAGCACCGATCTTGGAAGTTATCCAAAACCTAATTAAGAAGTTGGATACTTAGATCAGACTGTGACAGAGAATGAAAATGTTGAATGTGGTTGACAAGCAGGTCTGATCTACCAGCTCTGTTTACAGTACTTGTAAGGACTCTCTTTGCAGCATAATCTATATGAGCAAAGTGGAATTATACATGCGATAGTGAAGGTCAAATTCCAACCTCCATCATGACCCCATTGCTTTCTATTGTCATGTAAAAAGGGAGCCTCATCTTTAAATTAAGATTGCAAAGGAAGAGAAAGCATCACCAACCTGAAGGCAACCCAAAACACTAATTCTAAGGTCAGTGCCACCACAGTTCTCTCAAGCTCAGAGCAAACTGTGGCAGCAGGTCGAGCGCACGGCATCAGTATTTCACTCTTCAGCAGAACAGCGAAAGCTCTGAGCTACAGTGGCACTTGCATAGCTGATGCCAGAGGTAGGTATTGAACTGGATATTGTGGGGCAGCCCTGACGAGGAATAAGAGAGTCAAAACTCACCTGCCCTCCCTGAAACGCCATGCTATTTTTGTCCTTAACTCTAAAACAAGGTTTGAAAGATGCATCTTCTTACCACTGCAAAAAGCCTTCATTACTTCCTGAACAACAACAAAACCCAATACTCTTGCCCATCTATTCCAAGATTGTCATCTGTTCCCAGCCAGCTGCCAAAACCTCCAGCTTTTCCTCTTGGCAGCCTCTGTTGGGCAGTTGCTAGTTGTCAAAAAGCTGTAGCACATCAGAAGCTTAATATTTGGGACAGCATAAAATAAACAGAATTTTAGTATTAAAATAAGTAGTTTTGCAAAATACACTTGGGAAAATATGAAAACCACAGTTTAAAATGAATGAATAGTAAGAAAAAGTTTCAGGCAATAGCTAATAATTTCTATTGCAAAGGATTTAAGACAAAACTCTTAGTCATGTGCCAGCACATCTCACTATGTATTACATAGTTTATTGGAAAAAAAAAAAGACAGCTAAACCCACTTTTCAGGTACAAGATGATGACACTTAATGACAGCTAACTCGTGGTAAAAATCTGCATGCATGTTCTTAATCTCTTGTATATGTGAAGCAAATCAAGTTAACTATATGCTCAACAAACGGGCTTTTGCCAAGAGCAAAAAGCAGCACACAGATAGTCAGCAAAGATAATCTGATAGGCAAAGACTTGTTTTCCTGTGGTAACTTCACCATACGCCTGAGCTGCCAGGCTAGTCCCCTCCAACACTGGCTGGCCGGGCCTCACCAGCCCCCAGAGTCTACAATGGACAGCTCTATTAACTCTTGACTATGCTACACAGGACCCAAGCCCCTGTCAGCAAATTTCTTCGATATAATAATGGCCTGTGCCCATTTTCCCCCCTTGGTCTCAGCCCAAAGAATGAACCTTCCAGGAGATGTATTTAGCCAAACCAGCCCATTCGCTGTTATTCATACACAACAACACTCTCAATGAATGCTCTCCCACCATGACCCAGGGCCTTCTCCCTGGATGTTCTCCACAGCGTTTTTCTTCAGAGCATAAATGGTGCTGAAATCAGAAGCCTCAACCACATTCAGAAAAGATACATTTTTAAGGTAAAAAAAAAAATCTACTCATTTACTTAAAGGACAGAATTACTACCTTCATATAAACACAAGCCATTTTTCTGTTGCTCTGGGGTAACCAGATGTTATCAAACATGTTATGATGTAACCAGGGTTATCAAAGACTTTGATCAGCCCCTAAAGTTCAAAGGATCAAACCCAATTTTGTCATAAATTTTCACCAGCAGAAACAGGTGGTAAAACTAACGTTTCAAACAGAAAAAATGTCTGAACCCATAACTCTGAGGAGTTAAAAATCAAGGAGTCAAAAATCAAGATTTACTCCCAAACTTAGTGATAATGAAATATATCGTATCTACCAAATATTCTTTTAAGTGGACGAGTTAAATCTGTTCACTAAAAATCTGTGGTATTTGGGATCTAAGCATACAGAATTTCAGTACACTGGTTGTGAGATTTTGAACAAAGGACTGCAGCTAAGCGTGGCTGAATTTGATAGGCATCTAGATAAAAAAAAAAAAAAAAAGGATGAAAGAAATCTGCAAACACTGAACCAGGGCTTTGGAGAGCTTTTGTTGTTTTTTGACTGTTTAATAAAGATAGAAAAAATATCTGCAACCAGTCACAACAACAAAAAATAGCACCAATGTCAGCAAAGGATTAAGGATAGCCAAATCAAGAATTCAAAAGTGCAGGCAGCCCATTGTGCTAGTATCAAAATATGATAAAACCCATGTGTGCTTGCGCACCAGCACTTGCCCTGCATGCTGCTGTGAGTCCAGACAGCAAGTGGCCATATAATGACCATTTGAGAAGTGATATATAGGTAACCTAAGTGTGTTTCAAAATGTTTCTGAAAAGATAATTTATTTATATAACAACCTGAATGGCTTTGAGTGAGCTGGCCAGTGGCCCTCACTGCAAACTTTTCTCCAAACTTCATGAAGTGTGTATTTAACGTGTTGCTGTCTGGTTTGGAACCAGCTTTAATTTAGCATCATAAATAGAAAAAGGCACAATTAGCTCCTTGAATTGCCAGTCGTAGCTCCCACTGAAATCAAAGGATCAGGTTCAAAGCATGCCCCAGAGTGTGGTAAACTTCTCACAGGAAATGGATATGCAAGAGCAAATGCTGATGGCTGTGGAATGCACAAAGCAGAGCAATATTTTAGGTCTCGATCCTCAATTAAGATTCATCCTTACAAAGTATTGCAGTGGGGTTACACAGCAGAATTGGGTTCCCTGTAATTACTCCGAATAGGATCACGAATGAAAAAATGTACTCTTTGGAGATGTTTCATTAACATCCAGTGATAGCTTAACATTTCCTCCTTAGCATCTGACACAAATGTACACACCAGTCGCGCTTGTGCACTCTCAGGCAACAGCACATTCATAAGCACAATTCTTCACAATTAGCTTATTAAATCAAACCTGGAGAAGTGATCAATACACTCAATATACGGTATGTTTCATAAGAGTCCTGGGTTGTGAGTCATCTCTTCTGCTCTGACCTAAAAACATATTAAACAAGAGGATGCAAAACACTGAATTCCTAACCCAAAAACATACAATTCCTCATCTTGATTTTGTGCTATCGACATTTTTTGCACTGGGATGACTGTATCTACCCTGTACATGATGCCCATTCATTATCACATCTCATGGCTCAAAAAGCCTTTTGTGTGTTCCCTTTTGTGTGTTCCCTTTTGTATTATTTTTGGCTGTGGGGAGGAAGAGGTGGGGACCTGTCTGGG
>JAVJGJ010000061.1:14000930-14020237 GCA_035590215.1 Microhierax caerulescens | reverse complement strand
GATGGAAATCTCCAATGTCACGGCTTGGAAGGCTGTGGCCAGGCTCTCTTGGCTTCAGTTGTGGGAAGGAGGAGGACCTGAGGAAGGACAGCCTCTCCCACTGCAGGAGGGGGGTCCTCTTCCTCATAGTACAACCAATCTTCCCTGGCATTTTGTTTACCATCGATACTGCTTAACTAAATTGTTTTTAGTAGCCCCCAAAGGCGGAGTCTGTTGCCAGCTATCATTATCCCAAACACTTCAGACCTCTGTCACTGTGCTTTGGTACAATACCTGTAATAGCTAAACACAAATATTATGTTCCCCCAAGTACAAATTACAGCTTTCAGGAGCTGCAATTTTATTTTGGTTATAAACATATGAAGGTAACCTTTATGCCGGGAGAGGAGGAGCTGTGCAAAAGACCACAGGCTGAGTCTCTGCTTCACAGGGAACATTCCTGGGAGCATTCTGCTGCTTCGCCTCCAGCCAGCTCCGCTTCCCAAGTGGTTGCACTTCCCAAGCTGTTGTGCTTCCCAAGCAGTTGCATGATTTCAGAGCTGAAGCGAGAGCCAAAACGCCTTGTGGTGGCCGGTGCTGCTGAAGGGATCTCCTTCAGACCCAGCAGTCCAGGAACTGGGACTCAAAAAGGGAGAGAAATGCACACAAACCGTGCTGCTTTAGCTACAGCTGGCACTATTGGTAGCCTACGCATTCAGGACAGAATTTTCCAGACATGACTCATGACTTGGTTGCCACTCTGAGCCCATGCAGAATACATCGCAGCACTTCTGAACACGTGGGGTCTGCTCAGAGAGCCCCAGAGGTGCTACCACCATCACCAGAGCAAGGTTCAGGTGTTTTCCTCCATTTCAAATGTCTCTAACCCTTCCCTGCTCTGCAGATGTCCCATCACTATCCAGCACCAAGCTTGCGACACCTGTCAAAGAAGCATGATGTCAAATTGCCCCTGCAAGCCCCTGAGTACCCCTAGGCATTTCAGTCCTCCTGTCAAGCCTGCTAATGTGTCCCTTCCCTGCCACAAGTAATGATGCATTCCTGGAAGCAAAAACTGCATTAAAAGTCTTCTTTACATGAGAGCTAAGAGCTTTCTTCGCCTCATACCATTTTTACTCATAAATATAATATCAAGGTGATCGTGTTCTTCTCAGACTACTCAGAGTGTTCTGTAAGTAAAACCTGCAATTGGCAATTTATCAGATGGAAAAATAAAAGCCACATTTGGTTTCTCCCTACACTTAAAAATGACCACATGCAGTCTCTGAAGCAGACTGATCTTTTTAACAAGGTCATGAATATCGGCCGGTGGAGGGAACAAAACCACCCTGCACATGTTTTTCCTTCTACGCTGCCTCCTTACTGATGTTTTGCTCACTTTCTAAGCAAAGAGGAAACCTCTCCTGTTCCCGTCACCCTGTGTTTATCCACATTCCAGCAGCCAGCAGCTGCTCCTCCAGGCACCTTCCAAGGGCAAACAACTGGATCTCACCGCAATGCATTTTTGAACTTGAGACTGTCCAGCTCTGAGTGGGAATGAGGTGGGAGCCCTGAGAGCAGCAATGATAGACAGCAGATGGTGGAACACCATGAAATCTTTTGAAAGTGTCGCTCCTGCAGGCTAAGACAAAAAAGCACAACACACCCTTTGCCTAGGGAAAGGACTGGAAAACGCACTTTAGGAGGCACAGCCTTAGAAGTCAGAATAATCCTCCCTGATGTCCCTGGTGACAAAGTAGTCCGGTTTGATCAATACAGCAGCATTATTAACACTGTGCTACCTTACATGAGGATAGTCGTATGTTCTTACCTCTGCTGAGTGTGGGGGAAGGTGTGCAAACTCCTACAGCAATTCACAGGGGAAATGTCTCTCTCAGAATCATTAAGATTGCACAAAGAATCTCTTACCCATTGCCATGCAAGCTGCTTTTTTGGGAGAGCTCTGCTTCGTTAGTATTGATCAAGCTCAGGTGGAATCCCAGAAATAGTGTGTGCTTTATGGTTTGCTCAAAAAGAAATTCTGTTTTTAATGACTGCAGGATCCCTATCTTCTGCTGTTTTCTGCAGCCCTGAAGCCACTTCCCTTTGGGGGCTGGGTATAGACACATAAATGTAGGTGGTTAACAACAGAAGGTAGGACTTTATGATGAGAAAATTTTGTAAACTGTAGGGGGTTCGGTTACATGCTTTTGGATTCAGGCAGAAGTAATGCTAGTAATAGGCTATATATATCGCTGCCCCAGCCAGAGTCTGGGCCTTCCTGCACTTGGCTCTTGATGAACACAGTTCAGACAAACCTGGTGAATAACTCGGGAATTGGTAAAAGAATGGAAGGGGAAGAAAAACAGTCCTAGGTAATGACATGCTTAACCACAAACAGCAAATCTGAGGATTTTGTAAAAACTAGGTCCTGTGTGTGCCTCATGACAAGTTTGAAAAATGCTACAGAGGTACCACCCCTATGCCAGGTGACTCAGCATGACAGAAAATATAGCAGAGAAACTAAAGGCTGTGTGGTAAATACCGACAGCGTGACAGGAAGGACTGACTGTAATAATAAACACAAGACCAGCAAATGGCCTTTAAAACCAGGAGAAAGACCTTTTTACCCACAAAGAGAGGTGTGTCATCCACTGCTGGAAAGAAAAAATACCACAGAAATGCTGCATCGGCAACAGCCATCTTTCTCCAGCTCTCAGCTGGGACAACACATCGCCAAACCCAGGGAAAATGACAGACTCACTCCTCCTCCACAGGGAAGAAATCCTGCCATGAAGCCCTTCTGCCACCTCTCCACCAAAAAACACCGAGACTATCAAAGCCAAACCCTGCACCAGGGGGCTGAAACGCTGAGTTTGAGCACACCAGACCACCTCCACACTGTCTGCTAAGCGTTTCTCACCAGAAAAATGTGGTGCTGCTCCAGAGCTGCTGGCATAGTCTTCCCAGAATGGGGTGCTGCAGAAGTGTCTAGACAGACTAAAATTAAAAAGAACATATTATATGATACTGCCCACCTGCCCACTGCCTGCAAACCTGGGGCAGACTCTCAGAGGGAGGAGTAAATCGCTAGCACCGCAATCATAGCTAGTGGAGTCATCTTAACTTACACTAAGCAAGGATGTGGCCCAGAAAAACACTCCTGTCAAGTTTGCAGCCAAAAATTCCTCCACTAGACCACATTCTACCAGTTAAACTGCCAGGGAAGACAACTGCAGAAACAATTTAATTAAAATAGAGATCAGAGACCTGGTATCCTTTTCAAACTCTGCTCTTGACTTCCTCTCTCCAACAACGGAGCTCTTGGGTGCCCCAGTTTCCCAGCCTGTAAAATGGGTGTGCTACAGCTTCCCTGCTCTCTAAGGGCAATGGCTGTAAAGCATCTTATCTGTTCAAAGCCCAACCATCAAATCAAATAGACATCTGAATGCTCTAAACCTCTGGGTTTTGGATGAAAGGGTATGTATTTTTCTCTGCTGAAACAGCTCGGAGCTTGGTCATTGCTCTTGGAAAACTCGAGCTTCAAAAAGGCAACTTGTACGTTTTGCTTCCAAGACTGTAGTTGTCAGGTTCTCTGACTTATCGGGGTACTGGTGAGGATTTTTGCTGCTCCATACTGCACAAATTTGCTGGCACGGTCCCTGGTACGGAAATAGAGGTAGGCACAGAAAGTACTGCTTTCCCACAATTTCCTCATATTTTAATTCTGAACTTTGACTTTTTTACTGATTAACATCTGGATGGACAGTGGATTTTCTGCATACCTCTCTATTTTCAACTATTCCAGAAAGTCATTAGATGGAAGAATACACCCAGGATGAAGACCAGCACAATCATACCATCAAGTCGTATGTATGGTGCTACTGTGGTGCCTCACTGTAGCAGGTCCTTTCTTTGTTTTCAGTCCTTAATTTCTGTTACATTTGGCTCTTAAAGTGCTGCGGGATCATTAGCAACAGCACATGGTTTAGGACCTGTTTTTTTACAGTCTTCAAGTTCCACACAAAATCCCCTCAGGGATACCCACAGCTTAAGAGTTTGCTGAATAAAGGGGAGAAAGGTGACAGTTTCTGTGAGAAGTTTTCAGAGGCAGAACTAAGCAAAAAAACAGCAGAGCCCTGCTGCCCACAGCCTGTGCATCTCACTGCTATTTGATGAGGCCCTGCTGTTACAACCTCAGCAGACCCTGTATGGGACGAGCAGCTTTCCTCCTGCACAGGAAGGAAAGGGAATCACCCAACTTCTGAAACACCAGGAAAGTATTTCCTTGCTGTGCAAGCAGCCCAAGCTGACTCAAAAGAGCAGAGATGGTTAAAAGCAGCACAGCAGACAAACACAGCAGGAGGTCCAAGGCCTGGTGTGACTCACCAAGCAACTGACCAGGCCTTGCAGCAGAGAGCAGCTAAAGCTCCCCCAGATCAGGCAGACTCCTTAGCTTTACCTTAGCAGCTTTGGCAAATCCTCCTTTAAGGCAGCGGGGACAGGGTGGCAGGAAGTCACCCTGCTCAAGGCCACCACAGCCACCCACCCCAGTGGGTGGTGGGAGAGGTGGGGACTTCCAGAGGGATGGTGGTGGGACGCTGCCACTGACCCTGCAGCATTCCAGGCAGGCCTGCTCCCTACCTGCATCGGAGCAGCCCCCCTTTGCTGAAGAGAAGGGCAGAGACGTGCTGGGTGTGCACCAAATTCAAGGGTCCTTTACCCTTTAACCATGACCCAGGTTAAACACCCACCTCACATCCATCAATGACAAAACCAGTGGGCTTCAACTAACTAACCAACCAGCACACAGATACTGTTTCCTGAACAAAGGGCAGCAACCTGCAGCAACCCTACTCCTCCAGAAACTAATACCATCACATGATTTTCAAGCCCACAGTTGTATTTGTGTTTTTAGGCTCTTCAGAATGCTGAGATCTTTCACAACTCGCTGTCAATAGCCAGCACTTAGAACCACCTACCATCAAGTCATCAGCCCCAATTTGACTTCATCCCGTTTAAAGTCTGATCTGTTTCCTTAAACAAACAAACAAAAAATTTGGCGTAATTTTTTTTGTTTCATTTTTTTTGTTTCTGTTTACTCTGATGGATCACAGCCCTCACTATAAAAAACATGCTTAATAAAAACAAATTGGCAAACTAAGGAAACTGATAAAAAGCTTTCATTGTGAAGAAAAGCAGGGAAAAGGCCTTAAGGAGGGAATGCTAAATTTTCATGTGATGCCAGCAGAGAGAGAGGCAGTATATAAAGAAAATCACGCAGGGGCAGGAAATAAATCCTTGAGATTGAATTTGGAAAAAGACAAATTAATGCATTTATGGAAGAAACATCAACACAACACTCATACTCAGTATAAAGCAGAGATCCAGTAAGGCTGAAAAGAGACGTAGAACAGGAAAGACGCAGAGAAGACCAACACAGCTTTGAGGACACATTCTTAGCATCTGATATACAGCAAAATTGGAAGGAACACGGAGATGGAAAGTATGACAAAATTGAAAGGGACATGCACATTTATTACTATTTATCATGTCTGTTCCACAGTCAGTGTTACAATCTCCAGTCAACGAGCAGGGGTCTCATTTCACATTTAGATAAAAATCCTTGGAAGAGTTAATATAGATAAAGAGGGGAAAAAGCATCACAGACCATGCAGCTATGAAGAGGGTGAACCCAAATAAAGAAATAGGCTTGCTCATGGAGAAGAGAGAGAATATGGGAAGGGGAAGAATTACTCAGGTAGAAGGCAGAACAGCCTGTTAGATACTCCTCCCCTAAATTAGGTACATGCTTCCAAGGAAAGCAGGGCTTCATGCTAGGTGGATTTCAAATGAGACTGGAAAGCAGCACTGAGGCATACAATAAGAAATGTCACCTGGGCAGAATTTTATGATCTAACAGTGCTAATTTCCAAGCTTATTTGCTTCTGGACCAGATCTTCTTATATACACAGTTCCTGGATGATGGTGGTGACTCATTGAATCTCATTTGCCTTCAAAATTAACCAATAAGACCCCCTTGCTGAACACAAGGTCTTCCATGACTCCCCTCTGACCTTAGTGGCCAAACTGCAGTCAGAATGTGGCCCCACACCCTCTCCATGACATGACATGACATGGTCTTGCTTTTGACTCTAGCCAGCACAGGAGGAAGCCCCCACCTCCACAAACCTGTTCTATCCTTTGAGACACATTTCCAACCTGATACACACTATGTATGTAATGGAGTCTTGAACTGAAATGGATCTGGCTGCCTGTATGTGCACATGCAGGGACCCTTCATGACATTTACCCTACAGCTTTTTGACATCATTAAAACAGAGCAAAAAGGTCTCAAAGAGGACTGACTCACAGAAGCAGATTTTAAGGTCAGAAAGGGCCATTCTGATAACTCAGTCTGACCCCTGGACGACACAGCCCACTGAATTACACAAAGGCCTCTTTCAGATGCTCATTTACACCCACTTTCAGGTTGGTTTCCACTGCTGGATGTGAAAGCCCAAGGGTAAATCAGAATGGGATCCTTCCTTCTTCCCATGCACTGAGACTGAGAAACCTCTCTCATCTGTCTTCATTTCACAGATGGGTATTACTGTCCTGGGGGAAGCAATGCCCACACCAGACATCATCCTACCTTGCAGTGTTGGGGAGAGCACATTTAGCGCTTAGAAACACCTTCTCATTCCCTCCCACCCCCACATTTTCTTCATTTCAAAACCCAAAGAAAACAAATCATGCTACATCCTTTGTTTTATAGAGGGCAGCTCAGGACCTCCCACTCTTTCATGGAAAGAAAATTTCTTTCCGGTACAGTTTCTATTATTTATTAGCTGAAGGTGGGGAGAGAAATGGTATTTATAGGATGCCTAAGGCTATGCTCACTATAAAACAGAAATAAGCCAATATAGCTAGAGCACAACTTAGTGGCCTATTGTGCAACATTTTAAAAAATGTACTCTCTCATTATGGCACTTGAGAGTATCTCCTTCCCCCAACACCACTGGAAATACATTTATGAGAGCCATAGAGCAGCAGTATTGTTTTAATCAAATCATTAAAATGGGTGTGCTGTTTTCCACCCACTTCCTGATATTTATTCCACATCCTGACAAGACCTGGGGTTTGTGTAGACCAGTCTCCTTCAAGGTGTCAAGTAACTTCATGGACACTAGGCCGGAGTAAATCCGCATATCACCACTGTGACTTTGGCAGATCTGCATCAGTTTGCATCAGCCCAGGATGTGACTCACTGACTGATGTGAAATCTCCAACGTGATGTGGGTACCATTCTTCCCATTTACAAAGAGAAAAAGCATTCAGAACCTAATGTCAAAGGTTTCCTTGATCTTTTCCACTTAAACATGAAGAAATGGAAAGGAGACAGAAATTCCCATCTTATACCACGGTGCAACAACATCTGACCAGAGATGCAGCTTGCTCAAACAAAACACTGACTGAATTACAAGGCCTTGCAGCTGATACAGCTCTCACTGCATGAAGATAATCCATGTGAGACAGTCCCAGTGAGGAGGACTCTTCAACCTAGGGTATCCACTCAGTGTCCAGCTTGACTTGGAAGATGAGTGTTCAGCATCTTCTGAAAGTCACATGTGCCAGGTCTCTGAGAGTATGAAACCACCCACACCTTGTTTCCTTTGCTCTCCCTCAAATATTTCCTTCAAAAAAAGGTAACATTAATTTCTCATGTCAGAAAAAGAAATCCCAATGCAGCCTTTGCAGGGCTCTGTGCACCTACCATTCTTCTCAGCACTGAGAAACTGTGCTGGGAAGTCACACATCTACCAAGTCCTTCACACCGGAAAGTAACTCTGCACTGGCATTCATCTGTTCTCCCTCAAACAACTGGGGCTTATTCACATTTTAAACAAACCACCAAAGCTCTGAAAGCCCAAAACGAGCTTGGCACACTCAGCAGAGTATTTCAGCTGAGTACCCTGAAACTCATTTGCCAGCATCCAAGAAAGATTAATAAAGGAGTCACTCCTGGAAAATACAAAACTGTCTAGAGTGAGTAGAAAATCAGGGCTGCCTGAAGAGAAAGCATGAGCTTTGCAGCCAACTCAGAAGTACAGCATGGTGCTGTACAGGATGGTGCCATGGGACCAGGCTGTCCTGGAGGCACACAAACTGAGCAGAGCAAGGCCCCCACATTACTTTCTTTAACCCCCAAATCACCCCAAGCTCCCAAGGCACTGATTGAAGCAAACATCTTCATCCAGCGAAGCACAGGAGACAGAGATTCCAGCCTGTGTCTGGGAAGGTTTCATCCTATAATCAATGGAAGAAATAGGAAAGCCTCTCCTGACCTTAATTGTACAATCAAACACCAAAGACTCATTCCTTCCAGAAAAAAAGTCACAGATTAAACAAGGCCCTTCTGTTTTCAAACACTGTATACACACTTTCTTTTCACTTGAAAAACACAGGAGAGCTAAGGGATGTGCTGCTAAGAGAAGTCTACACTGTTCTCCTGCAGCAGACAGTAGCAAACTACCCCAGGTGGCATTCATTTACCCTGAAATTCTCAAACCTGCAAGAGAACACCTTACAAGCTCTCTCACTGGGTCACATCAGCACTTACAGCAGTCTGCCTCTTCTTCCAAGATATTGGAGACCTCCAAAACTGTAAGTGCTTCCTTCCTCTGGCCTGATCAGACAGAAACACCCTTTACTCTATTTGACTCCAACTCCCACTGCTCTTTCACATGTTTCTTAAAGCCCCAGCTCTCAGAGGCTTCTGGTTGCACCACAACCACCTTTCTCAGCACCAAACCCAAGCTCCTGTTTCCTTGATTGTGCAGAAAGCTTACAAACCTGACTTTACACTATCCTAAAAGATCAGAAACCAAAGGCAAAAAGAAGGAACATGTACGTTGCTAAGAACCTGATTTACAGCAACCTTCAGACGTTTGCAGCAACTCTGAGGTGCTGGTACAGCTGAGGACGGTGACACCACCAGTGAACTGGGACAGCAGCATCAGATGGAGACAGAAAAGAGCCACTTTGCCCAAACTGGCTGTATTCTCAAATCAGTCAGAACAGTGCCCTTTGCTTCTTCCTTATTATTTTAATTTGTGGACAAATTTAAAAATAACAGCAAGAGACACTGAAGTTCATCCCATCTGATCTAATCACTAATGAGGGAGGTTTCTTTTCACTGGCATCAATTTTCCATTGAGCAGCAAATGCAGCCTCTCCGCTGTCCACGTGTCGGAAACAAAGCCACTCCTGGCCTGATGCTTTCCATATGAAACACCAGCTCCCATCTTTCTCCCCTCTCCTTTCCTCCTTTCCATACTTTATTACTCACACGGCAGCTGTAGTAGCTTGCAGATGAGTGGAATGTTTTCTTCAGAGCAGCATAAATTTTCCAGGCTGACAGGGGAGGCCAAAAGAAAGAAAAGAAAAAAACAAGCCCCAAAACAGGATTATTTAGTACTTTTCACCAGCCTGAAGCAGGCAGCAAGCTCTGCAGGGCTGGCACAATTCAAACTGCTGTGCAGCCAGAGGAACAGAATAAAACCCCTGAGCTACTGACCTCACCCTGCACCCCGGGATGTGGGGCACCTCAGACCCAGCGGTAAGCCAAAGGTGCTAAGGGAGGGTGAGTGCACTGAGTCCTTGCAAACAAACCTGCACGGCACCTTGCTGGCTGCAGCTGAGCAGAGGAGAGAGAAGTGACCAGCAGTTGCAAGGAGCTAAGGAAAAAGTGTGATTGCACCACTCTTGTGCATCTCGTGCAACAACATGCCTGGCCAGACCCTTGCCTAGAGGGAGCCAGAGCAGGCGCCCAGGTTAGAGACCAGAAGTATCCAGACATTGCTTAGGGCATCACATAGGGTTGTGGCCGCAGTTCTCAAAAGATGCGGAATGCAGAGTCTGGATACCTTTTACTAGCCAAATTGCCAATAGCTGGGGAAAATTAATTAAGTTTTAGGGGCCAAAGCCCTGAAACAGAAGGCATTTGGCAACAAAAGCCCAAGATGTTAGCCAAACCAAGTCTCCCACCAAAAACAGGGCCTGCAGAACTGGTTGAAATACTTCTACCAAACATTCTCCAAATGCTTTGTCTAAAGTATTTTATTGGAATATATTGGGTTTGGAGCCACCATGTTATCCACTGAAATTTCACACATCCAAGATGTAATCTGGAAGGGCAGACCAGAATCAAGCAAAGCAGTGACTCAGATCTGGGTCTCTAACATCACACCTAAGTGCTGTGATGCAGCCAGTGTCCATTTCAAAAAGCAAGCAGACAGGAGCACCTCTCGCCCCTCCCACTCTTCCACCCTCTGAACATTTTTACCATGACCTTTTCTGGCTGGAATCTTTGTTTTCCATCCAGCCCTGGTGGAGAATAAAAGCAGGCAACTAAAGGCAGTCCCCTACTTCACCCCCACAAGCACGGAGCAATTCAGCACAATGCTGATTCCCCTCCTGGGCTGGAGCGCACACAAGTCAGCAAAAATTGCAAATGTTTACAAAACAAAGAACTTTCGTTATGCTTGACAGTGAACTTTGCCCACTCCAGAGTCAGGATTAAAACCAAATGCCTAACAGCACAGTAGCCTATTAGCAGTGAAAGCATTTTTAAAATCTAATTTAGTTGTCATGCCGCATGCATTTTTCCTTACTGCACAATCCAAACAGTCATTTTCATTTTGATTTCCAGTCACTTCAGTTGCACGGGAAGAAAGCTGCAGCATGAGAGCTGAAAAGGCAGCAGGTGGGCAAGACAGCCCTGTCCAAAAATCATAAACCCTGCTTCCAGGGCTTTTTAAATTATATAGATGGAGATACTTCCATTGATTGCAGTTTCTGTCAGAACATGTTGGTTTACAAAGGTCCATCATGGTCAAACGTCAACCCTATGTCAGTGTCCCTTAAATACTGACCTTCAGAGGCCGCAGGTTTAAAGGCAGGATTTGTCAATCAGGACACTAATTGGAATGTCTCAAAAATTTCTCTTGCAAGCCAGCGTCCTTCTCCTTTGCATCCTTCCCCATCAATCACACTGTCTCCCCAGTCTGACTGTGTCACTGCCTACTTCTCTATCCCTTGCAGAATAGGAGCTGTTGACCCCCACACATGATTTAAACCCCAGCTTTGCACTCAGGTCCCCAGTGCTGGGAAATAACCAAGACGATTTGGACATGTGAGACATGGTCTGTAAGCACCATGTTCAAAACCACTACGAGACTTAAGTATGCCTGCTGGACCTTCAGCAAGCAATAATATGCAGTCTGTGCATAAATGACTCAGAGTCTTTAGTGTATGTTGTAAGGTATACCACACGATCTTAATAGTTCTCCAAACAAGAACACATCTAATGAATACACAGTTGCACTGAGGGAAAACACTCCGGATTGGAAAGGATCCTTCACATGTAAGACAGGGAGAGGATGGGTACCTGCTTTAAAAGGATTAAGAGCATCAGAGCAGCTTAATATATCAGAGCTGATATATTAAACCTTTTAAACAACAAAAAAATGCCATTCCTTCCTGCCTGACCTCCCTGCACCCAACTCCCAACACCTTTTAAAAACCTAGAGAAAACTTCAAATTAATGCTATGCACACGTTGTCTCTAAGACAACATAGACCTCTGGAAAGGGGGATTTAAGCTTACCTTTCAGATTGTTAATTCAATTTTTTCGGAGAGGCGACGCTGCACCCCGCTGAGGGCTCCCCGCACAGGAGCTGTCCTGCGCTTTCAGCACCTACCGGCCGGCAGGGCAGGATTTGGGCCGGCAGCCTCGGAGGGGCTGGCAGCCCACCTCCCCCCAGCCCAGCACAACCCTCTCCTGCCCCAGCCGCTGTGCCTGAGCACCGCGAACCCCTGATACGAATCCTCCCAGCGACCCTATGAGAACGGAAGAGCTGCCAGCTCATCCTGTACCTGAAGAACCGAGAAGCAAAGGTTTGGCATCCTGATTAAATCCAAGATGTCTATCTTTCTGTATTAAAGGCTAAAATGACTTCTTCTAAGAAGGGAAGTGAGATAACCCTGCTCGCACAGGCAGCTTTACGATCTGAACAGCCAGGCAGCCTTCCTTGCCAGCTGCTGCCAGAGCAAGGATGGCAAATACAGCCTGGTGAACACAGCAATAAGCCAGCTTTTTCTGATGTACACATCTATCTCTGTACTGACAGCTCTCAAAATGTCACAATGGTGGCATTTTCATAATGCTGCTGAAATCAAGTAGGTGTTGGAAACCTCAGGGGGGTTTTATTTTTGAGAATAAAAGACAATAAAAAAACCTTAAGTGGCTCAGAAGCAAGGAAAGTAAAAGGAACACCAAACTGAAAAAAAGAAAGCCTGTGACTTTAAAGACAATCTCAATGTCTTGTGAACCAAGCACATGATTTTTTAAACTCAAAGTGGCAACGCTGGGAAGGAGACACAGCCAAGAGAGTACCAAACTCAGACACTCAAAACATGTGTAGCACCTATCAAGACTGAAGCCAATGGAAGAAAACTGGGATGGTCTCAAATACAACAGCATCAAGCTCAGGAATACACCTGTGTTAACATCTGTACTCCAAACCTGTTCTCTACCCAGGAAAATTTGGGAGGAGGGGAGGCTCTTTCCCTGGCAGGTTTGTTTTATTTGTTTGCTACAGAATCAGCTGAACCCTGCAGTTCAAGTGAATCCAGATTCATTTAGACCAAGGCAGAATCACGCATAGTACAAAGAAGACCTGTGGGGAGAAGAAATTCAGCAATTCAGGTGGGTGATTCCTGCAACTTGAGCCTGAAAGACACTATAAAAATGGCACTCCCAGCTCTAAGTGTTGCTGGGAGTGTGGAAGTAGTGGGGGCATTGTAGATGAATACGTAAGGGAACAGGCAGGAGGTACCTGAGAGTCCAAAGAAACAGAAAGGAAAGAAGGACTCAGCACCATTCTTGGAAAGACCTTTATTAACTCTCCAGAATTCAGGTTTACCATCAAAAAGGAAAACTGCCACCAATTACAATTCCTGTGGATTACTTTCTATGAGGTTTTGAGTGGGGTGATCAAAACCAAATATTTTTCTTCCCCTCTGCAGAATGTGACAAACTTGACAGGATATGTACTATTATCCCATTGCTTAATGTACCAAACACCAATGCTCCTCAGCCAGTGAGCGAAATCCCTTTGTTTTATAAGGACAATTGCAATCAAGGTAGTTCATATGCAGCTACAGAGTCAAACAGAAGCAGCTTCCTTCTCACTTCTCTATAACATGTTTCTCAATGCAGAATGGAAAAGCAACACACTTGATATTTCTTAGTGGAGAGTCATTTGACAAGGCCTCAGAAAATACGACAATATCCAGAAGATACCATTTGCCTCCACCCTGGAGAGCTTAAATGTGAAATTACTGCCTGGAACTGGAGACCTTCTGCCGTTTCCACATGGAAGTATCACATTGCAGACTAGCTATAGATCATTATTTTTATGTAGCCTACCCTAATCTATGCATTGCCTATTAAGTAGGACATACAGGTATGTGTAGGCTTGGAGGATGGAGGGTTTAAGAATCCCAAGCAAGTAAGAAAATATTTTCTAGTTGAGTACCCACATTATGGTTGTGCATTGCTTAAAGGTATTTACTCCGTTTCAAAATCACTTGGCACAAGTCACACCCACAATCAGCTGGTTTAAGACATGTAACATGGATTGTGGGGCTCTACGCTTTCCTAATGCCAAGAAATAATCATTTATAACAGCAGATTCTGTAATTAAGGAATCATGAAACAATAGAGAGCAGTTTCAAGTTTGTCTTTCCTCTCTCTCTCCATCTCTTTCTGTAAGGTGACAGGAGCACGTTTTCAGCACATGGAGCAAGCAGAAAGCCTGCAAGCATAAATGGAGCGGCACTCAGAGTCTGAAATACGCTGCATTACACATGTGGCTGTTCTTGGAAGTCAACCATTTCTGCAAGTTATTCTCAAGAGGTATGATGTACTATAAGCACTTAAGAAATGTGTTACACTGTGACTGGAACCAAGATGAAATAGCAATATTAAAAGAGATGGTTTAGTTTATGTAGTGGCCAACTATGCCATTAAACTAGAACAATGGAGAGCATGGAGAGGCAGGAATGTTCTCCAGTGTGATGTATTCCTTTCCAGTAGCAGTGGAAATTTTTCCTATAGGCCTGAAAATGACCCTGTCTGCCAAGCAGAAGTCAGCATTAAGATGTAAGAGTTCTGCTAGATTAGTCACTTCGGGATACTCTGCTCTCACACAGCACAGGGATCTCAAAGCCCTTTGTCAGAATGGGTCAAAATTCAGCCTCCCAAGCCCTGCAGAGGCCATGCGTTAGCACCATTGTTGTCAGTGATTTCAGAAAAAGGAAAACTGAGGCTTGAAGGATTGATTAAAAATATGCAAAGAAGGTTCCTTGACAGAGTCAAGAGTGAAACAAAGGCTTCCTTGATCCCATGCTTTACAGGAAACGTGCATCTTCCTTGGAAGGATCATTGTTTGCTGCAGCTGAGAGCAGCTGGGTCAGCTAAGGCAAGAGGAAATGTTATCGGGCAACTGTTATCATGCAACAATATAATACCATTTCCACTTCTGCCAGCTAATTAGACCTGTTCTGCCTAATGACACATGTGGGAAAGGCTGGCTCTTTTAGCATAAGCCAGGGTTTGGCACCTACACCCCGCTGATTTTGTACACCTGCATCAGCTACACACATGGTGACCCTGTGCATCTCCCTGCTCTTGGTGCTCCCGTGCTCTGACATTACAGCGACTGCCACACTAGAGGCTGCCCCGTGGCCCCCACAGAATATGAAGACAGCCCCCAAATGCCTCCTGATCAGAAAGCCCTTCTCCACACAAGGATGATGAGTCCAGAGTCCTTCAAGGGGCCTTTGGAGGAGAGTAGGGATGATTTGAAGTATTACCCCTAGGAAGAGACATCCGACTACAAAAGATGCCTTCTGCACACTGATCTTTTAGTGACACCCCCACCCCCCCAGATGACATTGTGAAGGCCCGGCAGGAAGAACAGACTGAAGCCCCATCTCCAGCCCTTCCCAGCTCTCAGCCTTGCTCTCCCCCTTTGCAGCCTGGCACACTGAGAGTGGGACCACGTGCAGCTGCACGCACTGTGCTCCTCACAGTCGCCTCCCTGAGAAAAGCCTCCTACCCACTTCCTTCCTCTGCAGAGTAACGAGGTGCTCTTCAGCCTCGCGTTGTCTCTCCCAGCAGTCTGGTTCCAATCCCAGGGATGCCACATCAGACAGCTACCCACAAGCAGTGGCGTATGTGGCCAGAGGTCCCCCCACTGCACCACGGCAGCCACACAGGTGCTGGAATCTCCCCCCACCCTGGTGCTGAACCGCGGAGTCAGCTCGCAGGGACAGAGCAACTAGGACAGTTCAATCAGAGCCAGGATGAAACACCAGGCAAAAACACACAGATGCTGAGATACCAGCCAGCTGACATACAGCGAACGCCTCGTTTTCCGATGCACAAAGCCCACCTCTTCCTTTAATCTCTCCCAGTGCCGTGGCAGCTCAACGCTGCTGGAAAAGCTAAACAAAGACTAAAGAAAGTTCTCTCTCTCCTGATGCAGTTGTGCTATGAATTACTCATTAGATTCTGACCTCCCCACTCCCAGAAAAAAATCCTCCTGACCTCAAAAGTGGTTTGCCTGAAGGAGTACACCCAAAACGGACATAGTGAAGCTAAGCTTTTGCTGCCGAAACCCCAAGCCTTCCCATTCCAACATTTGTTTTAAAATAACGTGATACACATCACGGATTCAGTTCCAGCTTCCACTTCTGGTATTTCCACTTTTACAACGTAAACTACGTCCAAGGTGAAGTGAGGGGTTTTTTGTTTGTATTTTTTCCTCCTAAAAAAAGAAGCCTACACAAGAGATGACAATCTCTTCCTACATAAAATCTGTTTGTTTTGTACATATTGCTGGGTTGCTCTCATTCAACTCCAATGCTAATTGTCAGAACAGACACCAAACTTGCTCACATTTCTCTTGCAGTGGGAAGGAAAAAAGGGAGAGATCAGCTGACTGCATGCAAGCATTTAGCAACCTGCCTGTGCTGTCAGTGCCCTCTGTGAGTGACGGGTGTTTCACAATCGGAAACATGAGCAACTGCCCCAGCTGCGTAGTCCTCAACCAGCAGCTTCAAAAGCATGGTCCAAACTCAGGGGAAAAGGAAGACAGGATTGTGTCAACACTGTCACCCCAAGGTGTGCTTTGATTTTCAGTAGGTCAAATGCATCTTTCATGGTATCACAGTAGACACCGTTTCTAGGAGCTGGAACTGGCACAGACTAACCTCCCTCACCACATCAAGCACTACCAGCTACTAATCACAAAACAACTGGAGCTCACAACATGATAAGGAAGCCTGATCTTAACCCACACAACTACTTCCCCCTTTTTAAGAGACTGAAGTCACCTCCTGGGGTGCTGCTTTGCTGCTGGGAGAAGCACTGCTCTGAAGCCTCTGTGGAGCTCGGGTATGGCATCAGAGCTCTTCATAGGAGCAGAGGCAAGACCTGTTCAACTGTTTTCACAAAAAATTAAAGCTGCCGCTTCCCAATTCTGATGTTTCCCGTGGATAAGCCGCTGCCCTGTCAGGTCTCTTCCCTGGGGTTTTAAGGGATCCCCGACATCTAAAAGGATACCTTTAGAAACACACACACATGCACACACATCCTTTGTCCCAAAGTTGCTACAGTTTACCTAATATAAAAAAATCCCCGAGCCCTGTCTACATTTGCAAGTGATTCATAAGAATGAAATTGGGGTCTCTGTGTCAGTGGGTCTGCCAAGCCTGCGTGACAGCATGCTCTGTACAGCCAGCTTCAGCTGCTCCTAGCACTGATACATGTTTTGCTGCCTGTTGTTTGCAAGGAGAGTCCAGGCAGCAACAGGGGAATAAAAACAAACTGTAAATACAGGATGTGTTATGAAACATCATGGACTGGTTGGAGGATTTGTGGGGGATAAGGAGATATGTAACACATTATTTTCAACTTCTCTTTTCAAACATACGTGGAGAATCAGTGGGGTTTAACTAGGAGAGTGCAAGTTCAAATTCTGCAATAGTAACAGTGGGCTTGAGTAGGCACATTGTACTGTATAAAACAAACTGCCACTCTTCCAAGCATAAAAGAAGGCAGCAGGAGACAGAGTATCACACACAGTACTGCCTAAAGCATGCTGGCTATGTCAACAGATTATCCCGCTTTGGACTGTCTGGACTGTTACTAATGTGCAACTGAATATGCAACCAATCCAACAACGATGCTATGAAATTAATTTTTAAAATGAAATTATATTAACCTCTTCAGTTTAATTAGCATGTTAAAAATATAAAAGGAAAGCAGATGTGACCATCATGGATGTGCGAGCTGAATATTAATAACAAAAAGCATCCCCTCCCCCCAGAGGATAAAGCAAAGTTGGACTGGTCATTTTGCAAATTAAATCCTGAATGTGTTTGCACTGTAGCTGTCTATAAATCACTCCTGTGTGTGCACATGCACGCACAAAGCTGAGGCCAAAACAATTTTATTAGGGTAAACCTTTAAAGATCCAGCCCCGGTTCAGCTGGATGACAATGCTACAGCCTGAGTGTTCTCCTGAAGCACTACCATCCACGTTTCTCCCCATACACGCTTCTAAAGAAAAATTAAATGAACACCCCAAGCTGTCACTTACTGGAGACCCTTATGCCAGCCAAGACTAAGGTGAATGTTGGCAAGATGAAATCCAGTGGCTCGTTATTCTTATATCAATAGTAGCACGGGTCCGTGCACTGCATTAGCACCACATGTCATCCCAGCCACACTCCACTATTCTTACCCACCAGCAGATTTTTTTTTTCCTTTAAAGAGACACTAGTTTCCAGAATTTCACCTCACATATCACCTCTGCCAGAAAAATCACACCAAGAAACAGGAATGTCTCACAATGTCCTGCCATAACAAGGAATCCAGCCTTTGCTTTTTCCTTGGTATCCCAGCTGATAACTATTTATAGATCTATGCATTTGGCCTCATAGTTCATTTTATACAACTCTTTTTTCTGTAACCTACTCTTCCCCTTGGTCTTCTTTATTCACACCACCAGTCATCATTTTAATGCATTCATAATACTTGATTTCCATCTTCATCCTAATTCTGTCTGCATATTAACCCTACAGTGCCTCAAAACACTCTGGTTGACTGGAACCAGCCTAAGGCATCATTGTTTTAAGATACAGCAAGAAGTGTGTGTTTCTCCTTGCCTTCTAAAGAAAAAAAAACACACAAAACCAAAAAAGAAAAAATAAGTCACCTCCCTAGTTACAGAATTTAGCCTAAAAGCTTTTGCTAGTGCTTCAACACACCTGCCCACCCCCCACCTCTGATTTAAGCTACGATTTTTATTGACATACACTAATTACCTGAAAATAAGAATGATTTATTCCATTTCCACCAGCTGCCAGTTGTTCAGCACTGGCTGGAAGGGATCAGCCTTGTTTAAAAGAACAACAACAACAAAAAATCTAAGCCCAAAAATAAAATCAAAATAGTAGTCATCATAAAAACAAAACCCTGAAGAATGCCACTGGATCTCAGGTGCTGCCGGGTGTGCTCAGAAAGGGCTGAAGGAGGACAGATTTGAATGGACTGCTCAGTTTGTCATGGCAAAAAATACAGAGATTGAAAGATCTACCCACGCGGAAAAAAAAAAAAAAAAGGAGAAAAAAAACAAAACCAAAAAACCCCCAACCCTGAATTAAAGAACAAAAATGAAATAAAGTCAGAAATGCAGCCCAAATGCATCGACTGTCTGCGCTTAAGAGATTTACAGGAGTAATTTAAATGATTCACCTGCTGCCAGTTTTCCTCCAAGGATGGCAAAGCTGAGAAGTAGCCGGTGTCGTGGACAAGCTGGAGTTCCTGGAATATACTATAACTAGCCAAGACATCCATGCTGCTGCTGAGCAAGACCCTTTCTTTCTGCTTTTGTGTGTGTTTGTTTGCTCGGGTGGGGGGTTGTTTTTGATCATAAAAAAAAAAAAAAAAAAGGAGGAGGAAAATCAACCAATGATAGATCCAGCGTCCCTTTGGCTTTGTTTTGTTTCAGTCACACTTGAGAGAGAGAGAGAGGAGAGGAAGGAGAGAGAGAGAGAGAGAGAGAGGAGAGAGGAGAGAGAGAGGTTGAGGATCAGCGCGGAGGGACGCGAGGGCCGGGGGCCGGGCCGAGGACGGGAAGCGCCGGCGCGCACCGAGCACCCCGCGGCCGCCGCACCGGGGCACGTCCCCGCCG
>JAVJGJ010000061.1:13984308-13996095 GCA_035590215.1 Microhierax caerulescens | reverse complement strand
GTTCAGGAGGAGTTGTGTCTGAGGGCAGGATTTTGGCTGTGAGCCTTGAGGTGAAGAGCTGGGCTACAGATCTGGCTGCTTGCCTGGGTGGTTTCCAGGCAGACACTGCATTTTTATTGTCTTGGATATTCTGCTTTGGAGGTCAGTCAAGAAAGCAGAATGGGGTTGTCACTGGGAAGAAATAGAAGAGTCTGTACAAAAAATGAATGTGGTGATATGCTGGGCATAATGCTGTCAGCCCAGCACCTGAGGTGGCATCTACCTGCGCTAACCCGGAGGTAGTGGAAGGCAATTTCTGCCCAGCGCTCTCGTTTCCCAGGCTGTACTGACCTTACTCTTGGCAGATAGCCACTTTCCCTGCTCCGGCCCAACCACACCACCCATCACAGAGAGCAATGCAATCAGACGTGGAGGAGGAGCCATACCTCCCCACTGCTACACAGCTGGGCTCAAGGGCACAGAGGACTACACAAAAATTCAGGCAAAGGGTGCAGGCTGGACCTGTAGGGAGTAAGGACAGGCATTCTGGCCACAGCACAGATTTGTCCTGCAATGGGTAAAGAGAATAGCCTGGATGGGGGGAGGACTTTTTAGGCTGACCCTAAACTTCATCATTCCTGTGACTTTCTGAGATGTGGGGAAGATGCAGCATGGTGGTATGGCTGGTTGTGCAATAGCACCAGTAGGTCTTGGCACCTGGGAAGAAGAAGGGGTTGTATTTTTAGCATCAAGGGGCAATGGGAGTGATTAGTCCTAGTGAAAGGAAATAAAATATTTCCTTGTTCTTTCTGCTCATGTAGAGAAAGAGGAAAGGTGACTTCACTGTTTTCTGGGATGAGCTTGAATTTCTCATTGCCTGCCACAAGAGCTCTGGCAACAAGCAACAAGCTGTTCTACTCCCTCCAAGCTGGGAGTGCAGAATGACCCCCTGCAGTTGCTGGGTCCCTATGAGCCAGTGGTGTGCACAGAATCACAATTTTGGTTGCTCTGCTTGCTTTTTCTTGTGATATTCCCAGCCCCGCTGCTCTCAGGAGCAATGGGGAGGGGTATGTAGTGAGGACCTAACAGGGAAGGCTGAGTTGCAGGGGACTTTGGGGTGCTGGGTTTGTGTTTCACTGCTCTGGTTTGGGCAGTGACAAGGTGCCGTAAAGCCATCGGGTAGTATATCAGTTTATAGTTTAAACATTTCACTGGATACGCCTCCTTCGGTACCAATGAAACAGCTACAGACATCTTCTGTGCACAGCTCATGATGCCCTTTTAAACCCTATGGTTTCTGTGTAGTCAACAAAAGTGCTAAAGCACTTTCTCCTGTAGAGACAATTGGTCCAGGTGTCCAGGCTACCAGTTTCTTTTACCATCACATCTGCATGTTACACTGCCAGCTGCATCTCTTCTTCTCCCCCATCTCAGATCAAGATTTAATACAGCTTTTCTTCGCTTGCAGCCTGTGACGGGGATATTCAGATGAGATGGTTCTTCAGTGTTCCTCCTGGAGAGGAAGAGGCTGTGCCTGCAGGTTGGTAGGGTTGAGGTTGCCACAGGTGGTAAAGCCTTACAAAGATCAAAGGGGAGGAAGAGCACTGAGAAGCCCGCTGGAGCGTGCTTGGATTTGCAGCTGTACCCTCTCCAAGAGTGGATGCAGAAGGCTATTCCAGGGACTGGAGGACTCATGGTGGTGGTTTACGGCCAGGTGGCATGGCTGGAAGAGGCTGCCAGAGGCACAGCGAGAGAGCTCAAAAGCCATCCTGCTGTTTAGAGTTGCCACTTCCTGATACCTGAATGTGTCTGTGCATCTGTACCCATGTCCACATCTGATGACAACCAAAATCCCAACAAATATCAAGCAGCCAAAAGGGAGACAAATTCCTTTCCCAGTGTGAAGCATCTCTCTGCAGGCCCTGAACATCCCCTGCTGCCCCTCCAGTTGGATACCTTTCACCCTCCCAACCACTCACCTCCTCCTCAGACCTCAGTTTCCTGAAGAAAGGCCTCTACTGTTGGCCCCACGTCCTTCTCACATCCCTGCACAGCAGCATTTCAGTGACCTGGAGGGTAGTTCAGTGTTTCATGCTTTCTTGTGGCAGGTGCAGCCCACAAGCAGCATCCCAAGGGCACAGGGTACAGAGGTGGTTTCCCTTCCTGTCTCCGTCCCGGGAAGCAGCATGGCTGTAGCTCTCAGCCATCACCCTCACTGGCACTTGGCTCTGCCTGGATGGGACATGCTGTGTGGTAGGATCTCCGTGCTGGACCTGCGTGGGTGGAGGTGCCTCCTGGCCTCCAGTGAGTCACAAGCTGCTCCCCAGATCCACAGTGATGGAAATGGACACCAGAGTGTGGCACAGCAGGTTCCTGTGCCTCCCCTCCTTCCTAAAAACAGGCACCATTTGGCTCCCTTTCCCTTTCAAATCAATGCCCTGTGGACAGTGCAATGGGTTTAATTGCAGGGCAGCTAACGAGCACCCTCCAGGATTACAGATGAATAGGTTTAACCCATAATCATAGCTCAAGGCATCCAAAAGTCTCAGTGGACTTTGCAAGTTGATCGCTGGCCAGACGAGAAGATGTTTGGTGGGAAAGCAGGACATGCCATTCCTGAAGCAGCAATGTTAGCCAGCTGAGTTCTCAGAGCTGAGACAAAAAACAAAGCCCGATGCTTCAAGGGAAGTTTAGAATTCAGAGCTGAATGGGCCTGATCCAGGTCTGACCTGGAGGCTTTTGACCTCCTGTCCTGAAAAGGCACCGAGCACATGCAGCATGTAACAGGACTGAGTTTTCACTTTGGGGAAGGAGTCTTTATCTGCTGTGCTTTGTTCACGTGCTCTAGGGTTTTCATATTTCTTGCAATCATTTTTACCTTATGGCTGTGGCTGTTTGCATTAGGATTGATCTCTGTCTCCCAGTTTGCAAAGCCAGAACGCAAAGCAGTGCTGTCCTGGAAAGCACTGCAGTTACACCCAGAGCAGTATGGTGACGGGTCAGAGCTTCCAGAGGCACACAGGTACAACCCCAGTGTTAGCAGTGGGACACGCAATTTCCTTTGGGCTCCACTGAGAGCTCTGAACCCATCTGGATCTAAGTGCTCCTTCTGCTGTCTTCTCTGTCCTCCCTTCTGCCCAAAGTGATCTGTATGTTTCTGAACCTCTTGGCAAGGGCAGTTATCATTGCTATTCTGTTGGTGTTCAGCATCTGACATAAACAGTCTCTGATCATATTAGTAGGCTCTCAGGTACTTCTACAGTACAAATAATAAATAATAATGAGCTGCAAGGAAGACCTCTGAGTCTTGGGCTCAGGCTGGACTCTTAGGGCTTCCTCACAAAGTGTCCACTTTGTAGATCTTTCTGGGCTGCTGTTGCTAGCAGTGCATCAATGCTGCTGGAGGGTGGCCTGGGAAGGGGGTCCCAGCAGCCTTGGGAGATGCTGTGCTGCTGTCAGCAGACACAATAAATACACACTTGTGTTTGCATCTCTGGATTAGTGGCCTTTTAATGACTGAGTTGGGTTGCACTTGGGTAATTTATAGGAAACCTTACAATAAAATAGGAAAATATTGGCATAGTTCAGCAGATGGTAACTGGGGACTGGCTTGTGTTATTACACGTTACTCTGGGCAAAGTGTTGGTTTGTTTTGGCTTTAGCCAGCAAGAGTCCTTTTAAGAAGAGGTGGCATCGCAGCACAGGTAGCACACGCAACAAGGAGGACTTGCTGTGTGTGGCTCTTCTGCAGCAGCACAGCAAACACCAATGGCACTTGGTACCTGTGGGAAGGAGAGGGCTCTCCAGAAAGCAGGGGTTAGAGCAGCGCTGCTGGGGTTTTCTCCCTAGATTTTTCACAGATGAAGGAAGTGCAATGCATTGAAAGCTAAGCCTGTCTTCAGCTGGAAGCTTCAAGACTCTCTTGCTGCGCTGTTTTCACATTGTCTTGGGGGTTCTCTGTTAGTCCTGTTACTTACGAGAAGCTGCTGAAGATGTGGCTCTCACAGTCAGGTGTAGATGTGTGAAATACGGAAATGATGGAGTGCAGGGAAGCAAGCTAAGGCTCTGAGCTCACCTGGCAGAGCAAGTCATGATGGGTGCGTATATGTGTCCTGGCTGTGCTGCTCACCTACTGGACAGCTTTTCAGGTTCCCCAGCAGAGATGCATGAATAATAAAATACCTGGCTTGGCACAAGCACACACATACGACACAGCAGTGGCCAGGCTTCATACAAAGAGACTGGAGCCGACTCAACCGCAGGCCAGAGTCCCTGCTCTGGTTTATCAGCTGGGCTCTGCTGGCATGACACAGGGGCATCGCCTCGGTATCACAACATGTCACCCTCTACAGAGCATCTCTTCGGGGACTGCTGTTCCCATGCCAATGCTGGCTTACACCTCCAGGGCTTCTCCCTCTCTTAAGCCCTCACCCTGCTTGAAGACAGACCTTTGAACTAAGCCCTGCAGACATAGACTGTAAAAACCAAAATAGCTCACCACTGAGCTCTCCTGGGGCCTCAGCCCTTGTCTGCTGGGAAACTGTGGACTGCTGAAGGAAAATGAATGTTGTTCAAGAGGGGCAGTCAGTCTTTGGGCTTCTTTCCCACCACAGTCTTTGTTCTTTGGCTTTGATTTCCCTTGAGGGTGTATGTGGCTCCGTCTATAGCTTGAGCAGCACTTGGCAGAGCATCTCATACCTGTTCAGCTCATGTTGCACACTGCATCACTGGGTCAGAAGGATACCTGGCTGCTGGTAGAAAGGCCAAGAGTGCTCCATTAATCTTGGGGTGTTGGTTGCACAACACAGAAGCTCATGGGTTAAATGTGAGAGAGATAAAGCTTAGTCCAAAGCCACAAAGCAAGTTAGAACCCAGAATAAAACCCATCTCCTGAAATTGCACATTAGTGCACGGGGATTGGCCTGTGACTATCATATCTGCTCCCTCCGAGCCCTGTGTAGCTGGAGAAGACTCCTGGCCACCCACCTCAGTTTGGGAGTCAAGGGAGCTCTACTGAGTTGTGCTTTCCACTGGGGCAGTGCTTAGCAGGGTGGCCAGCAGCTTGTCATCCCTGCCCTTTCTACCCATAGCAATTCCCACCAACAGTAACTGGTTATTGCTATTAAAGCCACAGGGAATGTTACAAGATTTTTTACAAGGTTTGGGGGGAAATAATTTTATAAAAGTGGAGGTTGCATGCAGAGGTGAGCTGGGAGGTTGTTCTTTCTGAAGAAAGAAATTAAGAGGTCACATAGGTGCTAAGTGGCAGCTAAGAAGATCTAAGTGTTGCTCTGCAACACCCTGCCTTGAGACCTGGTTTGTGGGTGGCCGGTGGTAGAGGTACTGGGTGTCATCATTCCTGCCAGAGCTTTGCCAAGTGGAGAGCCTGTCATGTCTGATGGATCCCTGCTGATTTCTGAATCCAGGAGTTGAGAGACAGAGAGGTGAAGCTTTGGAGGAACAAAGAGGGACACACGTGTCTCTTCCGAAACTCTTGCAAATTCTTGGAAGCAGGTGTGTGGGCCAGCAGCTGCCTTGGTCTCTGACATCAGTTTTTCACCATGGCAATGCACAAAGGCATTACTGGGTTTCTGACAGGGGAGTCACAAGGGCTTGCGTGGCCTGGACAGGTGATGTACAACACTGTCTTGCCCTTGCTGTCAGCTCTGCTGGGGAATGAGCCCTCTTCTGTTTGGATGAGAAGGAAAAGTCCTGGCCACAAACTTCCCGTCCTTTGGCTCCTGCACTCTAGGTAGATGCCGGCTCACCGGGGGCCACATGGGCAGGCTGACTGTGGGAGCTGAACCCCTGCCCTCTTGCATTTTTCAAACATGTAGTCTTGCTACAGAGAGCACCCTGAGAAACCACAACTAACCCCTTTCTGGGCAGAGCCACTACAGTATGCATGTATATTTTTTTAATCATTTTTATGAAACTATTTGCTGAATTCTGCACAAATTTGGGGGTGTCTTTCATAAGTTGCCATGATGAAGGTTAGCAGAGCATTCCCACCAAAACTTTCACCCAGAACTTGTAGTGTTAAATGGGACCATGACTTTATAAACTGGTGGGATGCACAGTCCATCTCCATAAGGAGAGCGACTGCTGCAGGAGCTCACTCAAGGTCCCTTTGAAGTCAATGACAAATTTCCCATTGGCTTAAGTAAGAACACGTGTCTCAAAGAAATGAATAATAGGAAACTCCAAAAGTGAGGGGCAGAGCATGGCCTGGTTTAACCTGGAGACTCAACTCGCGCTTTCCTGCTATGTCTGCCTCCATCTCTCAGCTGCACAGTAAGCAGTACAAGTCTGATTTATGTTGAAGAGAGCTACTCAGTATTATTAGTGACCTACGTTATTAGCATTAATTGGATTAGGATTGATAAACTATGGAAGTTTCTTTGTTTTCTACTCTGTGGAGTGTTGAGTCCAGCCTCCACTGAGCGGAGGGAGTGTGTGGGTCTCAGTCAGGGGGTCCAAATCCTTAACCAGAGGGACAGAGGTGCCAAGTGTGACCAGAGGAACCTGCTCTCCCAAGCCTTTCAGTAGGAGCAGCTGCAGGGGTCTCCGGCAGAAGTGAATTCTCATCTGAAGAACATGCAGCTTTTTTTGAAATTGAGGCATTTTGTGAGAATGTGCCAATCTGGACATAAATTTCAACAGGAAAGTCAAAGTGAATCATTTGGGCTTTTCTGTTTTGTTTTGATAATGGTGAAATGTCTTGTTTTGACAGACAGAGTTGTCATTTCCATGATGCAAAAATGTTTTACTTCCACCTTCTCATTTTACTATATTTTCTGCTAGCTATAAATACACTGTTCATAGCAGTTATTAATTTAACATCTTTTTCAAGATGATATTTAATACTGTATCTAAATTTTTAGATATGCTTTTGTGTTTTGACATCTAAGCCAAGTGTCTTTTTGTTTTAGTCAAATGAAACAAAATTAAATTAAGATGATGAGGCAAAACAATTCACTGTTCATTGAAATTAAATATTTTCTTGGGTTTGAATTCCCCTCCCCTTCCCATTTTTCCACTTCTTGATGGGGAATGCAACTATATTCTAGGTGTGAGACTGTGGAAGGCAGCTGTTTCTAGTCTGTATGCTCTTGGGCACTCAAGTTTAATCAGTGCTAGCAATTAAAAAGCAAGCAAGCAGGTTAAAACAGTATGAGCAAAAATAATTTCCCATCTCAGTTAATGAGGTTTCACGTGGAAGAAGAGAACATGAAAGGCTTTGATGTGACCTGTTGTGTAGCTTTTATCAGCAGTAGTGCCTAGGAATCAGCTGTAGGATGTCCATGCTTGCAGTCCCCATCTCATCAGCTCCCAGGCTGGAGTTTATGAAGTTGTACCTAGAAGTAGTGGAGAAGCTGATACTGCTTCCCGAGCACGAGGGCAGTACCTCTGCCTCACATGAACACCTACCTTTGGGTGCTGGGGTTTCTGTTACCAGTGTTGCTAACTTGTTGTATGATGCTTTCACATTGGGCTGTGATAATGGCACTTATACATCACACTTTGAAGATGCTTTTTATTGACTTAATGTGAATATTATTGTCATCGTTTATTACAGGGAAGTATCTCATAGTAATTGAAATACAATATGGTGCCATTAATCACTCTGAATATGAAATGATAACTTTAAACTGTTCATAGTATATTAAATGCTCCTCTAACCATAAAACAATTTGATTTGCAGTCAGATAGTTTACAAATGGCGGATGTTTATGATGCGCAGTGATTGACATTTATGTGGTGGTGTTCACATGCTCACGTTCCTGAATAATGTGTTTTCTTTGGGGTTTCTGTGAAGGTGTTGGGTCTTGCACCTTTCTGGTTCCCTGATGCAGAGGTGTAAATGATGCGAACTGCAGGCATCACTATTGTCTGTTTAACAGCATCTCCACAGCAAGCCCACAATATGTGTGACAGTCTGAAGCACCCAGTGGACTGTGTACAGTAAGTCACCCTCCTAAAACATCGCTGTTCTTTTTTCCTTGAGATGCCTGCTGAAGGAAAGCAGTAAAAAAGGAGTCAGAAACTCAAACAGTGAGGTTTTAGGCAAGGACTGTTGAAATAAAGCCCGTTTGCGTTCATGGGACACTTTTCTAAATTCTCTCTCCTGTATTAATTAGAAAGGAAAGGGGTTGCCACTTTTACAGATCATTCTCAGTTAAGAATTAATCCACCTGCCAAAAAGGAAAAAATAATTTAAGCTGATATCGTAGTAAAATTATAGCAGTGCTGTCCACAGTGCTCCAGTCAGCTGTGATAAATCCCCTCCAGATCTGCCCTGCTTCTGACCTCTCCCTGCTACCTGCACCCAAAGCATTAAGCAAAAGCCTTTGGGAGCAGCTCCAGCCTGGCTCCCGCCTGCCAGGGTAGCAAAGCCCTCCACACTCAGTGCCCCTGGATTTCAGCAAGAAGCATCAGGCATTGGTGTCAGGTCATGTCCATCCCGGCCACCTGTGGCACGAGCCCCGTGTGCACCCAGTGCCCCTGCAGCGCTTGCAGGGACGGGGCTGGGGGCCGTGTGCTGTGCAGCTGTGGGCACTGAGCACACGTGCATGCATGGCACCGCCTGGCCGGGAGCAGGGCAGGTTGGACAAAATGCAGTATTGTAGAAAGCTCAAAACATTTGCTGCTGCAGTGGCTGTGAGAAGCACCGCTATAAAACCGCTTATAGGAGCCTCACTTTTTACTGCCTGATTTTCAAAGCGTACTTCAATGGCATTCACAGGAGGGGAGAAGATGTGTAAGGTCATTTCGCAGGGCACATGTTTAAAGATTTTCCAAGAAGAGCAGAGCAAGGTCTTTCTTCTGGGGAGGGAGCGACTTTTTTTTTTTTTTTTTAGCTGGAGCTTTTATTGTCAATATGTATTTTTAATAAAAGGGAAGCAATAGAAGCTGTAGCAGGTGACACAGCCCGCTGCTGTTCAGCTGCTGACATTTATAAGACAATGCCAGTGTCTTTTCAAAACAGATGCTTGCTTGCCACTGCTGTATCGATGTACACATTTATTTTATAACCAACAGCAGCAAGATGAAAATGATAATGCATGAAGAAATCCCAGAGGCCCAGCCCAGCGGTTTTACAATGCAGCCTCTTTGCCTTTGGCATCATCAGGAGGCTAACGGTCCTGGATAAGTCAGTATGAAACATCACGGGCTTCTCTCATACATACCCTGTGCTCGCTCCTTTTTCCTGTTTCTGGTGACACCAGCTGTGTCTATCTTAATCATCGCAGTGTGTTTACATTTCTTGCTCAATTATCAACAAAAAAACCTGGGCAGTTACATGGCAGGTGATGGCTGGGGAGCACTGGTCAGCTGTGAGGTTGTGTAATGTGGTGGGCACCAGGGAAGTGAAAAACAAGTCTAGTACAGGCTGTGAAAGAGGAGAGGTAACCTTCCAAATAGCATATTGGAGCAGAATAAATGTAGCGTGCAGGATCAATATAGACTGGGGGGCAAATGAATGGCAGGTGCCAATCTGCAGGCTTCAGCCCTCGTGTCACCAGCTCAGACCCCAGGTCTTTGCTGGGGGAGCATCTAGGTGCCATGGGGCTCACACTGAAAGCCCCATGTGTGAGGGCTTCTCTTAGCTGGCTCTTAGGCGCCTCCTGGGTCGAGGAGGAGCGGGAAGATTGGTTGTGCTGGGTTAGAGCCCAGCCCTGCAAATCAGCTCTCCGTCAAGCATTTTTGGTCATGTAAGAATAGTCCCTGTGGCAGCGAGCTGACCTTCACTCCAGGAGGAAAGCTTATTCCTAGGGCACATCTTGTAGGATGCTCCTTACTGCAAGGAAATCAATACGGCAATATTATGATAATGTTATACACAAGCTTTTATTTCTGGATGAAAAATTAAAATAAAGAATATGCTGTATCTATTGATTCTTTGAATTTACGTATTTGGATATATATATGTTTGATGTCTGCCTTCTGTATGCAGCTGTTTGCTAAACGTGACAGGATTTGTTTTTTAAACCTGGGGGTGAGTTCTGCCCTGTGCATTTAAAATAAGAGTTCTCTGAATTATTGAATATGTCAATAAATAAAGCAGAGGAAGCAGGCAGGGAAAAACCCAGAGGTCCTTGGTGAAAGGAAGTTGTAGAGGCTGGTAATAGGCTCTCAGAGCAGTAAAAAGAGCGGGGGGGGAAAGGGCAACTTAAAAAAATGGAAGGGACAAAGAGTCGAATTGAGTATCTCTGCTTTGGTTTTCTCTGGGTTTGATGGTGATTACTGGCTTGGCCCTGGACTGCATTTCTTGTTTTTCTGTTAATTCCACCTCATGGTAGAGGGTTATGGATAAGAGAACATTTAAATGAATGCTGCAGCGAAGGGAGGACAGGTGCCTGAGATGTGTGGGTGTCGCAGATGTCTGCAGGATGGGGGAGATGGGCTGTGGGCTGGGGAAGCCCTGGAGGAGCTGCTAGTGCCCAGGCACAAGGCAGGACAGTGCTGGGGGAAGCCAAGAGACTGGTGAGGAGGAGGGGGAACATGACGGCCAGTGACAGGGCTGGGGGCTGCCTGCAAGCACCTCCACCCCGACCCCACTACCCTGCCAGCTTTGCGGGGGGAGCTGATGAATAAAACATCGCATTTTACGGAACATGTGTCATCCCGGCTCCAACATTATAAAGTCCCTTACTCTCCTCTCAAGAGATCTTGCATGAGCAACCATTTAAATGAGTGTTACATTATTTACAAGTTGCACTATTATTAAATTAATGTTACATTCATTGGGGCTTTTGTTTTGTTTTGTTTTCAAGGCAGAGCTGTAATTTGAGCAACATATTCATCAAGTCTGAAATGGTGGCTCCAATTATTTTAACATTCATTTGCCCATTCAGCTTCCTCTGCATCTGCTGGTTTCCTCCCCGTGACAGCGTGTCAAAGCCAGGGACGCGTTTGTGCTGCTTGGCAGCGAAACCACCATGAGACAGGCAGTGGGACACATTTGATCCTGATGTGGCCAAGGGTGGGCCTTTGCAATCAAGACACAGGTTGCAAAGGTAGCACATCCCCGTGTGAGAATTTCCTTCCTCCACTGGCAAACCCCTCCCAGCATCAAACCATGTAAAGTCGGGGCTAGCAACTTCTTAAATTCAGACAGGGTAGTGAAAAATGCCCTATTGATTTGCTGGCATGTGAGCCTCAGTACAGCAGTCATGTGCGTGTGTTGTAGCAGTGCTCGTCGAAGTGAGCATGGGCTAATTGGTTAAAATCTGAAAGGATGCTCTTGAGTGCTGGGTAAGTAACCATAGCAAAGCATCAGCCATTCAGCAAGTGCTGAAAATGAGACAGAATAGCTAAAAAAAAAAAAAAAAAAAAAGAGAAGTTTCATTATTTATTTTAATGCTGGAAGTGTAAGCTTTCCTGACATGATCATAAAATCTTATCATTTATTAATGTTTCTCGCTTTGAGGCTGCATCCTGTACCATCCCCGGCCTCCTGCCATTCCTGCCGTCTTCAGCCTGGTCCCACAGCTGTGCCTGGCAAGGTGGCTGCCTATGCTGCTGTCCATCCCACGGTGGGTGCCAGGGCTCCCCTCTGCCCAGCCTCGTAGGGTGCTCTCGTAAGGTTTTGAGGGTGAAGGAGTGGGCTTTTTAAAAAAATAACCAGTAACTGTGGTTTCTTTTTCCTTTGCTTTCTCAGCCAGTGAGATTCACTCAAGCTTTTGCCTGCAACCACAAGAGCTCATGACATGCTTTAGATATTTTATTATTTTATTTATTTTATTTTATTTTATTTTATTTTATTTTATTTTATTTTATTTTATTTTATTTTATTTTATTTTA
>JAVJGJ010000061.1:13962963-13978546 GCA_035590215.1 Microhierax caerulescens | reverse complement strand
CAAGAACCTCCACAGGTCTAACACACAGCTTTGCTGGTGCACAGGCTTTCCAGTTCACAGGATATGCTGTTGTATCCAGAAATTAAGAGCAAAAAATCCTTCTGAATTAGACTGAAACAAGCACTAGCTAGATTTCCCCTCAGCTGGAAGAATGTCATGACTGAATCTGGGAGGCTACTCAAATCCTGGCTCTGGGCAGACCCACCAGGAGCCCAGGCATGTCCTTGTGGATTCTTTTTTTTTGGTTCAGTGACAGTTCATTGAACAGGAGATGAAACATTTCAGGCTGGTATTTGTCAGTGAATTTCTGACTAGCTGCAAAAACGAATGCTTGCATCTGAAGGAAAAACACAGACAGGCGCATCTGTAGTGATGGGAATAAGCATTTGGTCAGGAGGACAGTTCTCTCCCAGCTTGCTGGCAATGCTTGGGGTTCCTGTGGTCCAGGATCTCCTCTTACCACCTGTCTCAGCAAAAAAAGACAATGCAGTTCCCAGCGCACACAGCCCAAATGCAAGGCCAAAGTGCTGTGCTAGTGCTGGCTCACCAGAAAGGGGCACGTGCTGATGCCTTATCTGCATCCCTCCAGCCTGGGGGTCTCCATTCAGATGCTGCTCCGGTGTGGCATGGCTCCGTCTGCGCGCTCTCGAGGGCTTTGTTTGGGTATCGGAGCTCTGCTGCTGCTGCAAAGCTCTGCTGCTGCATAGCAGCCAGTGCTGCTGTATTTTAGTAGTAGTTTGGATGAGAGTGACTGCATGGGGGTGGCACTATGGGACAGCCTAGCGCCTTGCTATAGCAGCAAGAAAGTTTGCAGAAGGACTCTGGAAATGATGCCAGATGATAAAAACACAGTTTGAGGGTTAACTGGAGACTTTCCTCTGAGTCGCACTTCACCCCCTTCCTGGAGCCCATCTACACATCCACCCAGGCATGCTCAGCACGCACAGAGGGCAGACGTGTTTCTGGAAGTGTTACTGGTGACCTCAGTTTTCTGAGGTCTGAACACATAACAGAACATTTGCATTTTTTTCTTCCACCTCTTCCTCCTTTGTTGTTTTTTTTATCAGAGGCAAGTGGACCATGAGAGCCATAGTAACTACACCAGAACAGGAAAGGAGAGGCTTAACAGCACGAGTGCTGACAATCCAAACCCATCTTCTGAGCCACAGTTCTAAAGAGTGATTTTCTGTAAAAAGGCAGAAATAATGCCAAACAAAACCTGTTCCTTTGTGAGGCCCACAGAATGAAAATGAGTCCAGTGTTTCAATTTTTATTTCATGAAAACAGTTTCCTCATTTTCCAACAAGCTATTGCAAAAGGATTTGCCATTAGTAACAGAAGAAGCTTCACATCTGGTCAGGGTTTCACCATCAGACAAAGGGGAGGACGTCAGCGAGGCATTAAATGTAGATAATGGATTATCAACAGGGAGAACAGACCTTCGGGGGGTGGGTGTGGGGCGGGATGGAGGGGATGGGGCATAGCAAGGCACAAAGGCAACAAAGTGAGACATCTGGGAGGGCTGTGAGTAGCTCTAGGGGGCTCCTGCTCCCTCCTTGGGCGGCTGTGGCTGATCCCCCGATGCCTCCCAGACACAGCAGTCAGGAGGGAAATCAAATATTAACTGGTTCCTGCTCCCAACCTGCATGAGGAAGAAGATGAGTGAAGCAAGAGGGAGACCGGTGGAGCCAGGAGAACAGTAGGAAGCCATGCAGAACCCAAACACTAAATTATTAGTGAGCACGAGTAGCAAAGCTCTCAAAGGCAGCTTTGACAGAGACACTAGCAAAATCGCCAGGGTAAGGAAGAACCTTTCTTAGAATTAGTGTAAGACCCAAGAAGCAGCTTTGGTGGATTCGGAGAGCAGCCCTGGGACAGAAGATGGTGAGCAGGAAGGAGCCGGGAGACAATGAAATGCCTGGAAGCAGCAGCAGGGAGACTTGGCGGAGATGAACAAATCCAGGGAGGAGGAAGATTAGCAGTTAATTACACTGCCGACGTGCCCAGGACCCTCTGGTCCGAAGCAGGACCCCGGGCAGATGGCAAGCCCAGAGCCAAAGCCGGCAGCCTGGGCAGCGGGTGCTGGGAACCCGTGCCCAGACGAGCTCTGCCGCTGGCAAGCGCAGGTCCATGCGGGGTGCCTGGAGCAGGGGGGCTGGAGCATCAGCAAAGGCTCTGCCTGTCCCAGGGCATGGGGAGCATGTCCAAAGCGCAGCTCCGAGCACCTGTCCTGGCCGGATCCTGTCTTTGGATGGGCATCTCATGCCCCCCTGCCCCCTTCCCCTTCCATTGTGCCCTCCCTCCCAGGAGAAGACAGCCAGGGCAGAGGGGCGGCACGGGCAGGGTCTCTGCCCAGGTGACAGGGGACCGGGGTGCACTGAGCCCCAGCACCTCGGGACTGGGGTGACAGGCAGTCCTGCTGCTTGGGGACAGCAAAAGTGAGCACTGGGCATATGGACACACGCCTCTTTGGGGATGCTGCCTTGCTGGGAGAGGAGTGCTCCCTTCCCGTGGACCTCGTGCTGGGCTCCCCACTGCAGTCTGGGGCCCTTTCCAGACACCCGCTGCCCCTCTGGCAGCCCAGGGGACTGGCTGGTGGCCCGATGGCTCCAGGAGCCTCTGGGTGAGGGAGAGCCCAGAGAGGCTCCTGTATAAACCAAAAATGGGAGAGCAGGAGATGGAGGCAGGATCCCCAGGGCACAGGGAGGGCAAGCTGGAGAGGAGACGTGATGGGCCGTGAAGGAATTGCTTTTTGTCTGCAGACCTTCACCTCGTCTCTGACGGTGCAGTAAGGACCCAGCCTGGGAGGGAGATGCTGAGATGCCCAAAAGGGAGAGGAGACCCCTGGGACAGCCTGAACTTCTGGTTATTTGGCAGTTGCAGTATTGCCTCAGAGACATCTTTGGAATGACGGGGTTTTGTGATCAGTCTCTCCAGCATCTCCCACAGCACAAATGTCAATCAGAACTGGTCTCCTCAGTCCCCTCGGTCCCCAGGTGTCCACAGATCCTGGTAGCAATAACATTGTCCCCTCAGGAAACCTTGCTGCGAAGGAAGATGTGAAAGGATGATGGGTGATGCTTGAGGAGCTGAGTAGAGGAAGCCCCATCTTCCCACGCAACAGCTGGGGCTCTCAGGCCAGGGAGCACAGCGGGGCCACTGCCCGCTCCAGGAGCCCTGAGGTCTCAGGGGCAACGTGGTGGATGGGACCAGCCAGCTAAAGAGAGTGGATCTGGTTGAGCTCTGTCCCTGGAGGACCCTGCCAGGGCCACTGTGGACCTGCACCCCACTCCATCCTCACTGCCGTCAGCAGAAGCAGCATGGTTTAAAAGCAGCTTTGGCTTCGCCTCCTCTGAAAGATGGGCCCTGGTCCAATTCCTACTGACGTCAAGAGGAGCCTGGCCCCGGCAGAGACTGCTCAAGATGGTTTTGGTCTGGTGAGAGCTCATCAGTCATACCAGAGCTCCAGAAACCCCAAACAAAGAGTGGCTCAGCCCTAAGTATTTGTATGGCCCCGTTGCTATAGTGTCCAGGAACCTCAGTCTTTAAACACAGCCATCGTCACAGCAGCCTGGAGAGAAAGGGATGCACGTCTGGGTCCGGGGCAGGGAAATGGAGGCACAGGGCCCATAAATCAGTTGCCTGTGGCTGAAGGGAAGGAGAGCTCATGGGCTGTGAGCCTCCCGGGTGCAGGGCAGGCCAGTACCTCCCAGCATTTGCCTCCCCCGTGCTTGCAAGTGTTGACAAAGGGCCAGCGTCTGAGTCTCTCGTATTGCTGAAGGCCACTTTGGCATCTGTCTGGCCCTTGCAGGGACATAGTGATGGGCACAGCTGGGCAGTGCCATGGGATGGGGCAGAAAGGCGGGAGCCATCACTGTGCTTGCGGGAGGGCAGAGGCACGGGAAGGGGAACAACAGCCTGTAAATAAGCTGTGGCAGCAGATTACCAGGTCTGGAGGCTTTTTTTAGGGCAGGCCCAAACATATTGCTTTCAACATGGGGCGTGCAGCGCACACAGAAGGGTGCCTGCCTGCCCGGGGCGAGACGGGTGGCTGGAGGACACGGGGAAGGGAACCATGGGCAGTAACAGGAGCTGCCGCAAGGATCAGGCTGTCTCATTTTGCAGAGATGGGGCTCGCAAGGCTAACGCTTTTGGTACCTTTCCAGCGGCGGAGGAAACAAGAGGGATTTGCAGAGTGTCCGGCGGGTGTGACTCAGCAGAGGCAGAGCTGCAGCAGTGTCCCCAGCCCTGCGCCACTGCCCTCCTGCCTGCCAGCCCCCTGGCACGCTGCACCCCGAGGCAAGCCCGGCAGCACGGACTGGAAAAGGCAGGGGCACGACAAGGAAAACCTCAACGCGTTGGAGAGTCGTGTCAGCCCCGTGGGGAGCGGTTGTCTGTTAGTGGTTAAATTCCCTGAGTGTTTTTTGCTGTCAGCTGTATAGGCACATGCCCGGGGTCGGCAGTGACCCCAGCTGTTAATAGTGGCTCTGGAAATAAGGAGGAGAGGGGTGGGGGTGTCCGTGCAGAGGTGACAGGGATACAGCTCCAAAGCCACACACACAGATTGAGACAAAAGCCGGCACAAAGATGTACAGGCTTCGCAGCAGTGGCCTCCCATAGGGGGACAGCCACGAATCCTGCCCCAAAATGGGATGCAGGGGGTGGCTGTGCTGAGGAAGGGACGTGTTCACGGGGGGACAGCACTTGCCTTCGCCCGCAGCTTGTGGAAGAGCAAAGAGCCCCATGCAGCCAGGGCAGCCTGGGGGCACCTGGGGCCTGGGACTGGGGTTTCCCTATTTAGGTTGCTGTCTTGTAGGTATCTTTTCTGTATGACAAAAGTCCTAGAAGGGGAAAAGCTATTAAAGATTTTTTCTGTTTGCTGTTTTAGCTGATGGAAGTGATAGTCGATACGTTTTGCAGAAGCAGATGGAGGATGAGGCCACGGAAAGCGTACCAGAGCAGGAGGAATGATGCTGAGGCTTTAGCAAGGGCTTTTTATCTAAAATGTCAGTTGGTCATTGAAATTAAGTAATGTTAATAACAAAACAAACAGAAACACTGGACAGCAAACAGCCTGCTCCAGTCACCTCTCAGCAGCTCAGCTCACGACATTATCATTTCTGTAACCGCACCATATGTGAGTCCTTTTGCCTCCCCAGAGTCTTGAGGTAGAGCAAGGATCCACATTTCCAATGCTAAAAAGTAGCTTTATAAAAATACCTACTTCCAGGTCTTTTTATTCAGCACAGGGAAGCAAACACTGGGCATGAGCCCAAATTGTGCTTTCCTTTGTGGGTCTCCTTTAAGAATTGAACAAATGGAGGATCTCAGCATTAAAATAGAATATGACTGGAAACTTCATCAGCGACCAAACTCCCCTTGGCATGCCTCCGGCCCTCCCTGATGGCTCTGCTCCCCGGGATGCAGAAAGCCTGGAGCTTCACAAAGTGATATTGTCCGGGAATCTGCACCGGCCACTGGGAGAGGGGTCCAGGCATCCGCTCGTCGTGCCGGATGCACTGCGCTGCTGAGATATGCCCTGACCTTTACAGTGCCGGGCCTTTGGGGGTTAGGAAAATCCTGGCCGGGCTGAGGGAAAATCCTTGCACAGAAATAAGCTTTGCAAAGACACCCCCCTCGCTGTGGAGCTCCTGCACCAGGTGGTGCCCCCACAGCAGGCATAGCCACTGGGGGAAAGCAGGGATGGGGAGAGGGCTCTGGGGAAGGGGTGTGCAACAAGAGAACAGCCTTCCCACCCCCCACCCCTTTTCCTATCAATGATGGGGGAAAAATCCACTGATGACTCTGGGGCTGCTGTGAGCCTGCTGGGCACCTGTGCCTGCCAGCGGTTCAGCTAGCAGGGCAGCAGGCAGCTCCCTCTGCGCGCCGCCTGCTCTCTGAAACTCAAATTTGCTGAAACAGCTCCTCGCCCGTGTCTCACCAGGCACTGGAGGCTGAGCTCAGACTGAGCAGCCGCTTGGAGGGCAAGGAAAACCCAAACCATCCCCATGGTGCAGTTGGGACCAGTGGGGCTGCCCAGGCATCCTCTGGCTGGTGCCAGCAGATGTGGTCTATAGTGGTTTAATTCCAGCTGGGCACTAAGTACCAGCCACTCACTCACTCCTCCCCTCCCCTGGGGGGACTGGGAGAAAAATGGGGAAAACAGGTAAAACCCATGGGCTGAGATAAGAACAGTTTGATAATTGAAATAGAGTAAAATATTGTAATAATGATAAGGATAATAATAATAATAATTACAGTAATAATAATTGTAGTAGTAGTAGTAATGAAAAGGGAGATAACAAAGAGAGAGAGAGAGAGGAATAAACCCCAAGAAGAACAAGAGAGCACAATACAATTGCTCACCACACATTGACCGATGCCCAGCCAGTCCCCGAGCAGCCGTCAGCCCCTCCTGGCCAGCTGCCCCCAGATTACACACTGAGCCCACGTTGTGTGGTATGGAATATCCCTGTGGATAGTTCGGGCCAGCTGTCCCGGCTCTGCTCCCTCCCAGCTCCTTGGGCACCTCCTCGCTGCCAGAGCATGGGGAACTGAAAAGCCCTTGACTTAAGGTAAGCACTACTTAGCAACAACTAAAAAGTCAGTGTGTTATCAACATTATTCACATACTAAATGCAAAACACAGCATTGTACCAGCTTCTAGGAAGAAAATTAACTGTGTCCCAGTCAAAACCAGGACATGGTCCCTCCCTAGCGCTACATCTCATCCCTTCATGTCAAGGATGCAGCTTTTTCCTTGCAATATTTCAAGCCACACCATTGCAAACTGGGACAGCAGGGCTGTTTCTCATGTCAGGAATTGGGGAGAGAGAGCTTTTGGTGGTGGGAAATGGTCCTTGGGCAATGGCCCTTCAGGCACCTGTGGAAAGGTGCTCAGTGGCCTGAGCCCACCTCTCAGCTTTTGCTACCTTCTTCATCTTGTGCTGCGGTAGCAACCAGAGCCCTCAGCTTAAATCCCGGCAGGTAGGATGATAGCATCCCGCAGGCTGGACGAGGCTGGCAGTGAGAGGAGAGAGACCTGCCTGGTGCTCTGGCTTGCTGGGCATCAGCCCTGCTGCAACACACCCCCCACACACACACACACCCCGCCATGCACCCCTGTATCCCCTTGCAGGTGATGCAGGGGGGCCTTTCCTCAATTTCCTTGCTGACTTCTTCCCATACCTCCAACACCAGGGTCCCCTCCTCATTGACCTCACTTCTCTTACCACCTCCTCCAGCTCTTGTTCCAGGGCTGGACAAACTGCACACCTCCTGCCCTTTGCTGGCAGCTGCGGCTTCCCCCAGCGACTGCAGCATGCTCTCATCCAGAGCTCATGTTAGGTAAATCCTGGATGTATCCGGATTTATAACTTAATTGGCTGGTTGTAAAAAGTTATTTCCCTTTTCAACCCTTGTGCAATAGGCTTGCCCCTCCTCTCCTCATTTATCTATTACTACACATGTTTGATGGCAGACTGTAATGAGAAATTTAAATACCTAAATTTATTCCCTGGTACAGGCGCGCTGGCTGCCTTGCTGATGACACGGAGCTGCACGGCAGCCTGGTGCTCAGGAGGGTGGGGGGGCACTGTGCAGAGCTAGGGGGGGGCAGGGAGCCCCCATGGGCCAGCACGGGCTGTGGGGTGAGACCCTGTGAAGGCACAGACAATGGCTGGGCTTTGGGAAGGCTTGGTGAGGACAGGGGGTGGCACTGCTCCTGGGGTCACCCCTACTGCTGCCCTCGCACCTCGGTGGCTTTTCCTTTCCTTCCTCTGCTATCCTGTCCCCCCGCGTGTCCCCATCCCTGCAGGGAGCACACTTCTCGCCTGTCGCTCCACGGGGGCTTGAGGGGCTGATGGCATCACCCCCATACGGCGGGTCAGCCAGCGGAAAGGGAACGCGCCCTGGCGGTGTTTGCGTGAGGCTGTGGGGCTGTAGGAGAAAGAGAAGAGTTGCCTTATTTCTCACTTGGGCCAGATGCCAGCTCTGCAGATAGATGGCCACCGTGGTCAGGGCTGTGGTCTTGTGTCAGCGCTGGCTGCCTCCAAAACCTAACGTAAGCCACAAGGACCAAGAACGAAAGCTCCGGCTCCTCACTGGCTTGGCAACTTGTGCACCCAGATTTGCATGGATGTTTTCTCCTGGCAGGTCCAGCCCACTCAGGCGTTGCCCATGTAACACGTCTCTCAGCAGTGCCACCACGTTTTCTGCCTGTCCCCGCCAGGCACACGCTGAGCCCAGACAGCCCCTGTGGAGCGACACGAGCCCAGTCCCAAACTGAGCGCCTCGCACCGCACGCGCTGCGCGTGGGAGCAGGTTTCGCTGAGATCTAAGAGCATCCAGCTGACTCCATCCAGATTCATTATCAGCACCTAGGAAAAAAAAAAATCGCATCGAATTGGTGGGAATTCAATTTTTATTTTTTTTTTTCCTCCGTTCCTGGCTCCCTGCCAGGGGAGCAGAGCAAAGCCAGTCCTGCCTGCCCCTGTCCACCTAAACCTGCCCTTGCTCCTGCACCAGTCAGCGAAGACTTAGTGGAGGGCACCAGAAGTACAGCGGTGCTTTACTGCCGTCCCTCACGCCTTTATTGGGAAGACAGAGCGAATAGCCAAAATAAAGTGAGGAAAACGCCTTCTGGAGCGGTGCATCTTGCATCTGTACCACCTGCATTGCTATAATTTGTCAGGGGACAGGAGGTCCTGCAGGAGCCCAGTCTGTCCCCATGCGCAGGGACTTGCAGCTTGCGTCGCTGCTGCCTGCCCTGAGCACGGCATGGAGGCTTCCAGGGCATAAATAATTCAAGAGCTGTGAAGAGGATTTCTCCCCCCGCCCTTTCCTCCCTTCCCTGGCTTATAACAAATGTTAATTTAATCAATTGGCAGTAAATCTGGCTGGTTGCTGACTCACGGCAGACGGTGCCCCTGCGGGCTGTAGCAGCAGCTTCCCTCCCTCCTTTGGAGACGAACAATGCGGGAGACCGTTTCCTTGCTTTTCACCTTTTCCCTCTTTTCCTTCAGTTGGTACCGAAGGGAGACAACTGCAAAACACACCCGAGGCTGCAGGCAGAGGTGCTGAGCTGGCAGGGGGAAGCTGGCCGGTGCATGGCCCTGGACGTACGTGATTTGGGGCTAATGAGGCCACAAGGCACATGGGGCTCAAAGGTGCGGTGTTGGCAGCGCTGGCAATGCCAGTATTTACCGGCACCAAGGGGCTGTTGCAGTGTCTGAAAGCCTGGCAGGTGACATTATCTGGGCAAACGGAGCAGCTTGCCATGCTGGTGACCCCATGTTTCCATGCTGCAGAGAGCAGGACCCTGCTAGAAGTCTGTCGCCCGCTGCCCCCTGTCCCACTCCTCACCTTGCACAACCCCGGCGGGGCAGGCGGGAGCAGGGCAGGGCCGAGGGCACCAAGGCTCCTGGGAGCGTGGGACAGGAGCGTTTCACCAAGGGGATTGGTTTTAACAGGGGCGTTACTTGCTGGTCGTCACCCGTGGTGCTGGTGCCTGCTCACCTGAATGTGGGTCTTACTCCGTGTCTGGTTGAGAAGGTCGTTTAGAAAATGGGAATAGGGAGAGGGACAAACCTCCCTGGGATGGGCCTGGCGTGAACATGCGGCTACCTAGGGCCGTTAGTCTCTTGGGATGATGGAAAAAAGAGGAAAGTGGCAAGGCGAAACTGTCTGGAAATAAATATAAAATTTCCAATTACTGCTAAAACAAGCTCACTTTTTTGTACTTTTATCAATCTCCTGCGTAATTTGACCTGCGTAACAGTGGGACAAGGAGGATGTGATGACACCAAATTGGAAATTGTATGTTGAAATCTTTTCCTAAATGAAGATTGGTTTGCAATGAAATGGATTTTTTTTCTGCTTGAACATGTCCATTTTTGCTTACAAAAAAAATCAATGACAGCTTAAAAAAATTAAAACATTTCTTCGAAAGTTTAATGGGAGAGAAAGAAAAAAAAAAAAGAAAAGCCCTGCCATGATGAATGTACCATTTCCATCAGATAAAACCTATTAATATTAGCTAGAAAGCTTTTACTTAGCGGGTTAAAAAAAAAAAAAAATTACTCCAGTGGCCTTTTTTTGCTGAGATCAAGAGCAGTATGTTTAATATCTTTACAGCCTCTGTCAGGAGACTGCCTCCTGCCTTGGCAGGGGATATGGTCAATTATCTAATAGGTAGGTAGCCCTTCCCACAGCAGAGCATCAGGCTGCTGTGGTGCTGCCAGGGCCAGGGGGATGAAAACAAGGGTGCTAGCGGTTCCTCCCCCGGGTGCTGCAAAGGGGAGGCTGTGTCAGGGGTCCTGCCGGGGTGTGCTGCTCCCCCAGCATCGCCACCGCTGCCTGCTTCCCCTCGAGCAGGACCAAGACCTGGTTTTGAAACATGCAGTGGAAACCAACTGCAGGCGGGAGCACCTAACGTTGGGAGTTTCTGCAAAAATAAGGGGTGAACTCCCAAGCTCCCAGCATGGGGTTTGGCTTCAGATTTTAGATTAAGATTCCGGATACTGCTTCGGGTAGAGGAAAAAATCTTTATTCTTCATCTGTTGTTCTGTGTTTCCTCTCCCTCTCGTGCCAGGCACCTGCTCACCATTTTTTGCAGACTTGTTCCTAAAATGCATTCGCAGCTTCAGCCCAGGTTTGGTGTCTGGCACAGACTGAGCAGCAGAAACTTCCCCTCCTGGCCTTTTCCCTCTGTGTGTCAGTCCTCATCTCCCTGGGAAAGAGATGGCATCCTTTATGTCTCGAGTGCCATCCAGTCCAGGACCAGCAGATAATTAGCAATGGAAAACAACACCACGACCATTCTTTCAATGTCACTTACGGTGAAATGGGAAGCGGACGGGGGCTGCGAACAAGCAGCACTTGCCATGCAGAGTGCTCTTTCAATACGTCGGTTTCATATTGTGCATCCCTGAGTAGCGTGCAGGTTTTGCTCACAAAGCTGTGATTGGGCTAATCAGCAGGACTATCTGCTGTGGCATGTCTTGGGACTCTCAGAAATGAAAGGAATTATAAAAGTGTATTAATATATTACAACATGCATGTGCCAGCGGCTCCTGCCCAGCACAGGCCCTGGCACCCACCACAGGGGATGCTGCCATTGCTCCCAGTATGCCCAGCATCTCCTTCCCTCGAAGGGTCCATGTCCACGCAGCGTTACTGCTGTTCTGTGCTGGAGTGAGACTGCTGCTGTAATCCCATTTACTGTCACCCTCAGCATCTTCCCAGCTGTAGGAGAAATGAATGTCCCTTCCCTGACGACCTCTGTGTCAGCGCCACCAAACCAAAGGGTAATGGGGAGGAATATCCCGAACGCTGGTTCTGTTCAGTTCTTTGATACAACTTGAACTTCTGCAGCACCTCCACAGGGCACATCAGAACAACATCATCCCAGTCTGTGCAACACCGGTGGGTTTTCCCTGCCCCTGTCCAGCCCCTAATCATTAGCACCCAATGGTTTGTTTTAAGAAGGCTCAACTCTGGGCTTCAGAGCGTGTTCAACGCATTTTAAATTGCCCGCTGCTTGCAGCTGGTTTCCGTGTACTCCAGCGCAATAGTTTCCAGGGCAAGTGTCACCCGTTGCAGCAGCGTGTCTTTTCTATCCCTACCTGTGGCCCTGGTGTTGTGAAGTAATTAGTCCCTTCCCCACGGACACAAACCACTCTTGAGGCAAAGCACATGTGTGGCATGGCTTCTGTAAGATTTTAAAAACCTGCTTTTAAACCTGCTTGAAAGAAATCTTGGATTTCTGCTAGACCACGATGCTCTGGGAGGGAGCTGCGTGGCAATTAAAATGCTAGTGTTGTTCTGTTTCAATTAGAGGTCCTCTTAATTGCCAAGTCTTCAAGGCTTTTAAAGTAGCCTCTGGTGAAAGACTGCAGCAATGTGCAGAGATAGATTGTATTCACATGTCATCTCACACGCCAGCAACCGTCGGAACAGCTACTCCACTGCAACCACATCAGGCTATCACGGCTTGCTTCTTTATTTCTTTTGTCACTGTTGTTCATTACCAAAGAGCTCGGCTGCTGTTCAACAAAGCACTTAAGGCCTTCCTTCATTTGCAGTGAAGTCAATTCCCTTTTGCGGTGCTGCAGCACGTCTACATTAAGGATTTACGTGGAAAGCCCACCAGATCGCCACTTCTGTCGCTCCTCCCAGTCTAGGCAAGCTGGAAGCGATGCTGTACCTCCCAAAGTGCTGCAGAACAGGGTTGCATAAAAAAAAAGTGTACATATTTCACACAAGTTCTCCAAAACATGCCTATTTAATTGATCTTGTACTTATTCAAAATTAGGATGAGCGCTTCCATACAGATTCTTATCTTTATTTGACTAGTTAAGGAACAGTATGATACTGTCATCCCAAACCTTGGTATGACTCTTGACCTTCTTTTCTTGGGGCATTCCTACTTGGAAAGGAAAGAGGTGCTGCGTTCCCATGGCCCACATCCTCAGCATATCGTCTGCTCTGCTTTTTTCATTTTTCCAGAGTCCTGCCTGGAGACAGCCAGGTGCTGTGTGCTGCCTGGCTTCTGCCGCGCTGGCATCACCAGCGGACGGTGTCACCAGCGGATGGCACCACCAGGGGATGGCACCACCAGGGGATGGCATCACCAGGGGACCGCATCACCAGGGGATGGCACCACCAGTGGACGGCATCACCAGGGGATGGCACCACCAGGGTATGGCATCACCAGAGGATGGCACCACCAGGGTATGGCATCACCAGGGGATGGCACCACCAGTGGACAGCATCACCAGTGGATGGCATCACCAGGGGATGGCACCACCAGTGGACAGCTTCCCTGGCAGACGGCAGCCCCGGGGGAAACTCCGTTTGGTGCGAGACTGAACAGGAGGACAAAGGGAAGACGAGCCGTGGGTAAATTACGGCCAGGTGCAGCAGCGAAACACGGTGCGCGTTGCTGCTGTCCCTGCTGCAGCTCCCAGCCTCGAGACACCGCGGCACATCCCTCAGCAGCACATGGGAAAGCCCATCCCGGCCAGGCCTGATCCTGGAGCCACTGCAGAGCCCTTTCCCGGCTGGAGTAGCTGCCTAAAGCACACCAGCACCCAGCACAGGCAGTGCCCAACAACCACTTTGCTGCTCTCTTTCACTTCAGTGCTGCCTGTCAGCACCAGTCCCCTACCAGGGAAGTTCCACCTCCCTATTTACCAACATCAACCCACCCACCCCCCGCAAGCTCCTGCCCAGCCCGTGGGTCAGTGCCAAAGCAATGCGCTTCAGGGCATCACCAATTGGCCCCCCCGGTCGCCAGCCGGGGCAGGAGGGGTTTGGTGCCTGGTGGGGTGCAGCCCTCACCCCCACCCATGGCAGCCCCGGGGTGTGGGGCAGCTTCCTGGGAATGTTCAGAGCCTGCAAACCAAAGCTTTGAGGCACTGGGGGAGGTGGCTTTTACCCCCATTAGTTACCCGCCAGCCTCCCCCTCCCTCCCATGGCTCTTTGTTCTGGCAGTGGTTGTACCACCCGTGTCACACACCCCGGCTGACAATAAATAACCGCACGTCTCCTCATCTGGGCTGTGACGGGGACAGAGTGAGGTACCCTGCGCTGGTGCTTTTGGTGGTGCCTCTGCGCCACCGCCCCTCTGTACGACATTTCTAAAGGGGCACGCGTTGCCGGGGGATGCGTGTTGGGGACAAAAAGAGCTGGACTGGTCTGGGTGATCGGAGGAAAATTATTTCCATGTGCACAGAGGTTGCGGCCTGCCTGGGAAGGGGATACAGAAAGGAATCAGCACACGGATCCTTGCAGCTTATGGCGTGCAGAGAAAACCAGTGTGGGAGGAAGAGGAAGGAAGTTTGCAGAGATGAATTTCGGGAGGCTGATTTAAATAAATCCCACAGAAGGGTTTTCTCACAGGAAATATATTTATTGGATCAAGAAGGCAATAAACTGTGCAGATGATCCTTATCGAGGCTTCTGTGCTCAGGAGGAGCAGGGCCAAAGGCAGCCACGATGATAACACGGACAACCTCGGTGATGATTTGCTTTGAGTGAAGTGCTGAAGTTTCACATACTTCTCAGATGCCCTGTCATTCAGCCACTCTCCTTGCTAGAAAAAAGGTTAATTGATGCAAACCACATTTTTTTCACCAGCATGTGCCAAAGCAGCCAGCGTATTTTACACACACAAAACAACAGCCAGGCTTTCGCAGGGCTTGAATTAGATGGATGACAAGAGCTACCAGGGGGAGTCAATTAAGCTGCAACCTTGGAGTCAAACTTGCAGATTTTGTAACAGTGCCTAGTAAATAATGGGTACTTGCACATCTCCTTTCACCAAGAAGCACTAGCATATGTCTTTGAGTATGTTCTCCTGGTAATTGCCCAGGGAGCGTACACATTCGGTCCTGTTGTCTACTATGAATAATGCATAGTGAGGAGGGGGGAGCCAGAAGTGCTGAGCTGCTCGTTTTCAGATGGACTTTCTTAACATTATTATTTAGATGTCACAGCCGTTCTCCTAAAGAATTGTTTGTCTCCTTTGTCACTGCGAAACTGTGCTTATTTAGGAGGGGGGAAACAAAAAAGTAAACCGCGGAGTAAAGCTAATCTGAGATTATCCATGCAAATTGGCAGCTGAGATTCAGATGTGAAAATCTAGCCCTGATAAAAATGACTAAGAGGATTTCTGCTGAATTTCGTTTTTCTCCTGACTTACTAATCCATGCTGGGGGAAAATCCTCCCGTCCGGTCTTGTTTAGGTTAAGTTACATTAATAATCTTAAACTGAGGACGGCAGGTATCGGGATCCATTTTAAGCGGGCGCTGCTGACTGCCGATGCACCGCTCACAAAGCGGAGGCTTCACTTCTCCCCTCGGTATCTCCCACATTCGCCTTAAATCAAAACGGTTAGTCAGCACAGCCGGGTCCTTTGCTTTCAACCTGCTGGGTTGTTTCTTTTTTTCTTAAAACTCCCACTCAAAGGCAGAGTCAATTCAAAACCCAGGAAGCCCAAAGGCTAAGCAAGCTGCCCGGGGAAAATACAAAGAGTATGTGTTTGCAGGCTGAGGTCTGAATATCTCGTAGGAGCCAGAGCTCCAGCTGTGTCTGGATTGTACCTTCGCAGTATTAACACGCAATGGGAGCAGCTTTCGGAGATATTGCCGTGCCGGCTCTGCCCAGCGCCAGCAGCCATGGCAGCGAGGGCGCAGTGATGCCCCCCAGCCACGCAGGCAGTGTGGGTTGCCATTTCCAAGGAAAAATTTGAGGCCACTTTAAAATCCAGCTTGCTCATTCGGTATTTACTGTACACCGATTTGCATCGTACACAATACAACGTGAGAGTTACCTCCAGCAGCGACGGTTAAACTTGTGCGAATGCATTTGGAGCCGCTGAGGTGGAGGTTGCACGTGTTGATGCTCATGTATCCAGTATGCAATCATTTGTCCCTCGTAACCGCCTTTAACTGCATCATTATAGCACGTGCAATACAAATTGCTTGCTTCAGTTCAGTTAAGCTAAAGTAGATTGTTACTTATTGATACAAAGAGCTTTTTTTTTTTTTTTTTTTTCCCTTCAATAAAACTTGTTGAAGC
>JAVJGJ010000061.1:13936180-13962863 GCA_035590215.1 Microhierax caerulescens | reverse complement strand
TTTTTTTTTTTTTTTTTTTTCCCTGCAATAAACCTGCTTGAAGCCTTCTGGGGATCCTGAACAGCATGTGCTGAGGTGCAGCTCCCAGTGGGGTTTCACTCAGGGCTTAGCATAAATACACACCAGCAGCTGTGGCTCTCGAAACCTTGCTTAAACCATCTCAGTGCGTAGGGATGCTGGACCAAAACCACCACCACCCTCCCTTGTAAAAGGACTGAGGATGTCACACAGCTCTTGGTGTGGGCAGAGGACAGTCATATAAATGCTCCTTCTTGCAGGACCTGGTAGCAGGCCATGGAGGGAGGGGAACGTGCTCACACCAAATGCCACCCGAGCACCCAAGCAGGGTGGTCACGTGGCACCACGGGGCTGGGAGAGCTGCCTTGGCGTGGGGCCAGGAGCAAGGGCCAAGGTAGCCTCCCCGCATCACCACCAGGCCCCCTGGGATGTCCATCCCCACCAGGTGGCACGGGGGCTGGAGAGGAGGGAAACTGCCATTTGTGTTTTTTCTTGTGTTTTTCAAGGGGCTTTTGGGTCTGCTTGCTTTTAATTTCATTAAAATCCCAGATATTTGGACACGTTCCATGGCTGACTGAAAAATGAGGGGGCTGGAAAGGATTATGTGAAAAAGTTGTCAACATATTCCTCTTCCCACACTCTGCTCTTCCCCCAAAGTGCCCTGAAAACTCCAAAAATGTCAATCAATAATAATTAGCCCATCAGACACGAGTGAGAAATTTCAGGCCTGGGAGCCACCAGGCTCTTCCCCCGCGAACGCTGTGGCGGCGCGCACGAAGCCGGCGGGTACCAGTGCCAGCCTCGCCGCCTTGCTGGCAGTGTGGGAGGATTTGGATGCGTCTACGGCCGCGGTGCCAGCTCTGGGCACCGACAGCCTCGGCAGCAGCAGCCATCTCCTCGGATGCTGGTGGCCTGCAGGGATGCGGGGGCTGCAGGGTGGCACGGATGTGTCCCGGGGACCCGGGTTCCCGTGGCAGGGACCTGCAGGGGTGGGCTTGTGGCCGGGTGGGTGGAGGAGGGTGGCAGCCCCCTTGCCCTGCATCTTGCTCCCCTGTGTGCCAGGGGATGTGGGGGATGTGGTCTGGCAGCAGCATTAGCATCCAGGCAAAGCTGAGGTCAGGAGCTCTCTCGCTTGGACAGCCTGGAAATGTCAGGGCTGCGTCTCACCTGCTCCCCTAAGCGCAGCTGTTGATGCAGCAACATTTTTGAGTCCCACAAGACAGCTAGTTTTCAGGAAAAGCTTAGAAAGAGCTGCAAAGGCTTGAGCCAAAGACATCTGGGAGGGAAAGAGCATTTCTGTCCCCCCCCACTGGCGAGTGCAGACCCCACCGCTTGCTATTAATCACACGTTGGTGGCACCTGGTTCCAGCACACTGCTTTTTTCTCTAAAGAAACTCCCCCAAGCTAACGAATGCCATTTAGCTGGAGTGTTTCAGAGGCCTGAATGTACCCAGGAAAGTGTCCCTAGGCAGAGGGGCTCAGCTCTGCCAGAGGGAGCGGGGGGCACTCTGGGTTCAAAATCTGCTTGACATGTTTTAATGTTTAGATGCCTGGAAAAAGTCTGTGTTTTCTGTAGGAAAACTGCCATTTTATTATCACCCCTAAATTTATGGATGCACAAAAAAGGGCCCAGCTCACAGGTTCAGCTCTTACAACAGTCACCTTTCACCTGGCAGCAAACAGGTAAAATGCCTTTAGTCTTCCTCCCTCACGGTGGGATGTCACTAGACTTTGAACTCTTATGGTCACTCTTGCTCATAACTGGTGGGTGCTTTGCTCAGCTGCAAGGGGACCCGGGGCTTCCAGTTTCTGCTGGATGTCAGTAGCTAAAACTGCCCAGTCTTCCAAACAAAAGCTGGCAAGCACACACGTGAGCACGTCCCTGCATGCAGCCACACTGCAAATGATGCAACCGATGCTGGAAATGCATCAGGGCCCCGGAGGGAGCTGCTGGCAACTGCTGCTCCCAGAGGCTGTCGTCTCCAGCTTTCCGCAGCAGCAAGACGTCATGGTCAGATCACCATGCCTGGGAGACATTGCAAAATCAGGACAAGCGGTGTAGCTAGTGGAGAAGCTGATATATTTCACTTTGAGGACTCAGAGAAGGTTTTCATGAGTTTTTAATTACCCCTTGTTTTAATTATTGATCAGTCAGTCCCCCAGTGAAGCAAGATTGCCAAAAAGGGGGTTTCAGGACAGAGCAAAGCCCATCTGCATCTCTCTGGGAATTAGTTGCTCAAGGCACATCCAGCAGGGCTGTTCCCTGTGCACTAAAGTACAGGCCGTAGGGAAGGGAGCTCGGGTTCATCACTAAACACGCTGCAGACATCAGTCCATCGGGAGGGACGCCTTTAGCCTTCAGCTAATTCCCATCTCCTAGAACTCTCTGTCATCAATATTCAGAGGCAAACACCGCTGCCTCCGACCCACGGCCAGAGCAACCTCCCCTTCGCAGAACTTGGGTTGCCTGAGCCCCAGCACTGGCACGCACACCTTCCACACCTTTGTCCCTTTCTTCTGCCACATCCCACTGCTCTCCTCGCACCTCCTCCCTCCCACTCATGGCTGCTTTGCTGCCCCTCTTTGTCACCACAGAGCCCCATCCCCTGGTGCTCCCTGTCCCCTGGTGCTCCCCCAGGCTGGCACCTGCCACGGCTGTGCAGACTTTGGGTTTGCAGGGAGATCAGCCCAGCTTGCCCACACGTATGCACGGAGGGAGAGGCCAAAAGCCCATCGTCCACAGAAGTGCCATTGGTACCTGCCCCACCAGGGAACCGAGGCCATGGCTGCTCCATCCCCAGGGACACTGCCAGTGCTGTGCCGGGGGCTGCTGGAGGGGATGGGCACCACATGTAGCCACACATCTGCATCCGCGATGCTGCCCAGAGCAGAGAGGAGAGGCTGCACAGCTGTGCCCAGCATACAGCGCTCTCAGGACAGACAGATGGGCAGATGGACCGGTACAGCATCCCAAAACTTGTCCTGCAGGCTCTAAAGGGAGTGGGAGGGCTTGTGCTCTGGCAAGGGCAGAATGGCAAAACTGTCATATAACAGCCCATTTTGGCCATCACGTGGAAAGGGGGGAAAGAGGGGACAGAGTGAAGCTCGTTTGTTCCCAGCCCTGCCAAGCACACCCATCCTCCGCTCCTCCAGGGCTGGTGCTGCCCAACAGGGTCTGCACCAGCCGGTCCCAACCTGCGCCCTGGGGGCACTGGGCCACCAACCCTGCCCTGCAGCTCCCCCCTGCAAACAGGGGGCATGTGCTTCAGTTTAGCAGCATGAGGAGTCCCACCGGGGCTAATTATAACTCCAAGGATTTTATCAACAATTAGCTCAGCACCGATGGTCACGTATCTGCACAGCACAAGCTGTTATTGTCGGCTGGACTGGTAATAATGCTGGCTACTCATGTTCCCCAGCACTTCCCATTACAAAACCTTGCTTTTGGTCACTCACAGTTCAGCAACCTGACCTTTTAACCATTTAGACAGAAATTCTCCATCCCAAGGATCTGCCTCCAAGGGTGGGGGTTTTTATGTCTAGAAAGATTTAATTCAGGCTGAGAGAAAGAAATTTCTGCGCTCACGGAAAGCCTGCTCTGGTTGGAGGGAGCTCTGGGCTTTCCCTGCTTTGGCTTTGGCAACCAGATACTATGCAAACGTGTTTGTTAGCGTATGTAGCCATGGAACTCAGTGCTGAGCAACCTCAGGGGTTGGAGGGACTTTGTTTTGTTCCCCGACAGGGCAGGAGGTGGCCACAGCATCATGTCACTGTGGCTTCTAGCTCATTGCTTCTCTCTGGAGCTGCCAGCACTTGAGGTTTGCTGCCATTAACTCACGTAATGCCCCGGCTACTTTTTTCCAGCGCAGTCTATACAGAGAGAAGCTCAGCCTTGCGGCTCAGTGTTTGTATCTTGTGTGTCTGTACACACTGCTAACACAGGAGGAAAAGCTGGCAAGGGTGCTGCCCTTGCAAGAGTAACAAGGCACAGCAGGAGTCGCGCAGCAAAGCCCAGCAGTGGCGGGGCAGAGTGGGCTCTGGTTCCTGGGTGATGGGACCAGTTGGGATGGGTGGGGTGATGGGACTGTGGGGATGAGGGGGGCTTGGGGAGAGCGAGAAGGATGAGCATTCCCGGGAGAATCACCTCCCCTGAAAGGTGTCAGGGAGGAAGAGGAGGGTTTGGGCTGAGAGGAGGTGAAGGGCAGCGTGTTTCTCAGCACCGCATCACTGCAAGCACCTCTGGAGTGCAAAGGGGTGAAGTTGTGGAGAGAACTAACTGGGAAAGAAAGGTGAAAGCTGATGGGGGGGAGTTAGCAAAGAATGAAAGGACAGGGTGGAGACATAGGGCTGGCAGGATGATTAGCACCAGATGGCAGGTATCAATTATTTACCATTTATGTACGATAAAAAAATACACTTCAACGATGGGAAGAGCACAAAACAAGCTCAATAGCAATTCAAAAGCATATGGAAATAAAATGCAGCAATTTAAGGGGTTGTAATAAATGTGCATCGTTGGCTGTAATGCCCCTGCAAGAATTACAAATGTTAAGCCGTAGTGAATTACACTTAAAAATAAATGTAACATAAAAAAGAAATTAGGTACACAAATAACTTTACATTCAGGCATTTATAAAAGAAAATCTGTTTGCAGCAGCTAATTAGAAAAGGGCTCTAATGAGCCTCACTTTACCTTAGAGACAAGGCTGAAATGTTAAACATGGATATAGGTATGGTGGGTGCCATTAAAAACTCAACTTCCCTAACTTTCCAGTGATTTCAGAAATTGGATATCTCTTTTCCAGAGATGGGAGCTGAAACTGTGATGCCGTCAAAGCTCCGCTGTGTCTGGAGAGTCCATCCGTACCTCTCTGCGGATGCCCGGATGCCAGCACCACCTTTCTTTATTGTCACCACTGTTACTCAGTCGCTGTACCAACCAATTAAGCTTGAAATGTGCAACTCCTGGTGAAGATCCCGCAGTGCTGTAAGCGGTGGTGTTTTGGTTTGCTGTAGGATGGGGTCTGCTGGAGCTGGAGTGAGATACTGCAGCGAGCAGTGCCAGTGCCACCAGGGCGATGCGCTTCAGGTAAAGCAGCATGTCAGAAGCAAAACAAGGAGGTCAAACCAGATTACTCACGTCTAGCGGATTCAAAACTTTCCACCAAAATATTATTGAAGTGATCACTTCCCACAGAGCATTTGCTTTTCACTAAACTGCACTTTCCAGCAGTTGTAAAATGAACGGCAGTGCTCTTTGGTCGGCTCCCCCCACCCCACATTACTGGGAATGGCTTTGAAGTTCTCCACAAATAACATTTCACCAAGCAGAGGCCTGGGGAACGCTGGGTTTTCACTTGAACTGCATTTCCCACCCCCTCCTTTGCTAAGGAGCACTGGTAGCGACAGGAGCGGTTGCCAGGAGGGGCCAGCCTCGTGCCCTGCAGTTTCTGGTGCTGGAAATCGTGTGGAAAGGGGAGAGATGTCCCACAGATGCCAGCAGGCAGGGTGACGGGCAGGGAGGCTGCTCCCAGCCTGTGGAAGCCTTGGTGGCACTGGCAGGGCTGCAAGACACCAGCGTGGGCCACAACCCGGCCGCACGGATGGAGCAGGGAGATACCACTTGTCCCAAAGTCCTTGCATTCACCTCGCACGCCAGCATTGCTTCCATATTTTTAAATATTTAATCTTTGCAGCCCCGTTGCCATGGGAACCTTCACGCAGAAATCTGGACTTTGGGTTAATCAGAAGGATCCTTCCCACGGCTGGGCAGGAGCCAGGTTTTCCCCTGGTGCGGTGCCGTGCCAGCGCCGTCCCTCGCCCAAGGGGTTAGCTCTGCCTCGCTCACCCCCAAGGGGATTTTATTATCGCCCCCTGATGCGCCGTCACCAAAGTCTTGGGAATTCGCCCCCTTACACTCCAATAATTCACTCAAATAAGTCATGGGCTGCCTCGGAGTACTTCTTGTGGCAACAGCTCTTCTCCACGAGCAATCGGGGGAGCAGGGGTGACTCCTGGTGGGATGCCCTGGGCCAGCCCTGGTCCCCCGCACACGGTGCCCGGCTTTCAGTGCGCGGCAAGAGAGCTGGGGCCGTGGGCTGCCTGTCGCCCGCTGGAATTCTCGTCGTGGGCTGGAGCTGTTGTTTCCCTTGGTCATTCCAACACCTCTGCGAGCAGCGGAGAGAACACGGAATAAAGCACACAGGTTATCAGCAGGGCTCAGCCTCTCCGATTTGGCCAGCCTGCACCGGTGTGTGTGAAAAGACGAGCCCGCTTAGGAATTTCACAGTCCTTTCACAGACCACCCTTTTTTGTCTTCCTTTATTTTCTGGCTGGTGGTGGGAAGCACTTGGCGTGCTGCAAAGCACGAGCAGCCCCTCCTCGTGCACACTGGCCGTGAGATGCTTCCTCGCTGTGAGCCCCCTCCTGCAGTCTCCCACTCCCACATGACTCCCGTAGTTTATCCTCCAGTTGAGCTGCTGGAAACCACAGTCGGACCAAAGTACGGACTTCTCACCCTGTACAGCTGCCCCAATTACTCCCCAAAAGGGTCATCAATCCCAGGAGGTGTCCGAGAGCGAGCGACGCCGACGACAGCAGAAATGCTGCAGCAGCCACAGGCACAGCCAGCGGCACTGGGGGTGATGGAGCCCAAACCAGTGTTACAGAGCATCCTACTGGTTGTGGCAGCTGGGACATGTTAGGCAGATCGTCCCCGTGGCCTCACCCCAAGCTTTTTGTCTGGCACGGAGGAGCTCACATTACTCAGCACTAATTGGGAGCAAACTGATGGCCTTTGCTCCGCTTTCACAGCTGCTTTCCCCTTGTGTCACTCGGGGGAAGTGAGGTGTGACCAGTAACCCCAGCTCCCGGCACCTGCCAGTGGCAGGGAGGAGGAGGGGGCTCCCCGCGCACGGCCAGCATCGCTCCTTCCCTCTCTTCTATTTTTAGATGTCTCCTCCCACTCTTGTTTAAGTATATTACCTAGATCCATAATATTTGCCAGCTGGGGGTAGTAACGCTGGTTCCCAAGGTGCCTGCGGCATTTACACAAAATTAGGCAATGGAAGGAAACGGTCTCAGCAATTATGTGAGAGATGATGGTGAGCCAGAAAGAAAAATGTATGCGAAAGGTATGCTCTCCTGCCAACAAATTAGGGCTAAATTACAGAGTCTGGGAGTCTTCAAATAAGTTAAACGTTGTATTACAAATTTTGTTTCAATTAACAAATTAAATAGGAAAACAAGCTCACTGCTTAGCAGCTCCCACGTGAGGGGAGACTTTCTGCAGTGATGACCTTTTCTCCCATCACCCAACAGCTACAGTTTTAAAAAAAAAAAAAACAAACCAAATTAAAACCATATCCTCGGTGGCCACACTTCGCAGCCCTGTGCTCCGAGCAGAGGTGCCAGCACCGGCTGGCAGCTGCACAGCCTCTGCCAGGTCTCCTACAGCCCTGCCTGCACCGTGGCACGGGCTGGATGCCCCCGTGGGCTCCGTGCCCCCCAGCCCGGGCCAAGCCCCCGCCGTGGCGGCTCTGCTCTGGCCGCCTGCGGGCATGCCGGGTGGGTGCCATGGCCCTTGGGGCAGGTCAGCCCCGCCGCAGCCCCTCCAACAGCGTTTCAGCAAACAACCCACTGCTGACTGCCCTTTTTTATTACTTTACAGCACAGTTTTTCCTGAAATTTTATGGCATTTCATTAAAGCCGCCAGAAGGTGATACTGCCCCCTTTCCAGAAGTGAAATAAATTCAAGTTTTATCGCTTCTGGAAATGCTGGAACAGCTGTCAGGACATTTGATGGATTTTCTCAATTACAGGACTTGTGGAGCATTTTATACTTACATCCGCACTGAAGTCTAATATACTGTACTAGATGTTTGTTCCCCCACCCCCACCCCTTATCTCTTTGCATCTCCCTCCCTAATAATGGTCAACTTGTTATTCTCCTCTTAATTCCCTTTTTTACTGTAACCTTTTTTACTCCCTGATAATCATCTAGCATTTTCCTTCTTTATTTCCCAATAACACTTAACTTTTCTATAAAAGCAGGCAGTGACCCCAGAGCTGGCAAGTGTCTCTGTGGCAGCTTAATCAAAAGAGCATCCCCCCTCCATCCTGGCAGCTCTCGGGTTGGGCTGAGCGAGGATGACCAGCTTGCTGGGCTGCCCTCTGCCTTCTGGGCACAATTTCCTTGGAAATAAATTCCCTCTCTACCTCTTCCTTGATTTTGGAGCTTCCCAGTGTGGGCAGCATCCCACACGTAGGGTTCACATCCCTGTGTGATCCCTCCGTTAGGGCTGGGGCCACCTCCACCTTCTCCTCGAGACATCCCTGACAGATGAATGCTCTTTCCCCAGCACTCCCAAGGGAGCCCTTCTCAGCCGGGCTGCTCCAGGGACTGTTTTCCAAGTGGTCTATATGAAATAATTTCTCAGGTTCTTCTCCACCCCGTCGTGCACCTGACAGGCTGCATCAGCTCATGTGCCGTCACGAACGCATCCCATATTGATGGAGGCATTTCTCTATGTTGTGTCTTTCAGCAAGGATGCCCCACCGAGGCTCGGGGATTGTTGGAGAGACGTATTTTACCGGGGTGAAATTATCTCGGCTCACCTATAAAATGCATGAGGATGCCAAACAACACCTTTTCCTTCTTTCCGGCTGTAATCCGAAGGGGAGCGGTGGCTCAGCACCCGCAGGTCCCTGAGGCAGCGGGCAGTGCAGGGGTTCGCACAGGAGCGGCCCCGTACAGGCAGCCGCGTCCTACCCCCAAGGTGAGGAGAGGGCTGAGGGCAGCGGAGCCAAGCGCTGTTGAAAAAGGCCGCTGCTGCTTTTCACCACTTAAAAGAAGGATTTAAAATCAGTGAGTTCCTCTAGGGCTCGGGGAGAGGAAATCCTGCAGAAGCGAGCGTCCCAGCACTGCATTTACCTCTGGAAATGATGAAAAAACCCACACGTGTATCCTGGGAGTTGCCTCATTGAACACAAAACTTCATCTCTTTGAGAAGATGGGGACAGCCAGGGGCAAGGAGGAGGTGCCGGCTCCCTGTAGGAGCAGGAGCGAAACAGAGCTGAGATGAGGCCGTAACCCACCCTAGAGGAGCCCCGGCTGTTGTACCCTCTGGCTGCCGAGAGCTGACACCGGGCTGCAGGAGCGGCTGGAGCAGGACACTGCCGGTCCTCCGCCAATGTCCACAAGCCGAGGCGTGATCCCAGATTTATTCAAATTAGAACAATTAAGGCAATTAAAGGCAAAGAAGTACTTGGGGAAGGGGGCACACCACTATCAGAATTGCTCTTACCGTCCATCAAATTGACGCAAAAAGATTAAAAAGCTGATTTACATTTTGAAAAAAGGAAAAAAGGAAAAAGGCTAGCGTCCCCTAAAATAGGTAACACATCCTGCTACGAAAATCGCTGCACACGTAAAAGAGAAGCAAAGGTGATTATATATAACAAAACCAATCTTCTCTATTGCATTAATCACCTCAGACCGTTTCACCTGCTTATTTGGAAACCGTTAACCTGAGGAAAAAATTACGGAGAACGTCCTGGTTTCCAGCACCGCACTCGAATGGGCTTGTTTTCCTAAATATCCATCCCTGGAGTCTTTAACAACGGCCGTTGCTTTGCAAGATAAATGTTTGCTTAAGACTGTTCTGGAGTTAATACATATATTCATGACTTGAGCGTGACGCAGCACGGCGAGAGGGTGCCGGGAAGCCACGAGCGACCCGCCAGGCTCATGGCAGGAGTCTGGCTGTCCTGCCAAGCTGGCAGCCAGCAGTAAGTTGTTGCTCAAATTTTAGGGGAGCATGGCACGGGGGTCTGATGGGTGGCTAGGGTACAGGTGCACACAGGCAGCCCTGCGTGTTTTCTTCCCCAAATCCTGGCTCACGAGGTCAGGACGGAGCTTACCTGGGGCTGCTCACAGAGCTAGCGACCCGAGCGCCTGGGTCGGGCGTGGGATGAGCACGATGAGGGGCGATCGTCTGTCCTTTCATAGGGTGCCTTCCACCCCGACAGCTCTGGGAGCTCCTTGCGTGCCGAAACTGCCACCGCCGGGACCCCGCAGCAGCTCATACCCGTGCCCTAAGGCCGGGCAGCACCAGAGAGGGCGAGGAGAAGCTCTAGATCAGCAGGGGGGTTTGCTCCCACCGTGCTGGCAGCTGGTGGAGCAGCACGTGCCTGCACGCCTGTGCATGCCTGTAGCTGTGTGCGACTTACAGACGTGCCCAGGCGAGCAGAGCTCCAGCCTGCCTGCGGCCGGCCCCCCCTGCACATACAGACTGACACACAGCCTGCAGCTGCCCCCCCTGCACACACCAGACCGACACACAGCCCACCAGTGGCCACCACTCGGCCCTGCACTGGCCACCCAGCCTGGGAGCTGGGGGCTTTCCGCTTCGCTCTGGTGGACGGGACAGTGCGGTGACAGGCTCAGGCATGGGGGAGCATTTGCTGTTAAAGCCAGTGGGTTTCATACTTTGATGATGCTCTCTGGCTTCTAGTTGGGGTGAGCTGGGAAGAACCCCAGCTTTCAGGTCCACAAGGGTTTATCAGGGACCGCTGCCTCTCTACTGCCAGCTAGAGCAGGCGAGCCTCGCCAGGCTGCGGGGACCTGAACACACCAGGTCCTCGAGGACGAATGTGCTGGCCCTCTGCCACACGTGCGTGGTTCTCTCAGTCATATTTGATACTGAGGTGCAACACCTCTTTTGCTAAATCAGACACAGTACATTAAGCACCGATTCTTTCCTTGCCCAAGCAGTAGCTGGTGTGATTTTACAGACAGTTTACTTTTATGTGTCACAGCTTCCATCCGAAGCCCGCTGAAACCCATGGAAACCCACCAACGCGGCAGGTTTTGTGTCAGAGCTACAGTGAGGAAACAAACATGCAGAGAGGAGCCCTTCGAGCAGCAGCCACCCGGGCTGGCACCAGGCACGGCCGCTGTCACCGGCAGCTCTGTGTCGCAGTGGTAAATCCTCGCAGGTCTCCATAACTCATCCCAAACGCCTCGCTCTTTTTTCTTACAAATGCAGTTTCACCATGATCTCTGAATTCAGGACTGGCATGAGTGATACTTGTTATCCTGGGATGTCAGCAAGGAGAGGTAAAAAAATTCCTTCTTCCACTTACTGGTACACAAATTGGTTTCGGCAGGACACACGTGCGCCGCTCTCGCAGAGAGTAATCACCGGCCAAACCCGCGGTAGGCAGAAGAGAAGACGTCGAGCCCAAGCCCACGGAGGGACCAGGAGGACAGCGAGCATCCTCCTCCTAGCCGTAAATCACAGAAATCGAATTAGACCATCTCAAATTGAGGGACAAAAAGCCAGTTATAGATCCATTTTGCAATGCCAGCCGACATGACTTCCATTTGTGACTCACTGAGTGACATTACTTATCCTGAGTGCTCCTCTGACAATATAAGCACTTAATGTGAAGATGTGTGTAAAATTACAGCAAAATGAATGAAACCTAGGAAATTATGTAAAGTTTATAGGGTTGTACTTTTTTCTTTTTTTTTTCTTTTTTCTTTTTTTTTTTTTTTCTTTTTTTGAGGTCTCCTCTCAATTCGTGCCTTCTAAATGAGGATCTGGGCAATGCATCAGCTGACAGTGGCTTGCCATGGCAATGGGCTCTTCTGCTCTTGATGCATCTCAGAGACTTGAAACTAATACCAGTGTGCACCGAACAACGAATAGACCTTCACGTTGATGAGGCAAATCCTGCGGCACTTAAAAGCTATGCTGAAGTGTCCTGTGTATCTCTGCCTTCAAAGTGCAACACACTTATGGAAATTGCAGATGCTGTGGTGCTATTTGTCTGGAAGGAGACATTACAGATGACATATGAACCTGATTTCTCAAACAGATGAGGTCTGTGAGAGGATTAAGGAAACATCTATAAATTAAGATGCAGAATAAAGTTCCTGCTGTCTTCCTTGGCCTCTCTCTCGTTGGCTTGAGAGTCAAGTGCTCATGACTGTGCACTTGGCAGAGCACCAGGCATCCCTCCCTTGCCTACCGCTATCAAACAGGCAGATCTTGTGCCACAACCCTGCTTTGGTGGAGCGGGCAAACCCCCAGTGCATGGGGCTCTTGGCAGTGCCCCCTCCCCAGCCACCCACGGCCAGCCTCTCGGCAATCAGCCCCTGTGAGCAAGGCATCTGGCATGCAAAATGCGTATTTATCTCAAAATGATTTTTCTTTTTCTAGCTGTGCACTGCAAACCTGCATGGTGTCCATTCCTGAAAGCCATCAAAGGCAGCACGGAGATGTCACTCTGGCTGGGAGCGCAGGCAAGCCGGCAGCTCGTGGGACTGTGGGTACAGCCTGCGGTCCCCACACCAGGTGGGGGATCCCAACAAAAGGCAACAACCTCAGTTCAAAACCCACATGGAAATCTCTGGCTTTCTTCAGTGTTCTTTATGCATGAAATAGGGTTAAATGCAAGAAGAGAAAAGTTCATCTTTCTCCACAGTGACCCCACGGGCGGCATAATTAAACCCCTATTACAGCCCCATTTGCACTCCGCAGCAGCCCCCCTCGCAGATGTGCTTCCAAGGAGACAAAATACGGGAAGGGAAACCAAATTCCTGCTGCCATCTTCAGCTCTGCCCCGATAATGCATGTGCAGCGGGGCTGCGAGGGGGCAGCCGTGCTGGGGTAACCCACAGCCCCTCAAAACCCCCCACAGGCAGATCCCATCCCCGCTGCGTCCGCCAAGAGTGCCCGGCAGTGTGCCAGGAGCAGGCACTGGTGGCCAAGCCAAGGAGCACCGGGCTAACACCACCCCAAAATCAGCACCCAAGAAATAAGTGTTTGAAGTCCCAAGATGTTTGCATGATTCTTACAGAGCGTTCACAGTGACAGAGCAAGTGGGAAAGCATCAAAATATTTTTATTTTTCTTCAAAACAGATTTTTTGTTGTTGTTGTTGTTGTTGTAGCATTGGGCATAGATGGGTTTTTTTTTAGAAAGGGTGAAATTAAGCCATGAGGGTCTGTACCAGCCAAACAATCTGGGCTGATCTGAACTACATCTTTTTTCTTGACTGGGTCAGAAAACGCACTGTTTGTGTGACCCCACAGACTGTGTAAGAGGAAACACACAGTAAGAAATTACTCTTTTCTTCATGAGCACAAATCTCGGTGGGTAACATCCCAGGTAGGAAGGCAAATAAAGGGAACAGAGATAACCTGGTCTGACCGAGGTTGCAGCAGATGCCATTGCCGGTTACCCGTGTTTGGTTGAAGCAGACTATCGGCCAGCCCCCCAGGACAGTACTGTCTGCACAAGGAGTTAGTTAGGAAGGCACAAGAGGTGAAGGAGCTTTCCTCTGTCTTTAGGGTCTCACCTTTCCTGACTGCAGTGGAAGCAGGGCAGCAGGCACCCAGTGAGACCAAGCCCCGAAAGCAGCCTGGGAGCATTCAGGCTGCGTTAGCAGCTTGGGGCACCTCACAGAAGCCGGCTGCAAGACATTTTCCTTTTTGTCAGCACAGTCTGCTTCACAGGAACGAGGAAAATCTCCAAACCTGGAACATAAAAAAGGCACCAAGCAAAGACACAGAAGTATTTCCATTTATTTCGTTGCAGATAATGGGTGGCAGCTACCCATTGAGATCAAGTCTTGCTCTGCTGAAGACCTCCAGCTGACACATCACCAGTCATTTACAATCTGCCATTAAATATCCACAGTAATTACAAGCTCTTTTCTCTGCTAGTTGCAGCTTCAGGACTTTTGCTTAGGTTGCACATAAGTTCTTGTTTGGAAGATTTAAAAGGAGAAAAAGAAATAACAATCTTGGTCTCCCAGAAGCTGTCTTGTGGTGCTGGGAGGGGAGATCATGCCAGTGCCCCAGCAGGGTGGCAGCTCAGCACTGGGCATGGCATTCCTGTGGGTGTTTCAAGGGGAAGCAGGGCAGTGTGCCCAGGCACAGAGCCCCCAGCAGAAGGTGTGCCCCGCACCCCCCCCCCCCGCACCCCCAGCCAGGCTCCTCCAGCCTAGGAATGGGGGTGGCTGTGGGAAGGGCCGGGGAAGCAGGGTCCTGCCTCTGCCTGGACTCTGTCTTTCTGTGATGGGTTGACCCTAGCTGGACGCCAGGTGCCCAGCAAGCCACTCTATCACTCGCCTCCTCAACTGGATGGGGGAGAAAAATATGATGAAAAGCTCCCATGGGGTCACAGCCTCCTTCAGGCATCTACCTGCTCCACTGTGGGGTCCTCCCTGGGCCCCAGGTGGGGGTCTGCTCCACCACGGACCTCCCTGGGCTGCAGGGGCACAGCCTGCCTCAGCGTGGGCTTCACCAGGGGCTGGGGGGAATCTCTGCTCCGGCACCTGGGGCACCTCCTGCCCCTGCTTCTGCACTGACCTGGGGGGCTGCAGGGCTGTTGCTCTCACACAGTCTCACTCCTCTCTTCCACTGAAATTTGTTGCATAGCTTTTTCCCCACTTCTTAAACATGTTATCCCAGAGGTGCTATCACCATCACTGATAGGCTCAGCCTCGGCCAGCAGCGGGTCCCTCTGGGAGCCAGTGGCATTGGCTGTATTGGACATGGGGGAAGCTTCTGGTAGCTTTTTACAGAAGCCACCCTGTAGCCCCCCCCACACAGACATACTACCAAAACCTTGCCACAGAAACCCACTACACAAGCAAAAAACGACCAAACATGCCTAGGGAAGGTGGATGGACGCATAGGGCATATTCTCTTTTGGATCCCTGCATCACTCTGCATACTACAGAGTGGGATTAGGGGTATGGTCTTTGCAGCCTTAATTTCCATATTACATTATGTGTTGTTCTGCATTATATTGCCACATTTGCGACCATTCAACAAAAGCACCATTGCTGCGGCACAGTAACCACCAGAGCCAGCGTACGGGCAGCAGCATGAACCAGTAACTTGGGAAATACTTGCAGTCTGTTTTGTCAGGTTGAGTGGTAAGAGAGTCACCTTGGCATAGCTTGTGATGCTGTTAAAGACTCAAACACATCTTAAGAAAACTGTAACAAAGGCCTGTATTGGTATTCAAAAGGAAAAAAATATAAATGCCCTGAGAAATAAGTACTCATGTACGCCACGAGCAGCACAATCCCATGACAGATGTAGCAGCAATCCCCTCAGGTACATCTGCTGTAGAAAAGGTCTGCCAAAAGCCACATAGGGCTGTTGAAAAAATAATTTGTCACAGCTGGTCATAGCTGGGGGAGTGGAGTCAAAATAGAAAACTCATGCCATGTTAAGAGAAAACAGAAAGAAATTAAAAATGACAAGAGTGAGCAAATGGCATCTATCCAAAAGATTTTAGGAAGCATTTGAAAATAATCCAAATACAAATATTTGATAGAAAAGATCCATTTTCAGAAAATAAATCCATATGGGTGGTTATTTTGAAGATTTGGTATTAAATGCTAGTAATAATGTCCTTCCCTTCCCATGGCACAGCTCTGAACAGAGGTTGTTGACACACAACCCAGTCACTTTGCTTTTGCAGCTGTAATGCAAGCAGGTGAAGCAGTGAAGAGGGAACTCAACAAATGAGTTAGATTACAGTAACAAAACCACCATTTTCCTATTTTTATGTCCTTGGACAGATAAAAAATACTCAGACAAAACTTAGACATTACCTTTTTGATGGATTACCTACACCGTACTTTCTTCTTTTATAACTACGTACACAAAAGCCCATAGCTAAAACAGAATTCTGCACGTGAAGTACAGGAAACTAAAATATCCAAACATCTCAAATATATACGTTATTAAGAAAACTCACCAGACTCAAAACCTCTAAAAGATATGTACACATACCTTTGTTCAGTGAGCTTCCTTACTATCATTCCTATCGGCATTTAACATTCACAGACGTTGACAAGCTTTGCAAATTCTTCAGGCTCTGCAGTCACCTGCCGTGAAAACCAGCCTTCACACACCTGACATAATTAGTGTCTAGAAGGATTGCCGCACTTAAATGTGTGAAATGCAGAAGAAACACAACAAGGATAACCAAATACAGAAGTGGGTCCAGCCTAAATATGCTGTTCATACGAAGGCTTTCTGAAGCTTCGTAATGCTGCTGTTCTCTTGGTTGCTACAGAGAAATTTTTAGCATACCAATGTTAGAGGTAGCATTCTATCATACTAAAACAGGGAATAGTGAATGTGCAGGTAGAAAATTAGGGTTAAAAATGGTCTGGAAATGCAGATATTGCACCTTTATTATAAAACAGAAAAGAAGCAACAGATGGAAAACAAGATGGTCACTCTGACTAGAAAAGGAGAAAAACTTGAGCAGCGGAATTATGCCAGAGATTTTCAGAGATAAGGACTCCTCAGTTAGGTTCTCTTTCTCTGTAAAGTTATGCAGGACAGTAACTGCTTTCTCCCTCTCGCTATAAATCAAATAACAGGATACATTTACACCAGTCGAAACCCCAGCACCTGGTTGATGACTCCTGTGATGTGAACATACCTGGCTGAAAGATGAAAATAAACCTCCAGTGAGAAAACAGTTTGGGCTGAAACTCATACACAGACCACGACATTGATCAGGTCCCTGCAATAAGTTAAAAATACACAAGAAAGTGCAGAACTTGCCACAGTCCCTGCTAATAAAAAAAATTGCAGATCACTAAGGAGTAGTTTTTCTGTAGTGAAGAAAATTCATTAAGGTATTGTGCTTGCTGGATGCAGACTCCTAACTAAAAGGATAAGAATCCATCAAAATAAGTTTGGACTAAAAGGTCTTTAAAAATAGTGCTGACTTTATATAAGATGCTTTAGACAATACTTTAGACAAGATACAAGATGAAAATATTCTTGTCGCGTTTTCACTGCACTTAAAACATACCTTAAGAATAAACTGGAGCAATTAAAAACCTGCATCTTCAAGAACTGTTGCATCAGTGACTTATTTTCAGACTAGTTTTAGTAATTTTGGTTTTCATAAAATAGATTCACTCACTTTAAATTTCAGAAAACTGTAAGGAATCTTACATGGCAAAACTTCATAAACATTCTTAATAAACATACAGATACTTGGCTTTATTTTTATTTCGTTTAATTGTTCTTAATGGTTTACCCTGGGAAAGCAGGGCAAATTCCTCCAGACTACTAAAAGAAACGTTGCATCCTCAGGCAAATGAACACATAGTCTGTACTGACACACAGTCGTGGTAGCAAAAAGGATTTTTGGAGTTTTGTTTCTCTGTTTAGGAAGCTCCTTAATATAATCTACAAACGAGCATATATGAATGAACTGAATAAATGAAATAAATGTGATAATTTAATATCCTAAATTAGTTTTTTTAATCTAAATAGTGGAAGAATCAGTGTGATGAAATACACAGACAAGATAAGATGGACTCTGCCACCAACTTCCACATGCTTAATGCATCACCAAAAACTATGCTGGGGCCTCTCAAATGTTTATCAAGAAATGGATGAAATTTTACTTACAAAAAATGACTTCAGTCAACAAAACTGCAGATGCAGGCCAAATTTTCATGCACAAACGGCCTGAGACTTGTAACCCAGACTTTAAATGAGCTGTGGCATCAAGTAAAATAATACTGGAATTGCTCACAGTGTACGTGGAGAATTGAACAGTGAGTTACTGCTTCCCTCAATAGCTTTCCCATAGTGTTTAATGCTAACAGATTAAGGGTCCCATCATTCCCGAGGTGCTCTGTCAATCCCAGCTTGCTGACAAGAAATTAAAGTACAGAAAGATTGCCCAACAAAAACAAAACAAACAAACAAAAAAACAGAGAAAAAAAACCAAAAAACAACCACAAATAAATAACCCCACACCCAAAACAGACGCTTAAACGCTGATTTTTATGTTTTACCCCTTAAAAGTGTAATCTTATGGCAGTCACAACTATCACATTTGGTATGTGTTTACATAGTAAACACAAGCATATTCCTACAGAACTGACTGTTGCCCTTCTTTTTTAATTAAAAAATCTGCTTGCTTTGCTGCGTAGCTGCCATCGCTGCAGTCACTGAACTCCTGAAGCAGTCAGTCACACAGCACCTCACCAAACCCAGGGTTCTCTCTAACACGATGTAACTCCTAAATAAGAGCCAACGATCCGTGCTGTACACAAGGAACACACTGTATGCATGTGGACTCCATTACTACACCTCCAATTCATTCACAAAACTTTGCTGAAGCTAAGCATTCAACATTAAAAAAAGAAAAAAAAAAGTAATTCCCAAATATAACTTACATTGAAACGTTACATCTTTTATACTACTTTACAAAGACCCTTGGGAATAAAATCTGCAAGAAGTTCACATACAAAGATCAAGATGTTCAAGATGCTCTCTCTGAATTTTTAATTAAAAATCCATCTCAGTAATCCCAAGTATCTGCAGAGATTTTCTTTATGGTTTTGCATATTCTGAAATGACATAGAGAAGGTGAAAAGGAAACGACTGTTTAGTTTCTTTCCCTATGAAAAATTAGTACGTATGTGACAAAACCTGAGCAGCTTTTTGAGACCATATGCAAATACCTTGCAGGACTGTTCATCACAGAACTTTTTGGGTACTACAGGTGATTTAGGTTTAATAAAGGGGCTGGGGGCCAGAAAATAAATCACTTCGGGCTATTAAAAAAAGGTCAGTCATGCTCTGAAAGGAAGAGTTAGGTAGAGATTACCTATCCATAGAGAATGTTTTGGACACCTGGAATGACAAATAACAAATACTGAATTGAGAATGTACATGCAGAAACCAATACAGCTTCCGAAGCCAATGGTAGTGAAGAATCAACCACCTGAACCAGCGTTTTGCCCCAGGTGAACATACTAATCCTAGAGCTGATCCAAGCAAAATCCAGCTTGCTGAAAAAACTGCCATCATCTCTCCTTAACTAAACCACGTGGAAACAGTTAAACATCTGCCTGGTAAGGACAGCACCAGGCACTACCAGTGAGACTGACCCAACAGAAACATTGGGAGATTTCAGTTCTTCAGACTAAAAGCCTTCTCCCTGCACTCTGTGCATGCACCTATTGACATTCCTCAGCAAATGGATCCTCCAGGCTTGACCAACTGTAACATCTAGACCATCCAGAAGAAAGGAAAAAAGTTCAAAATTTTGAGTCAAGCCTGTTACACCATTCGTCCTCCAAAGGTTTGGGTCGTTCTGTTTTTTTCACATCTACAGAGTTCAGAGTTAATCTTGTTCTGTTTAGGGCAGGTTAGAATCAAACCCTGAAACTTTGCTATCTTTTTCCAAGCCTCTCCATTACCCACACAGCAATCTGAAGTGTAAAAATATAATTATGTATTTAATCCTTCATAAAGGCATATATTCACTGCGTACATATAATTACAAGCACTTGACACAGAACTCCCACTAAGACAACATGGTCACCTCCCCACTGAGGGCTACTAGACATGAACATCTGTCACTTAAACAAATGTCACTGAGTATATCAACCTGAAGACTACACTTATCCACACAGAAGGAGGGTGTGTGTGTGTGTTATATTTTCAGGCTTATGGGGTGACAACTGAGTGACAGATGCCTGTGCCACAGGAATGCTGAAGATGGTGTCTTATTGAGAAAGTAATCACCTCCAAAAGACTTTACCCAGTACAATAAACTAAGTGTTCTTTCTTCTATAAGCTCTTTTCATACTTATAAAATCCCATTTATCAGGGATTGGAGTTGCAACATTTAAAAGAGCTCATACATTAAAGTAAGGCAGCCTAAAGCATTTAGAGACACTGCATTATTTGTGCCTAAGCCTAAATCCTGCTGTTTAGATCTCATTATCTTGGTTTGACTGCAAACAAGTCATGCGAATTTGTACAACATTCGGTGTACTATTAGAATTAAAGACTGCTTTGGGTATGTACGGTTTTGGGATATTTATTTTTACTGCTGAATACCACACTAATCTGCAACCGAATTGATCATTGTATTGAATTAGCTATTATTTGATGATTATCTGAAGCAGAACAGAACAACTCCAAACTAGCAGGGAGTCTTTATCAAAAAACAAAATCACACAGATTAAAACTGTGAAAACACAGCTTTATAATTTAGTAATTAATACTTTTTAGTTTGTTTCATTAGAACTTAAATACTGATTTAGTCGAGGAGTCTGTTCATTATTGGTAGGATGCTGTAATCCCTGTAAAATATTCTATCATGGATTTTGTTCATTAAATTATCTGGACTGCTTGAACAAGGACCTACAACTATCTGTTTCAACGTCTTTGCTATTATATATTATTTCTTAAGTAGGTAAATTTCGTATTCTCTTACTGAAACAATCATTTTAAAGAAAAAAAAAAAAAAAAAGCCACAGCCCGAGGAGAAAGATCAGAGATTTGGCAAAATACGAACTAAAGCGCTTTAGGCAACGTACCTGTGGGACAGCTGAATCAAATCCCGGCTGTCCCTTAGGATGTACGGCAGAGCTACTGGAGACTTCACCATCACATCAAGTCTTCCAGCAGAAAATGAACTCTCTACCTACCAGATCATCCAAACCATAATATAACTCCTTTCTATTGATCAGAAGTGCCTACAAAAAGAATTAAAGCCTTTAGTTTTAAAATAATTTAATGAAACATTGCGAAACACCTTCCTGTTTCCCAACACCTTCCAGTCCTGTCCTCCTCTGTGGATGGGTCTCCCTAGAGAAATGGTGCTGCCCTTTGTTAGACAGCTCCAGCATCTCTCCTAGTGACACACTGCATCACGTTAATTACACACAGAGGAGCTGCATGTCTGGACACGTTATCGGAAAATTAGTTTACCCAGATGAGAAGTGGGTCACCTGGGACTGATGGGGGAAATACACCTTGGTGGGAAAGCTTGGCACACTACAAACATCTGGTTTTAACAGTTGTTTTGCAACTCCAAGTAAAACACTTATATTTTGAAAACACCAAAAGAGGTACTTCCCACCCCAAACAGGCTCATCAAAGCTACATTTTACAAGAAGTCATTCAGAGAAAAGGAAAAAAAGTGAAATTTCAAACTTCTCTGGTGTCTGGGAGAAAAAAGCTGTGCTGATACACATACATTTGTCTAACATAATTTATAAATTCTCCACAGCTATACAACTTCACCTAGAAACCTAACAGATTTACTTACCATGACTAGTGAACCTTAAACCCAGGAGTGCTGACCGTTACTACGATGGCCCTCTGGACACCCAAGGCCAACGCACCCTTCCATCCTACCTCCACGAGACAGGTGAGGGGACATCTCTGAACACCAGGATGGACCAGGGAGCTTCTGCTGCCCAGTAGCTCTGCAATCAGACAGAGCCTGCTAGGGGACAGCGGGCAATGGGTACAAAGGAACGATGAATTTGAGAAGAGTGGGGTGAACGGCACCACTTGCCTGGGGCGAGCAACCTGGCATGGCAGAGAGGTGGGCCAGGAGGTGAAAGGGCCAAGGAGTAATAAGTAGGCTGCAGAAATGGAGCCCTCTACTCAGGCGCCACAGGAGACACTCCTCCATGACAGTACTTTCTCCAGAGCAAATTTAGTGCCACAACACCAGGAAAATAAATCTAAAGCAAAAGCTGTCTATATCTCAGCTCATTTCCAATCAAAAAGGATCATTTTTCAGAAGCTCCCAATTTCAGTCTTGTTTTTTCAAGATATATTTAGTACTTTTATTCTTATCGTTGTAAATCATTTTTTTAAGCTTTGAAATAAAAATAATTAGAGGGAAAAAAAATGCTTCATACTTATTGGTATATAATTATCTGTAATCACGCAGATTTTTTTTGTAATAGATGCTCAAAACGTGAATACCAACAGAAGTCGTCCTTCAGATTCCAGCTAAGTCTTCTGGTTGACCGAAAATAGCTATAGAACTTTCTAATTTCTTCAATTACTTTACAGTATATTTAAGATTTTTTGAAAGATGCATAACCCTAACTGTGAAAAATATTATCACTGCAGTATATTTAATATACACAGCAGACAGGATAAGACCAACTCCTTAAGTCAACAGACAAAAATTGGTGTCCTGTTCCTCTAAACTTTACATCAATGTGCCACAAAGTTTATTTCCCCAAACACGTTTGAAAAAAAAACAAACAAACAAAAAAAATCCATAAAATAAATAAATAAATAAAATGTTTCTCTTCATCTTTTTTTCCACAGATAACTGAAGCTGGGTTCAGTCCAGGATATTTGATAGCCATTAATTGTGTTCACATCTAAGCTTTTTTGAACTCCCCTGCTCAAGGTCAAGGATAAATTCACGGCTGCATCCAGATCAAGTCACTAAGCCACAGAAATCAAAGCCAAAATCCTCACTGAAGCACAAAGTAGCCTTACATGGCCAAAAGCCATAGGGGGCTGTTAAAATATTAGCGTGTTCTTTCACTCTGGGCTATTACACCACAGTCCCCCTATGTATATGTCATGTTAAACACCGGTATCAGAAGAATGGTATCAGAATAAAACCTGACCGTATGCCTTAATGACCAAGTACAGCATTTTAATTCAAAGACAGAATATTAAAGCATAAAAGATCTGCGAAAAAGTTCAGTAGAATCATATCATGAAATCAGCTTTACAGCTATTATAGGTGCTTTTGGTGTGATAAGGTTATTGTAACATGAGCAAGTAACAGTGAAAAAAGTAGTTTTCTTAATCCCCAGCATCCAACTGTCACCTTATAGATTTAGCTGACATATGAGTAAAAGGGATTTAATTATCTGTGTAGCCCTAATACACTCAGAAGAACTTCAGAATGAAAGAAAGTATTCCACTATAAATATTTTACTGTAATAATGTAAGATTAACTTAAATTAACTTCTATGCTTTACAGTTAGATCAGTCCAAACCACTGTGGTTAGAAGAGTTAGCTATTTTAGGTATGTTGTTGCTGGAAATTAGTCAAGTTATAATTTTCTAAAAAAAATTCCTCTGCCCTTCTCAATTTTTTTCATGTCAAGTTTTTCTTAGTTATGCACGTTTCAGTCTCTCTCAAGTATTGTGACACTACAGCAACAACTTATACTTCAAAGTATATTTTAAACCACTAGTGTATAAAAACGAACAAAGGCAATCAGCTTATTAGTATAAAAAGAAACTGAACTAAAGGCAAACTCAATTAAATTAAATTAAATTACGTTTGGATCAAACTAATGAGTTTTAAAAAGGTGTACTTCATGTTAATGATTTTCTTTATTCAGACTGGTTACACGTATCTCACACACCATACAACTTAACACCGTACCTCACAAAAATAAATGTAACAGATCAAAACTGCACAGGTGAGATTTAGAGAATCGTTCAAGCCTCTCGGCATACCCCAGAGCTGTCAGGCCACAGGGGTACTGTGCCGAGGAATGTCCTGTCCCAACCACACGCTGGCAGGCTGCATCACATGGACCCAAGTCTCTAAGAAACGAGACCAACAAGATTGTCATGGCTGGACCCACCATGGGTCCACAAGCTTCAGGTACTTGCCTTCTTCCTCTCACCCTGGGCATCCTTCTGTCATGGCCAATAACTAAGTTCACACAACGACACGCATCAACTGGCCCTCCTTGCAAACATCTGACTGTTGTACTCTTTTAATTAAAACGGGGGGGGAAAGAATACTTTTCCCCTTGGGAAAAGTTATTTTATATACGATTTCTCTCTGCTTCCTTTCTATGCAGCGTTCTTTCTTTTCTCTTCCTTGTAAGAGACCTCCCTTTTATGTTTTATGATGGGAACTCTGTGGGGTTCAAGCCCGTATTGCTTCTTATCTGCTTTGCATACAAAGGTCAGCCTGGGGAAAGTCACTGCGTGGTGTTGGGTTTAGTCTTGCACATAACAAACTGTAATGTGGAGATGTCTGTCCTCACCCTTCCCACAGCTGTCGCAAAACACCACACACAGTGGTTTGAAATGTTCAACCCACTGGCACGCTCAACCATCAAAGTCTTTCCCAACTTAAAAAAGGGCCTGTTAGGAGCTGTTAAGGACTAGCCAACATTCAGAAAGATTTTCAAGAAATATAAAGCAAAGGCAGACCTACTTTATCCAAGCATGGTACTAAACCTATTTTTTTTCTTTTCTCTTTCAGCAGTGATTTTTCTTTAGCCAAAAGTATATTAAAAACAAAAGCAGTCGTTCCAAAACTTTAGGAGCTTTAATGTCTGTAAGGAAAAAAAAAAATATCACCAGCTGCTTCATTATTAATTTGTTCTCTTTGCATAATCCTTGAAAACTTATAGCTGACAACAGTAAAAACTGGGATATGAACCACTTTATGGAAAAAACACTTGTAAAGAGATTATTTTTTATTTATTTATTATCTTAAAGAGAAGCGATTAAACTAATGCACTGTGGAAGCACAAGAACTGATGTATGAGTTCCAGGAGTTACCAACTTGAATGGTCTAAATCATAAACATCACAGAATTTATGAAAATAAGGCAATATGCGCTGAGGCACTGGTCTAAAAATCAACAGTGTTGGCATTAAGAGACACCCCAAAGCACTACTGAACTAAACTGATGGTTTGAATACTAAAATCAGTTCTGCTGTAAGCAGAGAACGAAACATTAGTACCCAGCACACAAGTACAGAGGCAAAATGGGTGGGAAGAGTTTTTTGTGTGTGACAAGTCATACACTATGAAAAAAACATACATAAAAAGATAAAATCATTTTTCATTTAAAATAAAAGACTTCTTTCCCATTCCTCCTGCCACTCCTCCACCAACTTTTGGGTATGGCTTGTAGGAGGCCCAACAGAAAAGCCTTGCAATGTTCAACTTGCCTTTTCACTGAGAAAGCTTTTATTCATTGTAAAGAAGTACAAGACTACTGCTTTTCTTGTTACCAAATATCTTGGTAAAGCCCAGCTGGGCTGCAAAGTTTTCCCGAGCATTTTGCAGAGTATGTTCCTCCATGGATTTTTTTTCTTCTGGTGTTGTGCTTACTGTAGAGTTTCTGTACTCATGCGTTGGGCTTACAGTTCTTCTCTTTTTTTTTATTATTACTACTTAATACAATTCTGTACTACATGCATAAAATCCGATCTATCTCATCCCTATCTTAAACTGAAACCCAATCTTTCAATCGACCCATGGCAGATTAATGCCTCTAGCAGGAACCCTGGCATCTCCCACTTCACTTGGCTCAGAGTAAAACCTCCAGTATGAACACTGAGATTACCCAGTTCCCCAAAGCCACACCAAATGATGCGTTCCTGAGGTGCTGCAAAAGATACACATATATAGTACAAACCATTATATTTAACACCTAACCAGGAGGAAAACAATGGTGAAAACTGACTTCAAAAGCTCTGTACTCATAATGACAATGTCGCAGAACTGACTACGGTTTGGTCCCCACCATCCAGCACGTCAGGGTAAAACAACAGAGGGCTTAGGGCTGAGGGAAGGTGAAGGCAGGGAAAGAGAGAGAATGAGTGGCTGCATCACCATCCTTTGCAGAATTCTCAAGAGGATTTAAAGTAAATTACAGGCAACATTAATGCCAGCTCCCTGCCTGACTGCTTGAGTGACCACCATAGAGGGTAAGAATAAATTCCTAAGGTGTCTGCTGTCATAGGACCTGAGCATGGAACAGATGCCTCTAGCCCCCTGACACTCAATGGTATGCAGAAATGGCACAAACCTCTTATTTCTGTCTCTCTTGATGCTCCATGTACATGGCCAAGGATTTGACCCTAAACAAATAAAAAAAGTGAATGCTGTAGTACACACCAATAAAACCCAAACCCCATGCAAAACCAAACCAAACCAAAAAAAAGTCCCCAAACAAATTAAAACCCTTCCTCATTAAAAAAAAAAAAAAAAAGAAAAACAACAAGAAGAAAAAAAGGTGTTAAGGAGGGAAAAAACCTCTTAAAACCTGACAACGAACCAACAACAAAATCAGGTCAATGGAAATAGAGAAAAAAATATGCTGCTGAGTTTATACAGAGTATCCAAGCTCTGAAATTGTCTTCTATGTATTTAAAAAAAAAAAAAAAAAAGTATTATACTTTCAAAGGATCCACATGAATATAGTTATAGCCACTCCCATAGTCCAGTAATTACAATGTTTAATCCCATCAGGAGGATAGCATGGTTTACAAGAAGAAATTGCTTAGGATGTTTTAAAATTGAGAAATCAATTGCAATAAAAATAATTCACCAAACTAAAATTCTCCTGATTTAGTACAGGTGGTTCAGGGAGGGTTTACCAATTTTATTCACTTCCATGTCTACTAGTAATCCCAAATTCATCTATATGACATACTGGAAAGATTAAATCAAGTTTCTTCCAGAAAATACCACCTTGGAACTGGTCAGCCTTATCCAATTCATCCTTTCTCCACTCTTGAGATGGGGCTGAAGGTACACAGAGCACCCCATGGCACCATGCATTTTAAAGAAAAAAGACATTCATTTTACTTCTACATCCTTGCCATGGTCTTCTCCAAGGAAAGACTCAAGTTTCCAAAAGGTCCTTAATGACCTCAATCATAACTAGTTTTTGAAATAAATAGCAACTAGAACATTACTCCTCAGATCACTGATCAGAGGCAATGAAAAACAAGATGGGAAGATAATACTATAAGTCAGCCAATGCTAAAATCACCAGTGTAAGCAAGAAAAGATCGGAGGGGGGGGGAGGACGGACGCGAGGCCGCCT
>JAVJGJ010000061.1:13919549-13929644 GCA_035590215.1 Microhierax caerulescens | reverse complement strand
AGTAAGCAGTTTCAGTTGGTCCTGGGAGGCTATGAAATGACAGAAGACTGCTTTGTACAAGAGTTTGAAGTCGAGCCTCCATCTGTCTCAGAAGCAGAGACTGAAATGGAGGACTGACATGCCTTTCTCATTGGGTTTCAGCATAACACCTCTTCATCATCTTCATCTTCTCCTCAGAAAGTGATAATCAGTTCAGTGCTTTGCCTCTGCTACCAAATGGCCACCCATCACAGGGGTATGGTGACACCCCTACCTTCCACTACATCTGCTTTAAAATCAGTTGCTCTATTTGTATAGAATAGAAAGTGCAATGCAATACTCCTTCCACTGAAAAGTGCTGGACACTTTACTGTCTACTGTAACATCTGCTCCCTTCCACAGTTATTATTTGCAAATACTCTCTTTCCTTGGGGGAATAGCCCCAGAGCACACCCTGCCTTCTTTTCTCCCCAGCAATACTTGTGCTTAATGTCACACTTGTACAAAACACCCTCTGTGTCCCTGCACTGCAAGACCACGCTGGCACTCTAGAAAGTGTCAGTGAGTGTTTGATGCTGAAAGATTATTTTGTTATAAATCATTCCCAGAGGTGGCTGTAAAAAATACTTTTGTGTTGCTGTCTACAGCTGTGGGTAAGCCAAAAATGCATGTCTGTCTGTGTTTCCACAACAAATATTATTGTGCATGCTACCAGTGTCAGCAGTGTCCACTGCTCCAGAGTGCTTTGTATGCATTGTGGCTCTGCCACGCCTTACAGCCAAGCGTGAACCTTTCTTGATCTGTAAGTTACCCATTAGCCTCTATGAACCCTGGGCCGTGGGCAATCAACCTGCAGTGCTGTATGCAAGGAGTCCACTGCCCAGGGTAACCAACCTGGAAGCTGCAAAGCTAATGAATTTGCCTCTGAGGCTTAATTGTAAGAAAAAGTAATTAATCTTGCTGGGTTTCACTCATCCTCAAGCAAACTTTTACTGATGAAGAAGAAAACTGCTGAGCATTCAGTTCACTCCCCAAGTCAGCCTCTCCCTGTTGGACTTTGTGGGTAATTGGCACATCATTACTATCCCATTTTCCACAGATTCCTCAAGAGGCAACAGTGAAAGGAACATGTGGATGTCAGTGAGGAAAAGAGGCTTTGCAGCTCAGACCTTCAGTCTCACTCCCAAAGAAGTTCCAGATTTGCTTTGTCCCGATTGTGCTCTGATGTAATGTGAGGCAAAAAAAAACCCAAACCAAACCAAACCAAACCAAAAAAACCCATAAAACCTGCAAAGGAAGGAGGAATGTACAAAGCAGCTACTCAGAAGGTTTCACAGCAGTTGTGTATGAGATGTTCACCCAGCCCTGCTACTGTGCCACCATGAATCAGGGATGAATCCAGCTCCCATCTGTGTATGGTCTAAGCCTTAGCAATGGGGCAAGAGATGAAGATACCAAAGACACACAACGTTGGGTGTAATCTCGAATCACTTCAGGCATCTGACCTATCCGAGGCATCTGTTTTATTTTTAGAGATAAATTGCTCTCTTGAGTTGTCTGTTATATGGGGAGCCTACACTGGCTGGCAGAGAAGTAGCCACTACTGCAAGATGCCCTTTGCAAACTCATCAGTGAGCTGCCAGGCTTTCAGAGAAGTGCTAAGGAGCTGGCCAGAGAGCTGTGAGTGAGAGCAGGGCTGGCAAGAATCAGCAGAGAGCCACAGTACCAGCCCTAAATGGGCAGCAGGATCAGAGCCATGCAAGGATGTGCCTAGCTACCTAAGGGCTGTCCTGGCTGGTCTGGGGGACCAGGTAATTCAGTTCCACCAGCAGCACTCTCATCACTCAGGTTGAGAGTGTTGCCCAGGTTTCTGGTAGGAGCCATTTGCTGAGTTCTGGTTAGAGCATTGTGATTCCTTTTCGAGGACAAAGAGTTTATTCCATTAAAGGCTTATTGCTGTGATTCTTCAGATTTGCTGAACAAGGGTGAGCAATACAGTTCTGGGAAATATGCACAGGTGGAGAATGTATGCGATTATGGTCATTTGGGGGATAAAAGAAGCTGATGCAACACAAATATTAACACAAAGGGAAAGAGAAAGATGGGAAAAAAGGTAAAGAAATCGGTAAGTCAAACAGGAGACACTCAGATAGCTCCATTTGTTCTGCTCATTATAAATATTTTCTCACAGAAAGTACTTTACACCTCCCAAGAATAGCACAAAGGCTGAATCCTTTACACTTTGATCTCAGAACCCCTCCTTGAAAAGCAGTTTTAGCAAACTTTAAAATCCACACAGCAAAATATCCATGTTTTATCTGAATTAAAACATATTTTTTCATTACCTAATCTGATTTTGTAACAAAATACATAGAAGATACTTTATGAAACACACATTAAAATATTTAAATGCTATGCAATGGGGCTAGAGTTCAAATATCAAAACACTATCAGAAACAACCCACTACCTCAGTACTGGAATGAAATGAGAAGGGCATGATTGTGAGACAAGCCTTTCGCACGTCTACCAGTGATTTGGAGTGGAAGTATTTCCATTCACTATCAATGAATAGACCAAATGAGAAACACTGATTTTAGATTTTTCACCTGTCTTAAAAGCTTTAAATGGCAGAAAAATTCAGCTCCCAATAGGGGTTGTAAATGACTTATTTAGTGGGTCGAGCTCACATATCCTAGCAGACTCTAAAAAGAAAAAATAATTTAAAAAAGTTATGTCAGCTGTACACTGCAGACAGGATGGGGCATGAGCCAAAGGCACAGCACAGGTCCATAACACCCAGGGGGAGAAGCAGGCATGAGTAGGGTAGCACCTAAGGCTCCCAAGGCTATGCTGTGCTGCAACCTTGGAACTTCTATCCACAAGCAGGACAGAGGGAAAAAGCACAGCAGAAGCAGAAAATGCACTACAGCCCAAGCCATAGTATGTGTTATCAATAAAACAACATTTTATCTGTTTAACTTGTTGCCTTTTTTTTTAAAGTATCAAAGGTGGATTTTTTTCAGTTTATTTTAGAATAACTGTAATCAACAAAATCAAAGTCAAAGTAAACCCATAATTGCTCACTGTCTTTTGTAATTTTTGATGGAGTTGTGATACAAGAAATATTTACTCTAAAAAAGGAAGAAAGGGAAAAAATCTAAATATCTATAGTGAAAACCAAGAAAATAATTGGAAAACAGAGGATGTTAGTTAAATCCTTATAAACAGTTAACAAAACATGGCCTTGGGAGAAGGAATAGGCACCATAAATATGTCAAGCTGGGACACAGCAAGATAAGCTCAAGGAGAACCAAATGGTTAATGAGACTAAACAGAAAATTATTTGAACTATGTGTGAACTATCCTAATTAGCATACTAAAAGATCCACCCTCGAGCAAAGAGAGCCCCCAGCCAACAAAACCCCCTCCCCACAGAACATGCGCAGTCAAAAAAAAGGACACTGTACCTTTAAATGGAGACGAGGCTTGTAAGAACCAGTGAGAATTAAGTAAGTCTACACGTAATATTAAACAATTGTTCGAAGTGTACAAGAAGTTCAGCTATGTGTTCCACCTCCACCCAGGCCTGCCATTAAACAGGCATCTCAGCTCTTGCACACTGATGCTGTGCATCGGCTTTTGCACACTGGGTGAAGAACCCAGATTTGGGATAAGAGTTTTGGCCACCCAGATAGGACAGCTGTAAGGCCTTGCCCAGATCATCCTGCCATCCCTGACCAGCAGAACATGGACCAAGCAGGACTCCAGCATGCACCGCCCTGTTGATCCGGGACTCCTCTGGCCCATCTCGCTGTGGGGCGGTAAGCAGCTCAAAGGTGCAACGCCTTTAGAGATATTTGTATGGGGGGCACGGGATCGTGGAATTGGTAAGCAGCCGCTATTATTCCTCTGCATAAGTCGTGCTCAGATGTTTGCAGCAGTAGGATTAAGGGTTGCAAGTTTCAACACACAGATGTGTGACAAGGAAAGGGGTAAATACCTTGTCTTTCCTGACAGAGAGGATCAGAGCTGAGCGTATGAAACTTTGGGTTAAGCAGAATAAAGTGTAATATGGGTACGGCTACTTCCAAAGAAGTTTCCCTGTGCACTCCTCTGGGATGCATCCTGAAACACTAGAATAAGTTTGGAGGGGATCCCTTAACTAGAGAAAAATGACAATGCTGCTGTAACAACTAGAGGCCAAATTATAAATTGGGTGATGGTGAATGGTGGCTGCAAAAGGGGTCTTTACAATTTAATACTGTATTACAACTGATGCTGTTCTGTTGCCAGTTGGGGCAGTGGAATGAAGCACTTTATACTGATGCCTTCATACAGAGATCCAGATATTCAGAAAAAGTGTAAAGTGAGGGGAGCTGTGTTAATGCTGTATGTGGAGGCAATTGCAAAAAGAATGGGACTGTATGTTGTAGGGGAAGAGGAACTGGATGATGTACACTTGCTGATGCCCACAGTCCTATCTCTATATGGTACAAATCCAGGAAAAACCATCAGATACTTCTGAAGAAAAAAAAAAAATAAGAAAAAAGAGAAAACCAAACAAAAAAATCCAGATGGGTGATGAAAACTTTAGTTCTGCTTCCAGCAGGCCTGATCTGAGACAAGCAGTGGGGGTGAAGGGCTTACCAGTTTTTGTACATGTGCCATTTGCTGCCTCTGATTTATGGAACTGGAAGCAATCGTGTCAGCTCTTGTCAGGAAAACTCTGACGGAATGTACTAGCTTTTGGAAAATAGGGTCCTAAAGAAAGTCCATTGGCTTAGATAGGGGAGCAACTCATTTGGTAATTACTATTGTAAAGGGCCTTTAAGTAAAGTGACAATCCCAATTGTTGAGGCAACAGGAAAACAAGCGATACAGCCTTTATTAAAACCTATGGAATGCACAATTGGAAATCCTAAATTAATTCATAAATTTCTATATAGGCCAGAATTCCCCCTCCCTCTACTAGGATGAGAATTATTATGCAAATTGAATGCTCACATAACTTTCTTTGAGAATTCTGTACAGGTCCACATCCCCCTTGATGAGGCATGGAAAGCACAAATTCGCTTGCTGACAGATAACACTTTTGAGGAGCCTGAGGACAACATCCTGGATGGGGTACTGAATGCGGTAATTCCCTTGGTTTGGTCATCTAAGAAAGCGGGAAGAGCAAATAATATGTGTCCTATTGAAATTGAGTTGAAACTTGAGGTAAAATCGGTAAGGAAAAGACAATAAATGCCCTGTCAAAATGGAAGCTAGGAAAGGGTTGGAACCAATAATTACACCTTCCTAGAACATGGACTGTTGTGAGAATTCCAATCTGACTATAATACTCCCACATTTAACCTGTAAAGAAGCCCAAGATTCATGAGTACAGGCTGGTCCAAGATTTAAGGAAAATAGATGGGATCACTGTGGATGTTCATCCTGTGGTGCCAAATCCATATATGCTTTTAGCCACGGTAACTAAGGCATGTTTATTTCACAGTTCTGGATCTGAAAGATGCTTTCTTCTGTATACATGTTGCTGAGCAGAGTCAAACTCTCTCCACCTTTGAATGGGAGAACCCAAGCACCAGAAGAAAAGTGGAGTTATGCTGGACCATGCTTCCACAAGGTGTCAAGAACAGCCCCACTCTGTTTGGTATGTATTGGCAAAGGAACTGGAGCCATGGCAAGGTAAATACCCCGATATTACTCTACTTCAATATGAAATAAAAAGAAAATTGATGGAAGCTCCAGCTTTAGGCTTACCTAACATGAATAAGCCTTTTCAACTCTATGTACATGAAAGACAGCAGGTAGCATTGGGAGTGTTAACTCAGCTTGCCTGGTGATTATCGCTTACTTTTCTAAACAATTAAATAAAGCAAGTAAAGGCTGGCCTGCTTGCCTATGAGCTGTAGCTGCCACAACACTGCTAATTGAAAAACAACTTTAGAATAACCAATAACTGTCCTAGTGCCCCATGCAGTAACAGCCATTCCAGAACAGACAAGACATCTCTGGATCTATCCTAGTCAACTAACGAGATACCAAGCAACATTGCTTGAACAAGATGACACTAATCCTAAAACAGTAATATCCCTGAACCCTGCCACCCTATTGCCCCTGACAGAACAAGGACCTAATCTTGGGAAATAGATAAGCAGATGCAGCAGCAACAAGGGAAGCAATAAATGGGTCAAGACTAGGAGCACCGATACCCAAAAGAAAAATGGGTTTGGAGTTGCCAGAGTATACAGAAAAGGAAGATAAATTGGCTGAAATACTAAAAATGTTCCAAAAATTCTGAAGGATGCTGGGTGACACCTGACCGTCAAATATTAATATTGACAAGAATGATGGAGAAACATGCAGAAAATGCATAATGAAACCCATTTGGGAACAGAAGCCTTAGTAGCCAGTATCAAAAGATATGCAGTATCACCAAAATGCAGACCCTTGCGGACATCACTGTGAAGAAGTGTCAGTCACAGTATATGAATAATCTTAAAACCCAAAAGCAACCACCAGCAGGAGATGTGAAAAGAAGAGTTGCTCCTGGGGAACACTGGCAAATAGATTTTTCTGAGTTACTGAGGTGCAATCAGTATAAGTAGTTGCTTCTTTCAGCAGGTACCTTTTCAGGATGGCCGGAAGCTTTCCTTTGCCATACCAATCAGGCGAGAGAGTCACTAAGGTAATAGTAAAAGAAATAATTCCTAGATTTGGGATTCCAGAAGGATTGTCCTCTGATAACAGACTTCATTTTGTCACAGAGATAGTCCAAGGAGTGTTCAAATTCCTCCAGTTTAAATGGGATTCACACACCCCTTGGAGACCACAATCTAGCAGGAAAATAGAAAGGATGAATCAAACAAATAAGAGACAAATAACAAAATTGTGCCAGGAAATTCATATGAAATGGATTGAGGTATTACCTGTGGCCCTCAGGAGAATTAGGATTGCCCCTAGAACAAAGAAGGGGGTAAGCCCATTTAAAATTTTGTACAGGAAAGCATATCCAGTTAATAGCCTAACCACAAAAGAGGGCCAAATGCATATTAAAGGTGAAGAAATACTAAGGAGATGCTTAATCTCTCTGCCATGGACCTTATCCTCCTTAAATAGATAAGTAAATCAAAGAGCTCCTTTGCCTTTGGATTCACCAGTACATCAGTTTCAACCAGCAGATTTAGTTCTCAAAACCAAAAAAAGCTGGAAAAATGAACCACTAAAAGAAAAGGGAAAGGAAACATACACTGTTTTAATGACTATCTACAGAGTAGTGAAATTAGGAAAAGTCAACTCCTGGATACATTACACCCAGGGGAAAAAAGCACCTATAACAAAACAGTGGACCACTGAACAAACCATGGACTGTACATTAAAATTTACTGTAGTTGGGTGAACTCTACAAAAGATTCTGGAAAACCTTATCTTGAATTAAGATTGCACTTAAGGATTAATTTTGTATTATTGCATGCTAGTAATAGTAATACAAAGTAAAAAGAGGAGGAGGAGGAGGAGGAGTAGCAGTAGTAGCAGCAGCAGCAGCAGCAGTAGAGTGCATCCAGAAAAAAATAATTTTCTTGCAATGAGAAATGGTACTACAAATTGCTACCCTTTGCTTAGTTATAGTGATAGGACCTGGGAGAAGCAGACATTAAAGGATCTTTGGGAGAAAAGTAGGCATTTTTGAACTAGTACAGGAAACAATACATATAGCAAACAGAACCAACTGCTGGATCTGTACACACTTCCCAGAAGCCTTGGGAAGAGGAATACCTTTCTAATGTATCTTGGGGAGAATTATGGAGCGTTATGTCCTTTAATACAAGCCAAAGGATAGAAGAACAGGAATGGGAAGTAACTACCCCAGATCTCCCAGCCCCAAAAGGAACAGGCAAATTAGACTGACATGCTGTTAGCATCTAAGGGAAGTGTGTGCGTACCAAAGGGGTAGAATATCTACTGACCTTAATGAGATTTGAAAAAACCCTACAATTTTACATGAGATACAAAAGAATGGCACTTCTCTTGGCTTTGCTGAAACGTGGAAATGGCTGACCTCTTAGGTCATTTACGTTCATAGATAAAGTGATACGCATTGTGATTGTAAGAGTTCTAATATATTGTAAGTATATATGTATTAATTCAATGTACACAGAGATGTTGTTTGATCTTGTGTGAACCAATTTATGAAAAGATGAGACTAATATAAGGGAAAAATACAAATTCTTCCCTTATACCATCACAAATGGGGGATTTGATGTAAGAAATATTTACTTCAAAAAAGAGAGTGAAAAAATGAAAAAATCTATAGTGAAAAAAAAAAAGAAAGAATACCAACAGTTAACAGAACACGGCTTTGGGAGAAGAAATAGACACCATAAATACATCAAGTTAAGAGTTATCAAGCTAAGCTCAAGGAGAACCAAATGGTTAACGAGACTAAACAAAAAATTATTTGAGCTATGTGTGAACTATCCTAACTAGCATACTAAAAGATCCACCCTGGAGCAAAGAGAGCCCCCTCCCAACAAAGCCCCCTCCCCACAGAACATGCCCTGTGTACCTTTAAATGGAGACAAGGCTTGTAAGAACTGATGAAAATGAGGTGTGCCTAAACTAAACATAATTGAAAACAACTGTTCAAAGTGTACAAGAAGTTTTACTGTGTGTTGGAGGAGCTGGCTTTGCAGGGTTACCCCCTAGCACCCGCTTCTGTCCAGGCCTGCCATTAAACAAGCATCTTAGCTCCATGTGCATCAGCTCTTGCACACCGGGTGAAGAACCCAGATTTAGGATATAGGATAACAGATGAAACTCAGCGCGAGTAAAATCAGTTCGACCTTCTTGAGAAAACAGGGCTTGACAAGAGGAAAACTAATGTAAACCACACACCAGTGCCAGCATCTGAGGGCGCGGTGGCCTGGCAGCAGGTGGGATGGCTGGGTGGTTGTGCCATGCGGCTGCAAAGACGAACCACACTTGCAGATTCAAATCTTGTTATGTAGTGCCATCTTGAGGTTTTGTGAAACGAAAAGTAGCTTCTCCAAGGCTTTCTATAGTTTTTATCTGGTAGTTCCAGCAGTTCATTCTTCAGGGTGGATGGTCGGGTGGGTGTGATCACCTGTGTGTGTGTGGGAAGCGGTGGAGCCAGGGCTGGCCTGGCCCGGCTGCAGCTCCACAGCAGCAGCAATGCTGAAAAACCTCCCCTAGGAAAAGTTCACCTACCCAGTGTTCAAAATCCCCAGCGACAGACGCTGCATTCGCACTGCTGATGGAGTCAAGGGCCACAGAATGCAGCTGCTCCTCTTCAACGATGAGACACAAACCCGCATCTCGTCCCCTGCCCGGCCGTGACACCTGTCCCTGCGGAGAGCTGGCGAGGCACGGGGCCAGCGCCATGGTGCAGCCTGCCGCCTCGGCCACAGCCGCTCTGAAAACGCTGGTGTTACAGCGTCAGTGCCTGGCGTGTGCACCCCTGCCAGTGCAGGCTTGTCCCCCCAGCGCTGGTGGAGGCCCGTTGCTCAGGGCCGCAGGATGGCACAGGGATACTTGCATGGCGATGGCGCAGCAGGCACCCCGGGCCTGGTTCTGGGCTGCCAGGGCTGGCCACAGGGCCAGCAAGGGCTGGGCACAGGCCGTGAGTCACACCCCAGAGGGAAAACCAGGCAATGGAGGAAGGTTTGGAGGAGCCACCTGAAGGAGATGAGCGCTTCCCCATGGAGGGAGGGGATGGTGGGGATGCCCGGCAGCCCGGAGGCATCGAGGAAGGGCAGGATGGCCTCCCGATGGCTCGTCAACAACTTCGCATGTTGGGCCTGCGAAGACCAGGGACGCTTGGCTCGAGGGGTGGGAATTGGGGGCCTGAGGAAGCCCCCTCCTCAGGCGGCCCGGCAGCGGGGCACCCGGGGAGGGGACCCGGGAAGGCGGCACGTCCCCCGGGGTGCCAGTCCGTGCGCGGGGACCCGCACGGCGAGCTCGGAAGTGCCGGCGCCCCCGGGGCGAGGGGGGGCGGGGGGACGTCCCTGGGGCAGACGGGCCCGCGCTCGGCCTCCCGCGTGGCTCGGCCGTTTCCGTGAGCGCTCGCGGCTTTCCGGCCTCCTCGGCTCTGC
>JAVJGJ010000061.1:13865084-13918788 GCA_035590215.1 Microhierax caerulescens | reverse complement strand
TGAGAGAGCCTCAGAGATGGACTGCTGCATGGCTTCCACCCACTCCTCTTTCTCCTGGTCTGAGTCAGCAGAGAAGCTGCCAGCGGGGATGAGGGTGAGGGATGGCACAGCTGGGAGGTGGGGGGGGGGCTGCACCACTAGCACCACCACCCCTCGCTCAGCTCACCTGAAGATCCTGTAGGGCGTTGTCAGATCGAAGCCCCGGCGGTCCACCTCCTTGACGTTCCCCAAGTTCATCTCGATGTAGGTGATGCCAATGCCCAGGCGATAGTCCTGGCGGGTGGTGGGGTGAATGAGGGTGGTGGGGGACCCTTCCCGAGGGGACATACACAGACGCACACAGATGATGCACTGCCTGCAGGAGCTGGTGCCGGAGCTGCCCGCACTGCTGCCCTCACACCACACCAGTGCTGGTGGCTGGGGTGCCCGTGCCCCTGCCCTGCCCAGCTCCCAGCCCCAGGGGTGCACAGAGCCCTGCAGTCTCTGGGGTTCAATGCTGGTGGGGACCCCAAGGCTCAGAGCCAGCAGGGAGGATGGCTGCAGCCCAGGGGTCACCAGCCTGCAGGGGCTGAGCTGTCCCCGTTTGGTGGGTGGAAGCCCTGGGGTGCCCTGGCTCGCTGCCACTCTGCTCAGGTGGTGGATGCAAAGGGAAGAGGTGCCCCTCAAGGTGGCGTCGGGGTCCCCTGTGGTGCCACAGCCCCCCCACCCAGTGACCCACCTCTGCATTCTTGTAGAGGAAAACTTTGTCCCCAGCCACTGCCACAAACAGCTTGTGCTTAAACCCCCGCAGCTCCAGGAAGCCGCTCTTGTCGACCGCGTCGGTGGCACCGTTGATGATCAGGGACATTGATGTCCTCTCCAGAGCTTTGCTCTTCCACTCCTCCACAATCTGCTGCAGGGTCCGTATCCACTCGTTACGGTCCGCTGTGGGGCCAGAGGGGGGAGATGGGTCAGGGTCAGCCCCAGGGCCAGGAGCCTCCAGGGCTCATCCCTTGGGCCAAGGGAGAGGGAGCAGCCTGGGGCCACCCAAGGAGCAAGGACCCCTATCGCTCACCATCGCTCTCGGCCCGAAACACAAAGTTGCGGTTGTTGGTGATGACCTCAAATTTCTGGTCCCCGATGCTGGTGATGCGGGAGATGGAGGAGACGGGGATGAACCGCTTAGAGTAGGGGTCCTGGGGTGGGGCAGGAGGGGAGAGACACACTGCTCACTACCATGGCCTCGGTCCCGGGCTCATGATGCTGAGAGCATCCGTGTCCGGGAGGCTCCGAGCATCCCACCCTGGTGCCAGCATCACCCCAGCACCCATTCATTGCTGCTCCCTGGGGTCCTGCCCCTTGGCACGGCCATGTTTCACAGCCAGGACACCTGGTGGGCTGTGACCCCACTAGGGCAGCTCCTCCACCACCTCTTCCCCCAAGCCCCCAAATCCTTCCTCCCCACTCACTTTTTCACTGTCAAAATAGCGGAGGTAGTCGGCATCGAGCTTCACCCAGCGCCTCTGGTAAATGTAGGACCTGGGAAGGGACCGGAGGGACCCATTGGAGGGGATGGGGTGACCCAGCTGCACCCCGTGTGGGGCACACAGAGAGTGCTGCAGCCCACCCAAGGCCAGTGCTGCTCCCGAGGGGGCTGGGCTGCAGGAAGGGTGGTATAAGCCCCCCCCGCCCAGGCGAGCAGCCCCCTCCCCACTCACCCCTGGCTGGCCCCAGCCCTGCAGCACGGGCTGTGCTGTGCCAGGCTGTACCGTGTGCCCTTGAACTCGGGGCAACTCCGCTTGTGCCTTCACGCCCCAGTTGCCAAAAGCCCGGGGCCACCTCGCCATCGATCCTGTGCCATATCCCCGGCCCTCGATTCCGCGCCATGCCCCCAGCCCTTCTGCCACTGCTGGGGACAGCGCTGGGGACTTCATGCCAATTAAAAGATGGAGCTGAGAATGAGGGTTGCCCCTAAAAGCCCCCTCCCCCAACGCCTGCTTGCAGTTACTGCTCCAGACCTACAAGCTGGGCAGGGTTCAATGCAGGGGACACATTCCAGGCAGGGCTGGTGACACCCAGGGCTCTTGCATGGCAGAGGGAGCAGCCAGGCATCTCTATCAGGATGGGGATACAGCGGAGAGGGAGGACCCCGGGGCTGGAGCGGAGCCCACTAGGGACCCTTTTGCCCCCCCGCAGCCCACCACACAGGCTGGCCACCCAGCACAGGCATTAAACCCTGCAGCCCATTCACCCTGGCATCAGGGCCTGCAGGAGATGCCAAGCCACTTCCCACCAGCAGCTCCCACACGCTCTGGCAAGCCCTGCGATGCAGCCCCCTGCCCCAGCGCTGCACCCCCAGGGTCCCCCCGCTGCTTGCGTCAGCCCCCCAGTTCCAACAGCTGTCGGTTAAGGGCTTGTTTGCTCAGGAAGGATTTCGCCATCGCCGCACGTGACCCCAACGCTCAGCCTTTACATAACCAGTGACAGCCACAGGGACTGAAAGCACTGGGCTCTGCCACAGGCTCCCCTGCTCCCCATCAGCAGCTTGCCCCTGTCCCGTGGGGTGCAGAGACCCTCAGCCCTGCTGCTTTTAGATGCTGAGGCGTCAGGGTTTCTGGTTTTCCTTCTGTTGCCTTCCCCAGGCTCCGGCTCCCCACCAAGCAGCTGCTGGAGCAGCTTCCCCAGCTTCCCAGGGACCTTCCAGCTGCTCTCACTTCCCCAGCAGCCAGGCTGCAAACAGCTGGAGCTTCCTCCTCGGCAGGACTGCAGCCTCGCGGCTTCCTCATAGCCCAGATTAAGCAGTCCCCAAATATCCTTCATGTCTCCCACTTGGTTTTTGCCTCCCAGCTGGTGTGGGGGCTCTTTGAGCCAGGATGGGGGCAAGTGGGCTCCCTGGCCTCGCTGGCCTCCCTGAGCTCACTATGCTCACTGGGCTCACTGTGCACAGTGCGCTTGCTGTGCACGGTGTACTTGCTGGGCTTGCTGTGCATGGTGTGCTTGCTGCACTCCCTGGGCTTGCTATGCCCACTGAGCTTGCCAGGCTCCCTGGGCTCCCTGCGCTCATTGTGCTCACTGTGCCTGCTGGGCTCACCGAGGTCCCCATGCTCACTCACCCTTGAGGACACAGACACATACCCAGCAACCCCCATAGTTTTACTTCTGCAAGCAGGCAGTCTGCAGCTGGGTGCACTGACACCACCAGTGTGCCCCCTGGTCTTGCTGTGCCCACTGGGCTTCCTGGGCTCACTGTGCTCCCTGGGCTCCCTGTGCCCACTGGGCTCACTGCGCTCCCTGGGCTCGCTGTGCCCACTGGGCTCCCTGCGCTCCCTGGGCTCGCTCACCCCCCAGCATACAGGCACGACCCAGCAACCCCCCCAGTTCGGCCACGCAAGCGGGCACTCTGCGGGCGGGCGCTCTGCACCGCGAGCAGCCGGGGCCAAGGCCGTGACACGCGGGGGCTGGGGCTGGCATCCCGCAGGCTCTGCCACCAGCGCCTGCTCCTGTGGCAAACACGGCGAACGCCAAACGCGCGAGCCGCTGGCAGCGCCGGCGGTAGGAAGCCAACCCAAACACCCCACTTCTCCCTCGCCAGCTGCTTCTTCGGGTTCGCTGCTATTTCAGCGCTTCCCCAGAGCAAAGGCAGCTCGTTTCCCAGCAAGCCCAGGCGTGGGGCTGGGGGGAGGTTTGAGCTGCAACCTTCCCTCCTCATCCTCCACAGCCGGCTCAGCGCGACTGCTGGTGGCACACGCTCTGAGAAAGGCTTTGACCAAAAGTGAGTATTTTTACATAAATCGGGGGTTAGGAAGGAGCAGAAGGAACCCCTTAGGGTGGCCATTCAGCAAAGCAAAATTACAGCCCCCATCAGCAGAAATTACAGGCGGGGGAAAAAAGGGAAAATCTCCACGCCCCAAGGCACTGGGAGGGGGTCTGCACCCACCCCCCACCCCCCTCGGCACATCACTCACCCCTGCGGTGGGTTCTTGTCCAGCCACCCTGCTTTGATGGTGGGTGAGAGCTGGGTGGTGGCGGTGCCCTCCATGCCGTCACCAAGCGTGCTGGGGCTGCTGCTGGAGAACGTGGGTGCAGGCGGGTGCGGGCTGGGGCCGTTGTCACTCCAGACGCTGCCACCACTGGGGATGAGGAGTCGAGGGAGGGGGTTAAGAGCTGGTGGTTCCCAAGGGGGGCTGGCAGCCGGGGTGGGGACGGGGGGAGCATGGCCCTGCTGCATGCTTCAGCCTCCCCTTGCCCTTCCCTGAGGCACAGGCAAAGCAAGTGCCGGCTGCTTTCGAGCAGGGACCCTGGTGGCAGTCCACTTGGCGGGGGTCCCGGCGCATCCTCTAGCTCCTGGGACAGCAGAGACCCGACTCCCAGCCCTGGGAAGTGGCGACATGGGCGCCCCCAAGGCCACAGCCCCAAACCCAGAGCCATGCAGGGTTGCTCTCTCCTCGTGCATGCACACGCGTGCTCTCCCACAGGACACATGCACACGACCCATGAAGCTGTGCAGACATGCAAAGCCCTGATCCGTGCACACACACCCCCCCCGTGCACAGGTGCTCTCCCATGCACAAGCATCCCCTGGCACACACGTGCATGCACCATTATCACCAATTGTGCATGCACACACATGCACATGCACACGCATGCACACACAAGTAACCCCCCAAAGCCACTTGCACTCCGTCCACGCGTGTGTGCACACGCCCCCACTGCACAAGCATCCCCAGCTGTGCACGCACGCAGAGATAACCCCTGCCCATGCGCAGGCGCTCAGATTCCCTGCCTGCGTGGGCCCACACGTGCCTGTGCACAAGCGTTCCTGCCCCTCGCCCCCCCCTGCCCCCCTCCCCCCAAGGCAGACGAGTTCCTACTTGGCAGGGGGAGCATTGTAGTAGTCCTCGATGAGCTCGTCCTCGCTGAAGAGGCTGTTGACGCGCTGGGACCGTGGCCGCCCCGATACGGGCTCAGCATCCTCCTGTGGTACCAGCCACGGCTGACGTGGGCATCCCTGCGCCACCCTCCCCTGCCACCCAAAATAAGCAGCTGGCGGCAGAGTCCCCTGGCTGACCCCCACTCCCTGCTCACCTGTACCCTGAGGGATGGGCAGGGGACAGCCCGAGACAGAGGGGGTGAGATGCCAAGTCACTGCCTGTCCTTCCCAGCTCTGCAGATGCCCACGGTGCAGGGGTGCCCGGGCACTGCTAGCCCCCGGGAAGAAGGGGCATGCTCCCACCCAGAGCAGGATGGATGCTCAGCCATAGGGAGGAGCTGAGCACCAGGCTGGTTAGTTATAGCAACCCAAAATGTCTGTGCTCGCTAAGAAATTCTGGCATTTCCCCCTCGCTGGGCAGGGATGGGCAGACACGCGGCAGGGAGCTGTTGTGGGGGTGTCAGGAGCTGCAAGTTGGGGGTAAAAGAGTGGCTAGGCAGGACCGGGCAGAGGGGACCCTCTGCCAGCAGCTGCCACGGCTGTTTATACACAAGCCCTCGCCCCACGCTGCAGCCCCCTGGGCAGAGGATATTGGGGTCGGCTTTAGAGGCAGCCACGGCAGCATCTCTCCCCAGCAGCCTGTTCCCACGCAAAGGCGGATGGAGGGGGGGCTCCGGGCACTCAGGGGTCTCTCTGGCTGCTGTAACCCCTCAAATCCACCCAGACCCATCCCAGGCCAGCCTTGGGAGTGGGGGGCAGACACAAACGGCTGATGCAGGGGTTGCATGCAGGGTGCAATGCTGCAGATGTCTGCTAGCACGCACTCTGGGCATGCAAGTTTGCAGAGAGGCTGCACGGGTGGCGTTGGTCCCCCAGGACCCTGGGGCTGCTGCTGCTGCCCGTGGGAGGGTGCAAGCCCCCCTGGGAGACCCGGTGAGTGCTCAGCGAGGCAGAACCTCCTCACCAACCTCCGCAGACCTGCTCCTCCAACTCTAACGGGTAATCTCCAAAGCAGCCCAAGGCCAGCACCTCGGGGACAGTCACCCCGCTTGCTCCTGCCTGCCACCAAGCCCCATGGTGGCACCAACCTTGTCAGCCATGTCCCCAGCAGGTCCGGCTAATTCCTCCTCCCAGGCGGAGTCCTCGTAGTCTGAATCATCTGTAAAAGCAAAGGGAAGATGTTGGGAATCAACTGGAGTGGAGCGAGGGGTCCTGCCACCCCCTGCCACCCTCCCCCCGCTCTGGGCCCCCGCAGGCCGTACGGGGCGCCGGGGTGCCCCGGCCCCCCGCGCCCGCCGCTCGGCGCCCGGCCGGTTTCGCTTCCCCGGTGACCCGAATGCGCTGTATAAATAAATAAACAGACTCTCGCCGTGGTGGAAGCGAGTGCGTGGGGCGCTCCTAGGCTCTGTAACACGCTCCTAGGCTCTGTAACGAGAAGTTTTTAATAAAATCTGCATGGACGCTCGGGCCGGCGCTCGGTCTGATGGTTTGCTTTCCTTTGCAGCGCGGGGCAGGGCGGCAGCGGAGGGGCCGGGGCGCCCGGTCAGCCACGCCGCGCTCCGCCGGCAGCTCGGAGGGGAGCGCCGGCAGCCCGGGGCGCTTACCGGGAACGGCCGTGCCGACCCCTGCAGCCTTGCTGCTTTCCCGGCGGTATTTTTAACCCACGGTGAACTCGAGCCCGGCCGCGGCTGGTAAATCTCGGTTTGGGATTTGCTTTTGCCGGTCTTGCACGGGCTCCCGGGTGCTGCGCAGCCGGCAGGATTTGACCTCTATCCCGGCTTTAACAGCAAATGTCAGCTCGGCTGCCGGCTTCCACCGGCCTGGCCCTGCCGCAGCCGAGGGGCTTTTTTCCCCTTCCATTGCCTAGGAGACAAGACGTTGTTTTGGCTTCATTTCTACTTTCAGAACCTGCATATCCGCATTTTTGGGTATAGTAATAAGTAAAAACGATGTGGCAGTCTTAAAAAACCTTTTAACCAAAGATTGTTAACACCTCTCAAACGTGTGCAAGGATACCAAAATTTCGTTGGCCATACAACTTTTCTTCAAAAAAAGTTGGGGTTTGTTTTCTTAATTTTATTTTGTCCTCCCTCTTAAGTGTTGAAGTGCCTGCATGTAATCTGCTGCTGGAATAACACCTGTCATGAATATAACCCCCCGGCCCCGGCCCTGCAGCTAGAAACAAGTTTCCTATTTCTTAAATAAAGGACTAGAGACTTACTTAGGAATATCGGATATCTCTGTTCAGTCCCTTGTGACCACTGAACACTATTTCGGAATACAGGAATTTTGAGACTCTACTTGTTCCCTTTCCCTGTATCAACAAATGTGGATTATTTTTTTTTTACAGTAAAGTGTGAAGTCACTGACATAAGTTTTTATTCAAGACGTGTATTTGTGATTCACATGTGTAGATAGGCCTGTCCTTCCTTGTATGTGAATTTCCATTTTCTGACACTTCCACCGCTTCTTTTGAAGTAAAGGCCGAAGGTGCTCTACATCACTTCAGAGTAATACCAACATGAGGTTTTCTAAAGTTGTAATTGAATAATAGACATCAGAGGACTTCAGTAAGCAATGTAGCTGCAATTAGTGATTAAAGAGAGTGTAGTAGTCGGTGTATTTCATTCATTCTTGGTTCACTGGAATATGCACTTTATTTTAAATACAAAAACATGACAGTTTTTGGTTTTTTTTGTATGCAATGTATGCAATCCTTGCATGTTTTTTGTAGCTTTAGAAACACAACATTTTATTTTATTCTATTTCGTAATAGAGGGGAAGACTTTCAGATCCGTATTTTCTGATACAGTTCTATTTCCTCACCAGCTCTGTATCCTCATAGATCAGAGAGAAAAGGGAACAGGGAGATGGTTGTGTATTTGTTAAGCATCACTTACAGGTGACCCGAAATGAAATATTTGCATGTAGAAAAGAAGAGTGTCATCATTTTTAATGCTTAAATTTAATTGATAGAACATCAGTGTTTAAATTAGTACTCCCAGCTTTGTGTCTAAATGTGCAGTAAATTGTCAGCATCTGATCTATTTTGGTTTTTTCTTTCTATACTTCTGGTGATAAGGGTGTCTGCTACACTGGGTGAAAAAAAAAACCCGCAAAAAACAACAAACCAAAGGTCTGAAAGGGGAGAGGGGTCTGCTGGTACAGAAAATTTAGAAGCATCTCCTTTAGACTGTCAAGTCATCAATCTGTCTATTTCCTGGAAGCCTACACCAGCGTAGCTATTGCTGGTACTGATGTCAAATATAAAATACTCTGTAGTAGCTGATCTTATTCTGGAAAGTAGCTGTTCTGCTGCAGTAAGAAGCAAATGACCTCTTCTTGCCAAAGTGCAGCAACAGCTCTGTAGGTGCAGATTTTGATAGCAGACAAGGTCCTGATGAGGGATTTCTGATGACGCTCTTTTGAAACAAATGGGATATTCACACTTCACCTCTATTTTGGGATCTCTGGAAGCAAATCGAGATCAGTTACTCATGTCACACTTCTCAAGGCTTTTGTGCAGTGAGAAGGCCGTGCTAGCTTTCTGCTGCTAATCCAAGGTTACTTTCATGGGACGTGACAGCAATCCTCATCCACAGAAACAACCCTGCTGAATTCAGTTTGAGCCCTCTGGTGCCCCACCTGCATACAGTTGAAGTTTCATGACAAGGCAGTCATTATTCTCTGAATCAAAAATTGTGTTGCCTCATCTGCAGTCTGTGCGGTCATATTTCATGGTAATTATGAAAACCTGGGCAATCTTTGCACACCACCCAGCACAAAGGCATTGATAACTCTTTTCTTCACTAGATCGCTTGGTTGTACCACAGTTAAGAAGGTGAGTGAGAACAAACACGGCACCTTCCATTTTTCCATGTTTCTAAAACAGCCTTTTCATCTGTACAGGAGATGAAGATGTGCCGGGGTCTAGTTGGTCTTCTAGGTAAAAAAGCATTTGAAAACAGACAAGGATTTACTCATTCGGTGCTGCTGCTGTTTTTCTCTGGCAGTGCTGCGTTTAGAATATCCCATGCAAAGTGGACAGAATAGGAAACCAGGTGGTGGAGGAACCGCGTAAAGGAAAGAAGGTAGAAATTTGAAGGAAGTGTGTTCCTGTTTGGATGCATGTATATGTTTTATATATATGTAAAACATATACATACATACAAGTTTAAAGCAGCACTGATGCTTGTTAGGTCAGTGATTTTGAGCAGAGTGCATAGGTGCAGTGTTTCTTTTACTGCATAAGATAATAAGCATACCTGTTTTTCTCCTGAGGGTGTTGTGAGATTTGATCTCTGTCATAAATCAGGGCCATTAGGTGAAAGATGGAAAAATATTTCCAAAGACAGGAGAGTCCCGCCAATTGCTGTTTTGGTTTTCATTGCATTTCAGTCGATCTCTGACATGAGACTGTGCTAGCTGCTTTAGGCAAAGCTGCAGGAAGCTTTATAATGAACTATTTTGAAGCTACCTTCATGCAGGAAGCTGAAAAAAATGTCTGCCTTTGATGTTTTCACACTGGAGGGGAGAGTTCAAGTGATGTGTAAAAATCTCTGATCCTCTAAGTGGTGTTCCAGTGATAGCTTGTTTGGTCAATGAAGTTATTGGCAAAACTTTTTTCCCTGCATTTGGAAGAACTGTAAATCTGGGTCATATTTTCCTCTTGGCAGAAACTTTTTCAGATAGCTTTCTAAACTTAGGAAAAGTCAGGTTCTTTTCTTGAGCAAACTCAAAAAAAAAACCAACAACCTAACCTGAGAAATCCAAGAATGTCTGAAGTTTGTCTACTGCCTGATGGACTGAAACCGTAGTGCCACACATCTCTTTTTGACAGTAATATTGGCTGAAGCATACTCCATGTCTGGTGATTTGTTCATGTCTTCTCCATTGCACCAGTACAGATGTTTGGGCTACTGCGTGGTAGGCCTGATGGGAAATGGTCCATCAGGGTGAGGGGTGGGGAGCCTGATTATTTGTCACCTGGATCATTCCCTCCCCTGGTTGCTGCATGGCTGCACAGTAGCTGTAGCAGCATTATCAGGGGAGGGAATGGGGCTGGAATGAGCAGGAAGATAAGGGCAGCTCAAACAGCAGTGCTGCTGAACAAGAAAATGAGCCTACGTAAAAAATAAATAAATAAATTACTGCTGTGTTTATAACGAAGCTGGATGACATAGATCCTGTTGTGGTTCTTCCTGCAGCAGTGCTGGATCATTTAGCTAAGTTTAAGTTTTCATGTGCACTAAATGGGAGCAAATGAACATGAGCAGCAGCTGTTCTCAAACTTTAACATCATGTATACATGCTGTTCATTGTGCTACTTACTTACTTGGCTTAAACACCTTTTGTGTGGGTTTTTTTAACGTCTGCCATGTTCACTTCCTCAGTCCTGTTCTCATGTGTTTTTTTCTAACTTCTAACCTCCTGTTGCTGTTCTCTGCAGTTCTTTGCTACACATTTCTCCAGCAACTCTGCAGCCTCCTGTGACATTTTGGTTCCAATAATAACATGCACTTTTCTGATAGGTGCTACCCTTAATTTTCTCTTGTTCACTACTGCTGTTGCAGTATCAATTGAATTTTGCTTTCCCTTGCACCTTTCCTAGGTCTTGAATGTAAAATCTTTTCTCATTTAGCTTATCTTTCATGCCCCATGGAATAATGGATGGCAAGCATTATTTTCTTGCCTAATTCTGATGACTCTTCTTCTGGCTCTCTGTAGCTGGCCCGGCATCAGACTCTGCTGGTGCCTGTCCATTCCTCCAAATGACATGCAATATGAGCAGGGTTTGTAAATTTATGCCTTTGTAGGTTGCAGAGAGCTTTCTCTTCAAAAAAAAAAAAAAAAAAAGCCTAGGGCGTTACTGTAAAAGTAGGACCCCTGCCTGTCTTCGTGAAGGTCGTCCAAATCTTTCTCTCTTGTGCTGATAGGAAAGTTCTGGGTGATACCAAGGGAGGGAAGATATGGAAAAGGGCACTGTGTACTAATGCCGCAGCATAATACCAACAGAATAAGTCTGTTGCTGTGGTTTCATCTGAGCTGGTAAACTGTGTGTGTCTCTCAGGAGACAGACATCATACTCCTTCCTGCTGGCCTCCTCCTGGCTGTATGGTGTTCAGCCATCCCTTACACCGGCTGTAGTGTTGACTGTATGTAAGATCTAATGAGACAGTTCAAATCACTAACCCAGGAGAAAACTATGCTTTTTTGTTAGGTTAGTTTTCTTCTCTGTGAGTGAGCTGAATTGGTTGGTGATTGAGATGCTGTAAGCACTGACACTTGTGCAAGTTTTTAGGGGGAGTGTATGGAGAGGGTGGAGGGAGACACAACTTTCTTCCTTCAGCAGCAAAGAGCTGGGTCATCAAACCCATCCTGGGGAACTGCAGTGCATCCGTGATCCACAGTGAAAGAAGGAAGAGAAAGGCTCTGTCCATGGTGATCAGAGCCACATCAGTTTGTCACAGCTGGGAAAGAAAGCTAGAGCGCAGTTTATCAGTTGAAGGAAAAAAAAAAAGGAAGGGGAAGTTTCCCTCTTGAAAACCTGGTGACAGCTATGTGGTTAAACTGGCTACTTCTTATCAGAGGCAGGTTTGGGTCTTCTCAAGAGGTTGGATCAGTGTAACTCCTGGGTCCCTTTCTTTATGAGAAGCCTTGTCAGGTGGGGAGAATTATATCTAACATTTCTTCAGCCAAGCCCAAGTTGAAAAAATGAAGCTCCAGAAAGGGTCCACATCCAACCCCTTGGTGGAAATGCTGTCAGTTGGCCCAGCGTGTTAGTTTCACTTTTACTGTAAACTGATAGATGCCTTGGCCTGTCTTCCTGATTTTAAAATAATAATTGTGGCTGAAACTATTAGCATGAAAATTGTAGTGTAAGGTTAATGTGGAGTGTATAATCAGTGCACATTATCCTGGGATGGGTAGAGGAAGAAGTATGTTACCTGCTGCAGACAACTGCTTTGTCAGCGATGTGGCTATTTGAAAAATGCATCTCTCTGCCCAATCCTCAGAAAGCTAATGTTGACTCTGTAAAAAATAATCATCCTGTTTCCAGCCTCCCACTCTTAAGTAGAGTCATCATCAAATCAAATCATCATAATCAAATCACAGAATACAGATGTTTTCTTTTCTTTGGCATCTTTGTTAACTTCCCGCAGTCTCATGACACGTGTACCCATGATGTGATCTACCTTGCTTTCATTGGCGGGCCTGGCTGCAGCAGGGTCGGCTCTGCTCCACCTTCCCTGTTCCAGCTCCTGTGCCAGTAGCATCGGTATGGTTGGCTGTGAGGCAGTGACATGAACTGGATCACAGAACTGGCCCAGGATAAAAACAAGTTGCCTTTTCTGGTCTATCTGTAGGGCAAGTTAGTTGCCCAGTCCCATTTACTGCACAGTCTCAGAGGCAGCTGTAAAGGTGTACATAAGAAAGAATCCAGAGAAAAGCAGGGCCTGAGCTGGCAGTGCTGCCAGCAGAAATCCTTGTAAAGACTGTAGCTGAAGAGGGGCAAAATGGGGGTTTTCTTTTGTGTGCAACACACTGGTGCAAAACACAGATTCTCTCTGGCCGTTTCTGGTGCATCACTGGCTCCCGTTGCTTATTCAGGGTCATCATTCTGCCCTTCAGCATTACCAGCAAGTCACATCTCTGTTCCATGGAGACGGGTGTGTTGCCCACAGGTAATGCAGGTCTTAAACTCCAATTAAGTATTTGAGAACCAAGATAAATTGTGCTGGAGGTTGATACTTACGCAGAGTAAGTCTGCCTGGCAGGTATATGAGAGGTCTTTCTCATTTAAGAATCTCTCCTGCACTGTCCAGTCAAATATGAAAATACATGAAAAATAAATCAGAATCCACTCGGTTGGTAGCATTAGTCAAAATTATTTTACTACAAAATTTGTAGCATTTACTACAAACTTCTGTTTCAGTTGGTTTTTAGGGAGAGGGTTAGTCACAGATTTAATTTTGGTGTGTTAAGCAAGATGTGTCTGCTGTTGCTTCAAGACTAATTGACCAAGCAACAATTATTTCAATATAACTAGTAAAGCCAGAGCAATTTTGGGATATAAAATATCTCTAAGTCTGAGCTGTGGCTTAAGCCCCAAATCTTTTGGGTTTAATGTTGCAATAAATTTTGTAAATAGGATGCATTTAGGAGTTGGACAAGGGCAAGGTTTGTAAGGAAGTGTTTTTCTTGCACATACCTGGGCATACTCTACTGTAGCACTCCCAACTGCAGAAAAAATTCAAAGGTTTTCACTTACTCGAGACAGCTGAAGCAAAAAAATAGTTTATACTGTCTGTTAAGAAAGAAACAAAGCTATTAAACCATAACAAAAATAAGTTGTTGGTACAGATACATGTTATTTTGAATTTCAGGCATTTGACTTTATGTGTAATGAATGTCAGCTTTGTATAAATAGTTCAGTCTATCTTACTTTCAGATGACCATTTCTAAAGATAATCAATAAAATCAATAAGTGGAAGCATCGGTCTGAAACATCTATTTTGTTGTGGTTTCTTTCTGAACTCATTAGAAGTGTTGTGGTTTTTTTAAGTAAGACTTTCCAGTGTTTACCAAGTTATATAATTTAGAGCTCTTATACTATGGGTTCAACTCTAGAAATACCACTTATGTTCCAAGCATCAAACAGGATGAACAGTGTTTGTTTTAATAGTTTATGTCTATAAAGCTTGCAGCATAAATACGTGAAGTGGCATTTTTAAATTAATTAATCCTTTAGCCACTGCCATTCAGAGGTGGGTTAGAAATGCTAGCAGTTGAGCTGTCCCTTCTCACCGACAGATAGAATCTCAGCACAGACATAAATTCTACCTAAAATTCTCTTGTCAAGTTTAACTATGCTGCTGCTAATACCTGAAACTCCATGCTTGTCCTGAATTTCTTAACTGATTTGATAGCTTTCTGAAACAGAAGAATGGTATAAAAACAAGCGTGATCTGGTCACTTTGGGATTCCAACATCAGACCCTTTTCAATCTACAGTATTTTGCTGAGGTGACCCACAGTGTTTAAACCTCAGGCTTTTTAAAAAATTTTTACATGAACAAACCAAATGGATGATGACATTCAGGTATCTAATTTAAAATTTTAGACCAAACAAAAAACTTTACTTCCTGACAGTTATTCTCCTCTTTAATAGAATGGAAAAGGAAACATTTACTTTATTCATGGGAGAGTCCCCTGAATTTCTGGGACTTTCCAGAAAATTAAATTTCAGAATAGATATTTACATTCATAATGCATTAGAGTGTTATCTTTAATCAGTGTAATCTTTAGGAACCTTCAGTCCATTCTTATGCTGATCTGATAAATGTGATGCATCTGTTAATATTTTCACACTGTGAAATTAAGAGACTGTGGAAACATTATTTTGGAATAGAAAGACCTCAGGTAATAATAAACATGTTTATATGCTTATCTGTCTTTAGCACATTCCTGCATATGCTTCCGTTAAATCATACCTGATATGTAATTTAAATCGTTAAAATTAAGGAAACACCTGTATGGAAGCAATTCCTTTCTCTGTTACAGGTGTAAGATTACTATATGTTGTATTCTTGTCCCTTGGGCTTGGAGCACTCAGGTTAACCAGACTGATGTGAATCTGTGTAATGCACTTGTTTTTAGGTTTTAATAAGTTGTTCCTGTTTTTCTCTGAGCACTGAAAGAGAGCTGGATGATCTTCTGTATAATTTCAGAGTAGTTGTAGCTTTGTTCACTTAAGCATTTGTCATGTACCCAGTGATAAGACTGCATGAATCTGTACCACATATGTAGAGCAAAGCCTATGCAGGAGACACTTCTTAAAAATACCTTCATCTTAACATCGCAGTCCTACTTCACTCTTTCTATGAGACTAGCTCTGTTGAGCAGTCAGTCATGGCTCCTGCAGTTTGCTGGGAACAAGTTTTAGTAGTTTCCCCACCTCAGAGTTAACAGTTTTTTTAAATATGAATATTTGTAGAGTCTCTCCCTACAGAGTTGCATGCTGCCAGAGGTTTGGGATTGCAGCAGTTCATCCAGCTGATGCCACTGTCCTGGGATGTTTAAAGGTTGCTTGTCATGTGGACAGAGATCCTTAGAACATATCAAATCGTTGTCAAATATTTCTTGCAGCATTTAGGTGGTTCTTATTCTGCCAGAATGAATGATGGGGCTGTGAAAGACAGTAAGAGACAGAAACACATGTGGAGGAGAACAAGTATGATCCATCTGAATTGCTGTGGCAGGTAAAGTGGAAACCTCAAGTCTTGACGGGTCTACCTAGTGGAAAAAAGGAAAATATGCACCTTCTTAGATGGGTCTTAACCTCGCTAACTTGGCATAATTTTCTGCTCCGAATACTTCCATTGTTGGTAGGGACACAGTCCTCTTTTCTACCATCATCTCCCATTTCCTCCTTGTCACTGAAGAAGGAGAAGGTCTCTGCTTGGAGATTCAGCTCTCGTTTCTGTCACTCTGGACTGCCTTAGCTCTTCTGCTGGAACACCTTCACATGCCAGTGTTTGTTATGAAAGGAGGTGGCCCAAAATGCTCTGCTTGTTGACCAGCACAGCAGGATAAATTACTTGGCATATGTAGATAGCTGGGTGGCACCAGAGCACTGTTTCTAAATTGCTCGCTGTGCTAGCCAGGTACAACCTACCTCCTTACACAGGGGTCATGTAGCTGCTTTAGCGTGGCGCTGAGCCCAAGCTAACTACCCGTACTAAGAGGTAGGGTGTACCAGCTTGGGCACAGGGCCTCATGAGCAGAACAGAGATGTTAGCTTATCGTACCCATTGCTGTACTTGCATTACTTAGGCTCAGGCTGGGTTAATACACCCCATGGCTTTTAGATGAGTGCTGGTTCATGTCCGGCAAGCTTTCACCACAGGCTGAGCAGGCGTCGTCCCCACCTTGCTTCATGAGGTACCTGCTGTTTGCAGAAGTCAGCACTGCTGGTGAACTGCAGCACCTAGCAGCGTCACAGGGGCTCCCTTTTGGAGAAACAGACGAACACACAGACACACAAAGATACTTCACTAATCTTAGTACAGATGTAATCGTATCTTCCTATTTTATTAAATACTGCCATCAGACTAGTGTGTAGTCACAGTTTAGCATTGAAGTTAGAAGTGCAATATGAGAAGTGGCTGGCTTCATGTCAGTGCAGTCAGTTGTGCTGAGAGGTCAGCTTCAGATCTCATGGAGTCAATCATTCCTCAGTTCTCCACTCATTAAGTCAAAGGCAAAAGGAGAGTTTGACAAGGGCCAAAAATTAAACCTCGTCATGAGTGGCTATGCTGATTATTTGCTAGGCCTGTTCCAACTGCAAAGAGCTTGTTTCTGGAGTTCATTATGTTTCAGTGGGAGCATTAGCTCCCAGTTGCTGTCATAAAAAATCATTTGATGCCTGTATTTTATGTGGTGTTTAAGATGCCTGCACACAAATTATACTGTTCAGATACGCTGTTCTGATAATTTTTGTTAAGTAACCAGCAGCTACACATTGCAAAGTGAGCCACAGTACTTTCAGTAGATACGTGGAGAGGAGAGGCACTTATTTTGACAATTTCACATGGTTTCATTTTTGTGAAAGGATAACTTATTTCTACAGTTACTAGGACTTGCAAGAAATCATCATAGATTGAAAACTAGGTGCTTTTTATGTTCTAAAAATAATGTCAGAGAACAGATGGTAAGCTGTAGTAAAGTGTGGTCACTTTGTATATAAATGCTCTGCATAAATATGGTATTGGCCACAAGTGTGTAAGAACTACAAAATGTGCTGAATTCTCAGAAACGAGCAAGTTCTCATTAAGTCCTCATTAATTGATTGTAGGTACTGCCCAGGACATCCTTAAAATACCTGTTTTCTCTCAAACTCAGTTTGCAGATATCTTTCAGCTTTTTTGGTTTGGTTTTTATAAGTAGTGTTTATAAGTAGTTACAACAATTCTGTCCTATGTTAAGAATCACAGATGTAAAGTATGTGAATTAGTCTTTTAATACCGTTAAGTGCATTCAATATGAAAACAGAGCATTTATAATTAGAACATGTTTATAGAATAGGTTTTCAGTAATCATGATAGTAGTTACCCAGTGATTTTTACAACCTTTCCTGGATTTGTTTTGACATTTTGTTTTGTCTAAGTGAAGTCTGACAGTATGTTGGGGGAATTTCTGAATGGAAAGGGGGAAGACAGCAAAGAGGGATTTGTTTGCTTTTCATTGTTAGCGCCTTAGGAGATGCTTGCTCTGGTCTTTCCACTCAGCCTCTTTGCCAAACTGGTGTATTCATATAAGACCTATCCCAACTATTAGATAAGGTTAGAGAAAAGGTGGGTTTTGTAAATTCATATTATCAGTAGAATTAAAATATGTAATTTTGCTCTTTCTAAGTTGGCTTCACCTTTACTTTTAGTGCCCAGTTCACAGTCTCAAAGGGAAAGGTTGTAGTTCAGTTAGGTTCCTTAATTCTATGTTGAGCAAGAAAAGGCAGTATAGACTAAGCTTGATTTAAATAATGTGCGTCTACCAAGTACTTGTTGGATGCTCTTGTATTTGTTCATAGAATCTGTGATGCAAGAAATAATTTGTAGTTAATTGTTGTCACAATCTTTTAAAAAGCTTGAAGGCAGAAACACTAGATACTGGTACAATGACAAGAGTGTGGAGTCAAATCAGAAAATCGATCAGTGAAGTGTTATAAGCAACTTTCACTCGCACACCTTACTTGTGCATACTGATTCACCATCAATGTGATAAATACCAGCTTTCTTGTGTTACGCTAACAGAAAGCAGTACCTAGACATGATCGCTGATTTGGGTGTTCACTGCTGAAGCTGTGAGATCAGGTGTTTGGTCTTCTGCACTTGTTTTAAAATGTGCTACTGCTTTTTCTTCAGTGAAAGGGAGATTAAACATGCAACACAACTGATTTGTTCCAGTACTTTATCATTTACATACCTGAATCAGTTAAGTATGAGAAATATTCACTGCCTTTGGAAGTACAGCTGCAACTGCACTAGAAGTTTTGTTGGAAAAGCCGTGAGCCAGAAAAGTTTCTTACACATAATCGAGGCTCCTGGTTGCATTTCTTCTGTGATCTGTATGAAAATACTACATCGTTTGCTTTTCTTGCATTGGCTGTTACACCATGTATTCAGTCAGCAAAGAGTTATCAGAAACTTCTCAGAGTGTCATCTTGGTGGAAACAGAAGTGGGACTAGAGGTATTACATTCAGGTGATGGTCTGATTCTGATTTGTACAAGATCTCTTTACAGTGAGATTCAGTTTTTCTTGTAAGTTCAAGATCAAATACTTCAACTTCAGTGACGAAGAATTTTTCCATCTTTTTATTCTTCAGTTTGCCTGGCAGATTGCTGTGTGTGAATGCAAAGAATCTCTGCAAATACTCTTCCCCATTTTTGATGTTTTCAGTGGAGTTGGTTGTCGAGGCCATTCTTTTACTTCCACTTCCACTCGGTTTGCCCAGCCCTTGCCCAGCCGTGACCCAGAAGCTGGCATGATCTTTGAGTGTCTGTGTGTTGACCCATTCAGAGAAGTGGTAAAAGGTAGATTTAAGACAAAGCAGCAAATGTAGGTTGTGTTCACAGTGTGATGCACAGTCCTGTCACCCGGAGGAGAGGGCAGGAGGAGCAAATACCCAGGGGCAGCGGCAGGGGCAGTGCCAGCTTGGGATGACAGAGAAGCTCTGACATAAATTGCAGTTCCTGTGCCAACCCACTGTAGTCGTTAGCGACAGAGAGAGATAATTATGGGCCTGTCTTGTCCTGTTGAGCATTTATTACTGGTTATTTGAAGTCCCATGTGTTAGCTGTAAATAAAATTATTTTTCACTCAACATTTTCAGTCTGGCAGCCATTGAATGGAGTTCATAAAGTGGCTGTTGAGCTGCAAGCTGAAAGGGGTGCGGACGCTACAAGGTAACAGTGGAAATGTTTCAGATTTCATGTGAATGTTCTCGGCACTTATACTAAAAAAGGTCAAAACAAATAATAGCACAGGAGTGGGGTTTGATGACCCTTTCAGTCCTTTCATGGTGGATCTGTGGCTTTATAAAGCCACATGTAGTAAATACAGAGTGAGTCAAATTCCTGGAACTTTGGACCAGGAAGCTCTATTTGCTTCCTGCACAATTGTACTGGCATGCCTGCTATGAATAAAGCCGAATTCAGGGCTTGAGAAGCAGGCACTGCCTCAATTTCCCTTCCATCAGCCCCCTTGCTGCCCTGGTCCTTCGCTGCCATAAGCAGCTGCATGGCTGGGTACTGAACTGGATTGGGAACCTGATGTGGCTGCAGGTGATGGCTGGTGAATGTCTGAGGATGTTGCACAAGTTGGTCTCCAGATGGGCATAAGCCTGTTGGGTCTCTGCTCTGCACTGGTTTTGGAGGCTGTCGTGTTGTTCTTCAAAATCTGAGTGTGTAATTCAATAAAATAAAACCAGAAGTGTATCTAGCTATGGAAGAGAAGGAGACTTTAAAGTATGTCACTTGGTAAAGCTGTGCTTGCTTGTGAGCAGGCTCTGACAGTACATCTGAGGTGTAAAGCAAACCATGTTGCCTCAAGGTGTAATTATGTTGTATGGCCAATAACTGTCAGTGTAAGCATTAACTGATAACTGAATTGTCATCGTGTCACTAAAGACAGAAGAGGAAGGCTTGCAGGGAGAGCTAGTATGTTTTACTGTGCCAGCTGTACAACTGAAAAGCACAGAAAGCTTTGGGGCATTCAGGAAAGGAGATGGAAAGTTTTATCTGCTTTAACAGTCACAGTGAGATATTTTGGTTCTTGGGTTTAGTGTGTTTGGGAAAGGACCTCCACCGTTTTTCTCCAGTCCATCCTGAGAGACGAAAAGTAACCTTGTCTACAGAGCAGACTTGCAGCTGGCGTGAGCAAGGAGAAACCAAGAAGCAGAGTCTTAAGAGGAGAGATGCTGAAGTTCATGGGGGTGTTTGGGGTGAGAGTGAGAAGTAGTAAGAAAGCAAGCTATAGCAGGGAGACCGCAGGTGGATCAATGGGTGGGTACTGAAGAGTGAAGAAGATGGTATGAAAGCTGTGGGACGACAGAATTACATCTTCCTGGCTCTGTAAGCAGGTGGGAGGGAAAGTAACTCAACTCATGCTCCACTTAATTACACAGCATTGATGCTGACTTTAACAGAGATTTAACAGGTGTTACCATTATCTGTAGCACACCTAGTTCAGCATCCTCCTGTCTTTAAGATATTGAAGATCAGTAGGTACCTCAAAAGACTACTGGAACCTGCAAGAATTATATGTGACATAACCTCCCCGCCCGTGAAAATCTTTATTTGCATTTAAGGATTAGAGATTGCTTTAAATCCTGACTCATGATAATTTGTCTTCCTTTCAGATCTGCACTTTTTTTGGTATGAAATAACCATAATTTGGGATATTCTTGGGTATTGTTATCCATGTGCATGTCTAACACCTGTTTGAATCCTGGTAACTTGCTTATCGTCAGCAGCATCAGTGCTCTATTTGTGCAGTACATAAAGTATCAATTTTCGTAATTTTTAATAGATATTTGTCAGTTTTCATTTTCATTCTTTTAAATTTGTCACCTTTCATCTTTGCTGTTTCTATAATCAGACAGTGAATCTTTCAAATTTACATACCCTGTTACCAACATAAATATGTTTTTTATTGTTTGAAGCATTTCTCTCTGGAGTAAGTATTGTATTTCTATGTAGTCTCTTCATGCAGCAGATTTTCACTGCCCCAAATTTTTGCTTTCTCTGCACACCCAGGTTCCACAGAACTCATTTTTAAGATGAGCTCCTAATGTCTGTACTGTCATCCAGCTGATGTATGGGGTCTATCTATACAAACAAAATTTTTTAACATTACCCTGTCTCTTATTACTGTTGCAGTGTACCACTTCAGCTTTTCTTACCATGGATGTATGTTAAGCAGAAATCTGAAGTGAGCTGTCTGCAGTAATGCCCAGGCCTCCTTTCCCAAGTTTACACAACTAACAAGACAGGTTTATTTGGATTTTTCTACAGTGTGTGGTTCAGTTTCCGTGCAATCTGCAACTGTTTGTGTTTATTAGCATCTGCCTTCAGCTATCGTGGTGTAAATTCAGCTAGTATAGTTAATTATCTTCTGTTGAACTTCTTTCTCCCAGTCCCAATTTGGCTAAAACAAATTACTGGGTGTCAGCTGAATGTTTAGCTTTTTGGCTTTTCACCTTCAGAGTTTCAAATCATTAGTAAGTGCGTTATTAAGAAAATATTAGTAAGTATTATAATAGCTGCTTTGAACTAATAAAGAATAATCTGTATTACATAGAAGTCATGAGTTAAACCATCTCTAACCAGGTGATCTCCTAAGCTTTCATAACCTGTGTTCAGAGTTCATAGCAGAGCTGCTTTAGGCAAGCATACTCTGGTTGTTGACAGTTAACTGTTCAGTTAGTTTCGTTTAGAATACTTGGTTCAAGATGAACTACAGCAGTTACTTATTTTTCCGCAAAGTGGGGGTTCAGGTACTCTCCTGACAAGATGGAAAGTAACCTGGAAGCAGGGAGGGATGAGGAAAAGGTGAGCTCCCTCTGCTTCTCTCTGCGCTCCCTGCCTTGGACACTTGTTCCCCACTGGGACACTTTCAGATCCCTGCTTCCCTTCTAGATGTCCCAGTGTGGTGGCTGCCAGGGAAATCAGTGCCTGGGAGCAGGGTGGCCCACTGGGAACAGGGCAGGAGGAGCAAAAGAATGGTGCGGTGGGGTGGGCCTGAGGACCCACAGCTGTACTGGTCAGCAAAGTTTGTCTAGTCTAGGGGTATATGAGAGCTTAGAAAGGAGGTAGAAAGATTGGCATTCATTTGTAGGTGTGGGGAGGTTAAGGTTTCAAACCAAACATCATTTCATCTGTTGCATTGTAAATGGCAAGAACTAATAGGAATTGACAGCCTTAATTTCAGCCATCCTGGTCTTTATCTGTACACACAAGTTCCTAAGTATTTATGTTGTAGGTGTCTGCTCTTATATATCTTGGCAATCTTAATCATACTGTACTGTTAAAGTTAAAAATAAAACAATGTCATAATCATTGTATCTGGAATATGATGTTGTGATGCTAAAAAATTGATTCCTTCTTTTCCTCACAAGTTACCGTAAAAAGGTAGTAGTGAAGGTGTTAGAATACAAGTGATGTGATGTATAAGTGCAAGGTAAATGGAACCAAATTCAAGAGTACTTAGAACTTGTGAATAACATGAGACTAAGAGCTTATCCAAAACCTACAAGTCATGTTGGACGCTCACTTAAACTGCATGTGTCAAGATGTAAATCTTGCAGGCAGCTTCCTGCATTGCTTGGTGCTTACTGTACATTATCAGGAGGTTCCTTTTAGGTGTTTGCAAGTCACTTTAAGAATTTGATTGCCGACATTTTGGTGTTGTAGAGGAGGGAGCACCTCAAACAGCTAATGCTTTTGCTGATTACATAGGCAAAAGATGATGCAATTGTAGAAACCAAGCTTGTAAAACCAGAGGTCTTTTGCTGAATAGCGTGTGAGAGAATTGGAAAGTCTTCCTCAGAAGATACTGCATTTATCAGCAGGAATTTGGCAACATCTACCTTTGCAAACATTGCTAAATACCTGATTCAAGAGACTCCTCACTTGCACATTTCATCTATTTCTAATTCCATTTGTATAGCAATGGACTCCATACTGGAGTCACGGTTTCTATCAGCAAACAAAAGCATTATTAGTTTTGAAACATACTTGAATTTCTAGCTGGGAAATTGCTTTTAAAGTTCTTTTCAGATACTTGGCTGGGAGATGTTGTGAAAGATCTGCTCCTCAAATGGTTCCGATGAGGTAGTGTTTTGGCTGGAGTCACCATGATACATGCATAGGAATTGGGAAAAAGTTGTTGATTTTCTTACCGTGGACCAAACTGGCTGATAGTTGCAAAAAAGTGATAAAACCAGATACCGCTTTAAAAATTATAAAAATTGAAGAAACTTACAGTAGTCTGGTTTGTAGTTTGCACTTCTGAAAATGCGGAATGCTCAAAAATTTGGCGTATGAAGAGCACTAAGACTGTTACAGTACAACTGGTGTGTTAAAAGTTCGGATAGAAAGCCACTTAAGCTGTTGTCATTAATGAAGTCTTTAAGAACTGTTTGGTAATATATATTGCAAATACTCATAGTGCATGGGTTTTCTTCTGTGCTTTCTGGGAGATGAAATGCAGCACAGAGAATATTTGGTACAGTAGGAAAGAAGGGGGGGGACGGGACACAGGCCATTCTTGAAATTCTTACAAAAACTGTAACATCTAGACTACTTAAAATGCAGTGAGTTTACAATTAATTTTTTTCATGACCAGTTTACCAGTATGTACATAGAGGTAGAGTACTCTTTATCTGTGAGCATTTGTCAGACTAATATCTAGTTTATGTAGGACAAAAATCATGGCAACAGGGAGAGGCGTAACAAAATTCCAGGTGCTCAGAGGAATTTAAATTGCTTTTTCCAAAAATTTCTAAATTTTATGTCATTGTTTTTAAGGAAAATCAGGTTTAATTCTTTACCTTCTTTTCATTTCCTAGGAGTTTTTAAAATTGTGTTGGAACTAAATATTTGGTACTTAAACATTTCAGTGTTCACACACACACACGCTCATTTGAACAGTGACTTTCAATACTAAATATACAGATTTTGATTTGTATATATTGACTTGCTTTCTTTTGATGTGAGATGCAGCTACTGCTTTGAAATGCTGTTTTATCTTTTTTTGATTAGCAATCGTTTACTGTAAGACAGAATTTCACATTATACTTTGGATTGAAGTGGGACTCTACTGCTTTAGGCAACACATCTCCAAAGAGTATTCTGTTTCCTGTAATACTATAGTATAGTCTGCACTGAAATGGAAGTTTCCCTGACTTTGTGTTTAAAATGAAATGTCTTGAATGTGGTCATGGTACTACCACCTGTATTGACGCTTCTAAAGTCTTTTCCGGGGGGAGGGGTGGGGGGTGGGGGGAGGGGATGGTGGTGTGGCAGTAAAGTTAAGCAAGAAGAGGGGCAGTTCTCCTTCTTTCCATCTTCTGATCTGAGCATCCTCTGCCTGTAGGCTCTTCCCCAAAGCAGAAATGCTCTACTGGTTGTTTTGCTCCAGCTCTGAAGAGAGGTATGTGCTGCCCTAGGGTAGCCAGAGGCCTGAGTAGGTTGGGCAGCACAGGGTGGTACACAGAATAAGTATTGTGGCTATGGAGGTAATATCCATTCTTAATATTTGATATTTGTAGTTCTGTATAATAGAATGGTATTGCTGTATCACCATTGGGAGCATTTCCTTGTATTTTGAAGTTAATTTTTGAAGTTAATTTTTATATATTAAATCTTTCCATACCAGTATTTAGAGAAGATCTGAAAAGTAATTTTTGCAGATCAGTGCAGGATTTAACATTCATTGCACTCTGCCTACATGCATGGTTTTGGAAGTTATGCAACCTCTTTTTTTATAGAGTTTCATGTTATGGTGATCTCAGCTTGCTCAGTAGTTGCTTAGAAATATAAGTGTATTAGGAGCTATATGTGATAGAAAACCTAGGTCACGACAAACTACTATGTACCTCTAAATATAAAAATATCTATTTGCAGTAAGGTTCAAGTAGAAATGGCTTCCATTGTTACGTATACTGACTTTAAAACTGCTGAGTAGAAAAGACTTAAGTTGATGTGACGTAGGGCCGTACACAGTCTGGTTGTGGAAAGAATTTGCATGGAGATGTTGCATTTTTAGTTCAGACAGAAGAAGACTGAAAACTAAATGCCCAACACAGAAGCAATTGCTATTGGTTATCTGCAAACTGCAGTTGCAGGGGAGAGGAAGGGCTGTAGCAGGGCATCTTGTCACCTTGGCACTGAAGGAGCAACCTTCCTGACAGACGGCCGTCTGTTATTCCAAATTGTGGGGGTACTAGATCATCATAGTGCGATTGCTCAAACAATTTTTTTAATATGAGCAAGATGCATTTTTTCTGATCTCATTATTGGAGGAGACTGGACCTGTTTTTCAGAAACATTACACACAGAAAAATCAACCTGAGAGGCAGACACCTGGCATGAAAAACATTTGCCTGAATGCTAATAGTTTGGCAGCAGTTTAATAAGCAAATGAAAACAATATGTAGTAATGGGAACTCAGCTGCAGTGATTGCTACCAGATCCACCAGGAATAATGGACTTGCATACCAACCCAGACTTACGACAAATATTGTGATTGTAGGTAACTAAATGACCATGGAATCTGGAGCAGAGAACCAGCAGAGTGGAGATGCAGCCGTTACAGAGGCAGAAACCCAACAGATGACAGTACAGGCACAACCACAGATTGCAACGTTAGCCCAGGTATAAAATCATATGGTGTAATAGTTTTACCTATTGGATAATTTTTTTAAAAGGGTTAATGTCTGCTCATGGGCCTGAGAGAAGGTTCCGTTGATATGATTCTGAAACAGGTGCAATGTGTAGTTCCTTTAATATTTGTCTTCACATTTTTAAAGCAGTAGAGATTTTTAACTTCCCATGACACTAGGCTGGTTTTAGTCCTGAAGAACTGTATGTGTGTAAACTGTAATGTTAATAGAATAATGAATTAAAATATTTCTAGCATTCTTTACCACAACCATACCACTGAAAGGTATTTTTTTCAAAACATGTAATTTACTGTCTTTTTCATATTGACTGGATTGTTTTGCTGTTATGCTTTTTGTTAGAAACTTGTCTGTAGCAGTCAGTTTAATTCTGAAGAAAAGAAACCAAAAATATAGATAAATAATGCAGCAAATACAGCATCTTACCAGAAAGGATTAATATTATAAACATTATAATCAAGTGGAACAAGCTGGCATTTGACAGCTCATGTTATCCTGTTGTCACCAGAATTTCACACAATTGTTAGCTGTTTAGAGAGACAGTAGTAGATCATTTATTATCCCCCAGTTATTTTGGAGAGACAAGAAATGCGATCCCAGCTACATCTCTAATTTTGGAACCTGGTTTCATTCCTGGATACACTGATGGTTGGCAGAAGCAACTCTATTGTGTAAATGAGTACAGAATCTGTTCATCTCTCTTCTGTAACCATTTAATTTTAAAACTGTTTGCAGTCCACAAAGAACAAACAGATTTTTTAGATCTCAGGAGTTTGGGGAATTGAGTGTCTTTTAAGTGGCACAAATGCTACATCACTTAGCATTTTATAAATTATTAAAGTCATTGCACTTTTCGGTAAACCAGAGCTAGTACACTTCCATTCAAGTGATAGTATAGGGATTGGAGCTGTTAAAATGCACAGGGTGATTTTGTTGAGTGAAGCTGTAGTGTGAATTTACAGGCCACCAGCTGCCCTGCACCAGCTTGCCTCTTTGGGCAGTGTTCTCACTGTCTAACTTAGGCACAGGATGTAGGTGGTGCGAATAACACTTCAGTGTGAACTGGGTGGAAGTAGTTTATTACTCTTGCAAAACCAGTAAACTGCTTCTCACTTGCTATGCATTAAGATTTAGTCCACAAGAAGCAAGAATGTTTTAAATTCTTGTGTTAACATACTAACCTCCAGGCAGCTGAATTTACAAGTATGTAGTGGGTTGAGTGCAGTTTACTTGGGCAAAATTACCCTGGTATTTGAATGAGAATTTTTCCAAGTAAAAAAAATCTGTACAGCTATGGTTAAAATCCATACCACAAAGAATGATGTTATATTTTTCCTGATTTCCTCTGTTGTCATTCACTGTATTATTTGCACCTTAGCTTTTCCCCTGGCTTTATATTCCTTGTGAAGGTGATGTAACTGTCTAAACATAATTCTTTGCCTTGTTCACATTGGTGTTACATTATTACGATATTTTTGATACATGAAGTGGCAGTGTTTGGCATTAGGGAGTGTCCTCAGAGGCTTAGGCAAATCTAAATAACTAATTATGTCAATTTAATTCATTCATTATCTCTTGTAAGGTCACCCCTCTTGTAAGCTTAGTTTAATTGCTGCATTTTTACTGAGTTCAGGGTAGTTTTCAGAGTCAAAAGGAAACTCGTTCCAGTTCCACAAGGTATGAGTCAGAGACATCTGCGGAAGTTACACTCTGCTGTTGGCTTAATCCGACACAGAATGGCCTCCAGTTGATCAGCTTTGCTGTCATTGCCAGGGACTGTTTAGTCAGACATACATTATTAAAAAAGGTTGCTTGGTAAAGGAATATCATTTGCCAGAGGAAAGTGCGCGCATGTTAATCTCAGCCCGGGTTTCTCTCAGATGTGAGTTAAGTACCACCGTGTAATGCTGCAGCTGTTTTCCTGAAACAGGAAGGTAAAGGCAAACACAGATTTTTGGATTTGGGAGCGACATATGTGGAGGAGAGAGGTCTACATGTAATTCCCTTTATTTTTGTTGTTAAGCAAGGTTCCCTTGTAAGCAGTGGATGTTTACGGAAATTCAGAGATCAGCTATTGCAGCTTTTTGAGAACCACGTGTTCACAGGGACAGCAGAGGATTTACTTCTGCATCCAGTACATAGAAGCTCTTTGAGATTAGGTAGGACAGCCGTGCAGCCCCTTCTCGCATTGTAGCTACATGGATTGAATTTCTTGAAAATGCCGTTGAACACCAGAGGATTATTAAATTTTCAGAAGCTGGGTGTCTAGAAGACCTGCTTCAGGTCTGCCAGAGCAGCTCACGCTTGCCTGCAGTCCTCCCCTGAGGGCTATGATGGTGCGAGTCAGATGCAGACGGAGGGCCATGTACGTGGGTATGGCAGCCCTGGCACCCTCCTACCTGTCAGGAGCCCCCCAGCCACAAACACATGCATTGTGTCATCACACAGCTGCTGCGTTCTGGGTGCACGCTGGGGCACCTGCCCAGCCACCTAGCAACCTTCAGCCGCCCATAATAGTTCTTGTGACTTGCCAGAGCGAGCCTTCTCTGCGTGATTTGAACAGCTCGGTATGGATATCGCTGTCCGCGGAGCCCCTGCACAGGACACGCATGGCTATGTACGCAGTGGTACCGACTGTGCTGAAGTCTCTAGCGTTTCCCTGTTGGCATAGCCACTATGCCTCCAGGCCTATGCTGGAGAAACAAGGTCGTTTAGGAACTGAGGGTTTAAAATGTGGGCAGTTTTTCTCAGAAATAACTCTAAGGCTAGAGTTTGTGTTGACCCGTAACACTGAATCACAGGAACTGCCTACAAGCCATTTGTTTTCACTGCAAACCCATGAGTTTTGTGTCTGAAGACATGGTCAGTTTTCCTCATTTAAATGGACTGTGCCAGCTCCTTAATACTGTTTGTGTCTAGAAAGTCTGAAAGGTATGCCTCCCTAAAAATTTTAACTTCTTACATGTGGCAAACACTTCGCATTTTCTTGAGTGAGAACAAAAATAGCTGCACTCCCATATGTTTCTGCCTTTGACTCAGCAGCGTCCGTAGGAGTACACCCAAGTCCTATCAATATCTAACTGAAGTAGGCGAAAGGTAATAATGTGTTTTTATTAGGTTACCTCAAAATAGAGGTAGTTGTGTTTTTCTCATTCTTGTCAGTGGTTTTACAAGTGATGTTTTGAGCTTGCAGAAATTCTGCATTAGATTAATTTGTAAAGTAGGTCAGATGTTGGGCTTAGGCAGGTCAGGGGGTTTTGTATTACACTGTAACATTTGGGTCGTCTAACTGGGCTCTAGAAGAGACGCAATTCTTTCACCAGAAAGCGTTCTTGGTAGTGAAATAAGATTTTGCAATAACCTAATTTACGCTCGCTGTCTCTTCTTTGCAGGTATCTATGCCAGCAGCTCACGCAACGTCTTCTGCGCCCACGGTGACCTTAGTTCAGCTGCCCAATGGGCAGACGGTTCAAGTGCATGGAGTAATACAGGCTGCCCAGCCGTCAGTTATTCAGTCTCCACAGGTCCAGACAGTTCAGGTACTGACTGAAGAAATTCCTCGTATGTGAATTTGGCCTTGTGAATAGTCCTGCCAGTTCACTGATTTCTAATGTGTTAGTGTCCTGGATTGTGATTTTGCTTATATAGACTTTTAAGAGCATGTTGAAGGCAAAATCTGTACAGTATTTGCTACTCTGTGACTTTTTTGTTTTTCCTGTTCTGGTTTAACCACTTTTCACTTTCAAACATTGCTGAGTTTCATCTCCGGCTAGAATGTTGTTGGTGAGTTTTAACAGCTTCATGGTTTTTCTTACAGTATTACTCTACTTTTTCTCTCTTCTATATTTTCATACTTCTTTATTGAGTAAGAGTTCGTGCTGTTCTGAAGTCAACAAAAAAGATTTCTTTTTTTATAATGTAATCTTTAATCAGTAATGAGACTGTTATTCTGGGATGAGAGTCTTCGCTATTGAGAAAATATTTGCATTGGTTTATAGAACAGATGTCTGTACGTTAATAGTCCTTAAAATAAACCTATCAGTCCTCTCATAAAAATGGTTTTAAAATTTGCCTGTTGAATGTTGATTGTAAAGTAAGCAGGTAATGTGATACGATGAGGTAGCTTGAAGACAAGTATGAAATCTTTAAAACCTGTAACTTTTGGGTTTTTTGAACCACTTTAAGCTCAGTGTTAATGAACGCAGAAAGAGAAATTGCTTGGCATACAGCAGCTACACAGGGCAAGGACTGTACATAATTTCTTTGCTTTTATTATACTGAACTCAAAAGTTTAATTTAAAAAAGTAGACATTTGATACAGATGTTTAGCTGGCTTTTATTTTAAAAAATACTAAAGTGTGCATAATTTAAAACTAGGCCATTCTGATAATAATCTTTGTTTACTCCTTCAGTTTTAGTGCTGAATTTGTGGCAGGCTCTACCCTTCTCAGCCACTGGAGTCAAAAGTTTAGAGGTTTAGTTTATCGGAGGTGAGCAAGTTACTAGCCCGGAGGTGGGAGACTGACGATGAAACCATGCGTGGAATTCACCTGGCTCAGTGCAAAGCCAGCCTGTTTGGATATTGAAAACCTGGTAGTTCACAGTCAGCCTTGGACATATTCAGGCCCCCTATCTGGTAACTGTGAGATTTGGGCGCCAGCCAGCTTTTTGAGCCTTTAGGAATCTTCCCTACAGTGCATAAAATGTCAGGCTGTGAGCTACGTTTCTCACACAGGCATTTTGCAATTCACTAGCTATTGTTAGCTTTCGTGTATTTGTCATGTGACTATAGTCTTTAGGAAAACAGTCTCTGCTTTTATGTATTGGAGATATTTTTAAATTTGTGGCACACTTCAAATTTAAAATTATTCAAATATGATTGATGTAAACATTTCAGTTTTCCTTCATAAACCTTTGTGTTAGCATCATCACGTATGACATTTTTCTGACAATCCCCCCTCCCTGCCAAAAGGCAATCTCTCTATATCTACCCAATTACTTACAAACTGCTGTTTCTTAGCTTCACTATTTTGTTAGTTTCTGAATGTTTCTGCTATCTTAATTTGGCTTTAGTTATTCTCTCCCTAAATTTTACTTTAAAAAAAAATCTTTGTTTTCTTAAAATGGGTGGAAACAAGGGATCATGGAAAGCAAAAAGTGTGTAGAATTACTGTTTATATTTTCTTATTGGAGTATTTAAATTATAAAGGACATTCCCACAGGTAGATAACCCACCGTAATCATTCTTCACTGGATCTGTTACTGAACAGCCTGCCCTTTCTGTTCGTTGCCTAGGCAGAAGCACTGTAGAATACTTGCATTGTTTCACAGGATGTCAGCATTTCCTGAAAATAAAGACATTGGAAGTGTCTTGTTAAGTTTTATTGCTGTTCTTACTTACAGATCTCCACTATAGCAGAAAGCGAAGATTCACAGGAATCAGTAGACAGTGTCACAGACTCACAGAAACGAAGAGAAATACTTTCCAGACGACCCTCCTACAGGTATGGAGGTTAAAAGCAGAAGCATTTTACTTGATGGGTGGGTTCTTCGCATGGGGAGACAAACAGTGTGATTATATAGTTATTTTTAGATTTACCATTTAACTGAAATCTCTCTTCTGCGATGTCTTCCCATGGAATAGGATGTAAAGAGATAAGCAGATAGGAGGAGGAGGAAGAAACCTCAGCTGTTACACTTTGTTAAGACCGAAGTGAGCTGAGGATAAGCTAAGTGCCATATTTGTGAAACATTGCAGTATTATTGTGCTAGGTGCCTTGGAGATAGCTTTAATGGATACTTAATACATGGGTTACACTGAAGCTTTGCAAGACAGTGGCTTCTATATAATTGGTATTCTGCAAAAAATCAACTCTGTTGTTTTTCATTATTGTTGAAATGCTAGCAGCAATAAAACTTAATTCCTTTCTCCTGTGAGACTTTCAATGAACATGTGGTGTTCCGTGGCTCAGAGAGAATTTCTGCTTGAGCAAAATTGGTTGTGTTTACAGTTTAAGTAGTCAGGGTAGGAGTTGAATGTAGTGATAGGCATCTAGTACCTTTAGTTGTCATGGCAAGTACTTCCGTGGTAAGAGCAACTGAGGTATGCTTCTTCACATGGTGTTAGTCATATGTTACTTTATTAATTAAGCCCTTGTACAGCTTTTCCTGGCTGTACTAAATCTCACTTTTCATTCTTCAAACATGCTAAATAGTATTAAGGAACAGCTCTGGAGTTCATCAGGCTTGTAAGTGACCTGTGGATTCCTGCTGCTTCAGAAAACTCAGACGCTCCTTTTTTCTTTATGTATAGCCTTATACAGAGCGAGACTGTAGGCCTGAGCATATCTCAACTGTTTTTTTTTAGTACTTGCAGATTATTTTTTACCTTCTCCAGCAGCCTTCAAGGCTGTTCTGCTGAAGATAGTGAAAACCACTGTTGAAGATCCCTAGCCATAATAGATCTGGGAAGATACTTTTATTTGTGAGGAGCAGTGTTGCTGACTTCAAGGCTGCCAATGACTTCCTTGCAGTCTGCTTCACCAGTGAGACACTTGCTTTTACTGTATGTGGAAGAATGGCTGTTTATCATGAGACTGCAGAGCTAAGTAACCAAGCAGCAAAATTAAGAGAGGGTACTTGTGCATGCTCATTTCTCATTAGTGGACTCCTTTGCATGCACTGATGCCACACCACAGCCTCTGTCCTCAAAGCAGATCCTGTTGACTCAGCAAAACATTGTAATTGTAAAACCTGTATATGTAGCTCAGACTCTGGGCCAGCGCAGGGGTCATGTCAGAAAGGCTGAGCCATACTGATGTGTTTAGTGAATTCCTGGTCGGCATTATTCAACCTGCTGTAACTGCTTACAGAGGCAAGATAGGTGCAGACAAGTTCACGGAATTGAAAGCTGTATCTCTTCCTCAGAAACTCCACTTTGATGTTCCCCGTGTCAGTTCATAGCTCCTATATTTGTAAAGCTGCCACCTCACCTCCTATCTTAAATCCATCTTATGATGGCAAGGATAGGTTTTAACCACCAGATCATATCTGACATGAGCTTAAAAAGTGATGAGCTGTGGTTTCTTCTTTTGTATTTTGAGCTGCTTCGGTTTTGTTCCTCATCCTCCCTGCTCTCTCCGTATTTTCAGCTGTTTTGTCCTCCAGATTTTTTGGTCTAACACCTAGGTTGCACACTCTCTGGATGGGAATTTTTTATTTGTCCAAGTAGTGTTTGGCACAGTGAAGGGCTTGTGCAATCATAGAATCATTTAGGTTGGAAAAGGCCTTTGAGATCATCAAGTCCAACTGTTAACCCAGGACTGCCAAGTCCATCACTAAACCACATCCGTAAGCACCACGTCTACATGTTTTTTAAACACCCCCGGGGATGGTGATTCCACCACCTCCCTGGGCAGCTGTTCCAATGCTTGATCACCCTTTCCGTGAACAATTTTTCCCTAATATCCAATCTCAACCCCCCGTGGTGTGCTTGAGGGTGCTTCCTCTTGCCCTGTCACTTGTTATCTGGAAGAAGAGACGAACACCCACCTGCCTACAGCTTCCTTTCAGGTAGTTGGAGAGAACAATAAGTTCTCCCCTGAGCCTCCTTAAGGTCCCTCCTGAGCCTCCTTTTCTCTGGAATAAACAGCCTCAGTTCCCTCAGCTGCTCCTCACATGCTGGGGTTCTTGCATGCACACAGAATCAAAACAGCAACAGCAAGGCTCTGTTCGTCAAGTTGCTTAGCAGGGTGACTGCTCTCCCCAGATAGCACCTTTGAGTTGCACTTCGCACTTTGAGTTGCAATGAGAGTCCACAGGAAAACACAGAATTACAAAAAATGTTGTTTTAAGTAGTGTTTTGCAGTGACAGAATAAGCCAGCAGTGAAAAGAGCTTGACATTCTTCTGAGGGACAGTGGTTGGTCTAAACGATGCTGATTGCAGTACCTGCTGTGGTCAGTCTTACAGGCATGTTCAGTGGGGACCTGTAGCCATGATGTTTTAGTTTTGGCTTTGGATAATTAACCCATGGAGGTAATTAAACGAACTGTTCTTTCCTTTACCCATGCTAATCTCACAGCTTTCTCAGGCAGGGCACCTGTAAACGTAACTGTGTGACTTTACTCAAGCACTCAGTATTGCCTCCCAGGCAGGTGTTTATGTTCTAAGCTGGTTGCTCTTTCCAAGCATTTGTGCTGTCTGCCTTTATACTCGGCTGTCTGGCTGAGGTCTTTGTGGTCTCTGAGATGGAGCAGTTCCCCTAATGTAAGTGAGGAGACAGGTTTTTACGTACTTTTGCTTTCTTCAAACCTTCATGTGGCTAAAAGCAGGAAACAAGTAAAAATGGATGAGAGAGAAAGAAACATGTTTTTAAGAAAAAAGGGAAGGTTGTGATAGCTGTATCTTGCATTGAGAAGAACCTGTTGAGAAGCACCTGTATCTTGTGTTGATAAGCACAGCTGTTCTGTGCTGGCTCCCTTGCCCATCTGTGCATGGCACGTTGAACAATCCTCTCCAATAAGAGTTTGAAGATAGTGCAGGCTTTTTATTCTGCACCCGTATTTTCCTTGCTGGCTTACTGCACTTTTCAGTTTTATCCAGCATTATGTATCAAATAGACTTTTTTTTTTTTTTTCACGATTTTTATTAAAATCTCTACAACACACTGTCTTTGCCAGAAAAATTTTGAATGACTTGTCCTCAGACGCCCCAGGAGTGCCAAGGATTGAAGAAGAAAAGTCTGAAGAGGAAACAGCAGCACCTGCCATCGCCACTGTTACGGTGCCAACTCCCATTTACCAAACCAGCAGTGGGCAGTACAGTATGTAGTCTGAATTTCTCAGTGGTGCTAGTAAGTGGGGATGAGAAGATGAAGAACTATTATTTCTGTAACTGTTTGGACTAGGACAAAGCAGGAGATGAAAATAAGATTACTTTTAATTTGACTGTTTGATAACCATGCCTTTTAAACACATTCTTATTGTAAGTATTTGAAGTGTTCAATTAACATTCCTGGGACTGCTTGGCAGTTAGTGCAGCTAATGCATCCTGAGGCAAAATAGGAACTAACCATAATGCTGTTACAAACTTTTTCACTTCAGGAACCAGATGAGGTAATTCAGAAGTTTCTTTTTTTCCTGACAGATTATTAATACTGATTCACAAAATTGTAACCTCATCAATAGAAAAAATATTAACAGTCTGCAAACACGTTTTTAAAAAGTCCTGAAAAAATAAGAACTTCATCAACCTTATTTAAAATACGTAATAAATATACGTGTCCATGTTTTCTTTATTCATAAGATTTTATAGATGTAGTCCTTTGATTCAAAGGATTGAGGATACAGCAGTAAAGCTAGAATTCACATGCTGTCTCACACAAACACACAGTATTAAATATACAAAAGTGAGAAAGAACTACTTGTTTACATCTTTCTCTTAAAATCTCTGGAAAAATTTGTATCTCTGGTTACTACTTAGCCACTTTGCCTAATATCCTACCTAATTTTATTGAAACTGCTGTCGTTAACTCTGCTTTCCTACCATAACTGTAAAATAACTGCTTGTGCAGATACTTGAGATTCTGATGTGTCTGTATATAGGAACACAGTGAAATTCTGTGGAATCACAAATAAGTGGTAATGTCTCAGTTCACCTGGATGGCAGGATTGAGGAAAGGAAAAAAATCCAGCAAAGTAAGACTGCTTGAAGGAAAAAAAAGTGTGATACTGGACCTTTATGAATGAAAACACTGCTAGGAAGGTGCTGAGGAAGTTGTAGAGAAGGGGGGATACAATCAGAAGAAAAAAAAGCCAAAGCAAGAAGAAAGTGAAACACAAGATGGATAGCAATAGCAGCAGAGGAGACTGAAGGGCATAAAGCATGGAAGAGGAGAGGAATTTCAGATGAGAAGAAAAAAGAAGGGACTGAGGAAAAGATCTAAACCAACCAAGAAGAAAATCTTAACTAACAAAAAGTATTCCTGGGGGAGGATTGTAGTTCTTCTGTGTGACGCTGTTTTATCAGAGAAACTAAATTGTGTTTTAGTCTGTGTTTTTTGCCACCCACCCGCCCCCCCTGCAATGGGTCTCATTAAAACTTGAAAACTTACTTTCAAAGCATGATTTCTTTAATGTACACTAAAGTCATGTGTCTGATTTGAGGGTGTATAAGGGCTCAAGGGATTTAACTGAGATCAGTATTCTTCCATACCTAGGTTTAATACTGTAAGTTAATGAGTAAATTAGTGTCTAAAATGCTGTGTCCATTTTTTTCGTCTTCAGTTGCTATTACCCAAGGAGGAGCAATACAGTTGTCTAACAATGGAACGGATGGAGTACAAGGTCTCCAGACATTGACTATGACCAACGCAGCTGCAACCCAACCTGGCACCACCATTTTACAATATGCACAGACCACAGATGGGCAACAGATACTTGTACCCAGCAACCAAGTTGTTGTACAAGGTGAGAAACATCACAGACAGTCATTCTGTATAACATTTTCTCCATGCTGTGAACCTAACTCCTTCAAATGTGTCAGGAAGGAATTAACAGATTTGGCACAAATAAGTCTCCAAAATGATTAAAGGAAATTCTGGACAAAGCTATTTGTTGCATTTTCTGAGAGCCTTTCCGTTCAGATTGATAAAATTATGGATATTTTGGGCTTACTTCTTAAAAGGACTTTTTTTATTTTTTTTTTTTTTTTTTGGTTTTCCATGCTGTATTTCCTGTATTTTGTCCACATGATTTTTTTTATTGGTATCTTCTGCAAAAGCTGATAACCACTTCAGAGTTCTGAGTTCTCCTAGATAGTCATCTGCAACAACAGTAAATTTAAAGTGAAGCATTAAAGTTAGGGAGGAGGGTTGTTTGATTCTTTCAGGTCACTTTATTAGTAGTTTTTCCCTCCTTTCAATTGCAAGTCATAATTTCTCCCTAATGCAGCTTTTGTAACTAGTCACCAAGTACTTAATCATTGAGTCTTAGAACCATAAAGTAATTTAGGGAAGTGCCTTAAGAGATCATTTGGTCTTAGCCCTCCACTTAGAGCAAGCAGGGCTACTTAGACTTAGAGTAAGTTGGGAGATTTTATTGTATTAAAATACATGTTTTGATTTATTAAAAATGGGGGGTATTAAAAATTACAAAAAAGAACAGAAAAGTGTACCCCTGCTTTTATGATTGTAAAGCAGGTTATTTGAAAGTTATCCAGTGAAGAGATCTCTGGGCATCAGTGAAACTACACAGAGTAGATAAAAATACTATTGTTGCATTGAACTTCTGGGTTTAGTGTTCTTAAGGACGTGTGATTTCTTTAGGTGGTACTGTATTTTTTTATGAGCTCAGGCTTCTAGATTACAACAAACAAACAGAAGAAACCAAGACCTTGTTCATTCTAGAGAAGCAGTGAAGTTGAGTGTCTAGTTTGCACTGTCTCTGTCTTATTGGAGTAAATGCTACTTTTCTACACCCTTTTTTCTGTACCAAATACTTAAACATGCAGTTTCTCCTTTTGTAGACCAACATTTGGAGCATAGCTAGAAATAACTGTCTGCCCCATCCTTCGTCTACTTAAAGCTGCCCAAAAAACAGGGATGTAAAAAGGAAGATTCTAAGGGAGAAAGAAGCATAGCAATACAGCAAGACAAATCCAGTTATCAAGCGCAAGTGAAGACTCCTTCAACAGGAATGCCCCAAACCTTGCATACGTTAATAAACTAAGACTGAGACAGCAGTGATGACCCAGATGATGGTCATCCCTCCGGTACTGTACCCCAGAGTACATAGTTAGCTAGACGACAAGGTGCTTTTTGCACCACGTTTAGCGTTGCTGTCATCAGACTGATGTCATGTTCCCCTGTGTCTTTCAGCTGCCTCAGGAGATGTGCAGACCTACCAGATTCGCACGGCCCCTACCAGCACCATTGCACCAGGCGTAGTCATGGCGTCATCCCCAGCACTTCCAACCCAGCCAGCAGAAGAGGCCGCACGGAAGAGAGAAGTGCGTCTAATGAAGAACAGGCATGTACATTTAGATAATTTTTTTTCCAGTCAGCTCTGCTTAGTTAAGCACTAAGAATCCTGATCCTTCTTAGTCATGTTATGAAATGCTTCTGTAGAATTTGCCTTTGTTCAAAGATGCAAAGCAAAGAAGCACATCTGCTAATGCCGTGTATTGTGACTATGAAACCTTAAGTAAAGGTGCCAGACTCATTCTGTCAGGTGTATGAATTTGTTGCCGTAAGGAGAAAAGTAATTGGTGAGAGACTTATATGACTGCAGGTATGCTTTTGCAAACACCAAGGTGAGTTGATTTTTTTCAGCTAATACAGTTGTGTAGTTTCATTTCCTGGATTCTTTACCTTAGCCTTCTGCATGCATTCTCCTTGCTGCTGGCCCACCTGCGCTCTTTACAAGTGCTTTCTTGATTGTCTCACTTGTTCTTTTTAGCTGCTTGCCCTTTGGGTTTTATCCTCCAGAGACAAAGACTCAAGGAAAGGCCAAATGAGCAGCTACTCCTTTTGAATTCTTGTGGAGCCAGTAGTGGCAGCAGAGGAATTGAGAGAGGCGGCGGGGGGTAGACTTGACCCTGTAGGATTTAGTGTGTGAGGAGGAACAGCCAAGCCTACTGAGGTGGGACTTGGTGGAGGCAGTGAGGGAAGGGAGCAGCAGAGAGAAGTTGGGCATGATGTTCTTTAAGCCTGCTGCTGTGGGAGGGGGAAGGGGTGGGCCTGAGCTGACCCATCACACCAAGTCTGAAGTCCATCCCCGGGCCACAGATGGGAGCCTGTGCGTTACACTGGGGCACTGGGAGAGCAGCAGCGCTTCCCTCCCCGCTGCGCGGGGGGAGCCCCATGAAAGCACTGTTTACTTCATCTGTCAGTCTGGAAAAACTGTTACGTTGTACAGGTGCATTTGTCTTCTGTAGATGGCTGAGCTGTGAACACAATAGAAAGTTACATCAGCAGACCCAATGCTTATCTGAGGAGCTTTAATGAAGTAAATAATGCTGAACAGCAGACTTCACTTTTTAAAAAGGTTTTTGTATAGAATGTCACCCATCTCCCTTTTTATATATTTTTCTGATGTCAGTGAATAGTAGATGTCACCCTTTCAGGCTCTGCATTTGAGAAGAAAATTAATTAGCATTTTGAATCCCCTCATTTAGTCAGCAGTCTTATTCCAGGAAAAGAAAGCTTTTGTGTTTGGAAAAGCCAAGAAAAACAATGGGGAATTACCCCCACTTGAGTTAAATTGACAGCTTTTTCAACAGTATCATGTTGCATGTGGTGCTTCTAGCCTGCCTGCTTAATAGATATTTCAAATCTAGGCTCCATAGCAAAGCAGGGAAAGGGATAGAGAGAGGCAGATGGTGAGGTGTACTTACTGGAGGATTATAGCGTAAATATTCATAGATATTATTGTGCAAATTTTCTGTGTAAATTTTACATTTTAAAAGCTCTCTTGTAATTCAGTATAGCTGGAGCTGTTCATAATGAATAACTAAGGCACACAGACTTGCAGTGGCTTAATATACTGCCCAGGCTGGCACAAAATCACAAAAAGAAAGAAAAAGTTGTCACCCCTGAAGACAGGTTTGTAATTTTCAGTGGAAGGCACTTCCTGATCCTTACTAGTACTTAGTAGTTTGATGATACAAGTAACAGCCCAGAATTCCTTAAATTCTAAATACTGCACATGGCTTACTGAAGTGTAGCAAGCATGTGAAATTGTATCTGTAGGACTGACAAACAGATACCTGAGTCCTTTCAGAGCTTACAAACTAGGTTTTCTTCATCCTGTCTCATTTGTGGTCTGGATGTAAAAAACTACTTTTAGAGTCTTCTTACTAGATAAGTCCTGGAACAGACATTCTTTTTTACCTAGTACTTCATTTACTGCATATCTAATAAGCAAAGGAACCGAGTTCAGTTTTGTCCTCTCATTTCCCAGAACATTGATCGTATCACCAGTATGTGTAGTATTTGCAATGAAGAGGCGCTTCAGCTCTTTTTGAAGCTGCTCTGCTTTGTGCTTAAAGGTCTGGGCAAACAAGCGTGTGCATTATTTACACGTGTCTGTGGTGTGCTGCTTTGACAAGCTGCATTGCAGGAGAGCCCTCTGCCTGAACTCCCATCCACCTGCAACATTTAGCCTTGTGCTTACTTTGCACATTAGTACCATTACTGCTGCTGTGCAGGATAGCTTCTGCCTTGGTGTTACTGCCTTCAGGATGCTCAGCAGCATAGTAACATGTTTCAGATATTTTTCATTGGTGGTTTTGTATGTTACCAAGTTACTTACAGGCAGCTCAGTCTTTACAACCAAGCCTTAGAAGTTTAACTGTCTTCAGATCTGCTTCAGCACATTAATACTGCCATGCTCTTGGCAGAGCAGGCAAGGGCTTAAGAATGATATGGTTGCTAGTGACTGTTTATTTTGTGATTTTTCTGAGTCATTTATATTATTGCAGTGATGCAGGCATTACTAATAAAATGAAAGTATTGCTTGAGAGCAAATACATGAATGCTCAAAGTACAGCTTCGGTACCTACATATTCTAAAAATGGCAGTACTAGGTAAAGATTTGACCGGAACAGTTAAGTAGCCCATGTCTGCAAGTGATTGTTCTGGATTTGAATGGCCTTTTTTGCTTTGCAGAGAGGCAGCACGTGAGTGTCGCAGGAAGAAAAAGGAGTATGTGAAATGTCTAGAAAATCGAGTGGCTGTGCTTGAAAACCAAAACAAGACACTGATTGAGGAGTTGAAAGCACTTAAGGACCTTTACTGCCACAAATCAGATTAATTTTGGATTCCCATTTTCACTTGTCCAGGTGGGATAGAGACTGGTTCTGGCTATACCCAGAAAGACAAAATAAACTTTTTATTTTCTAAACATTTCTTTTTTTCTATGCGCAAAACTGCCTGAAGCAACTACAGAATATACTTCATCTGTGCTTTGCATCAAACTGTGAATGTTCAAGTACTTGCCTCCACTTCTCCCCCTACAAGATTATTTTCATCATCGATCTCAGCGTGAAGAAGAACAGGCTTCTTTCTTGTCTCCCCATCCTCTTCAGAAGGAGTAACAGTGGTCCCTTGGGAAGTTACTGTGGGGAGGGTCCTTCTGTAATGATTTCAAGAATTTGTGCTGAGCTCTTTCCATTGCCTTAGAGACAGAACTACCCCAGCCTCTTGGTCCAGAGAACTGTGGGCCACATACGTGGAGCATGCATGGTGCAATGAAGAAGCAATGGTTGCCAAATTGGTTTCACATATTCATTATGAACTATAAAAATACACAGCTAAGCGGAATGCCAAATGAACGGCGCTTCACAGTCACATTCTTGGTGTGGAGATAACATACCTTTTTCAAACTAGCCCAGGAGGGGTTTTGATCTTTTAAGCCCTCCTAGGCTAGTAAAAACCTCTCCATACCTCAGAAACAAACGCATTGAAATGAGCTTCACTGGTCAGTTGTTGCTTCTTGAAGCTTATGTGTGCAAGTGTGTTCAGCATTCTGAATGCACAGAAAGCTAACATCAGCTTCATAAGATACTTGGTGGGAAATGATATTTGGATGGGAAAGGAATTCAGAATAAAAAAGGTACAACAGTGACATTTTGAAAACGGTCACATAGTGAGCAAGGGTAACATGAAAGCACTACCAATTTGTATGCAGAACAACTAAGCAGTTGAAGCATGGCCAACTCCACATACATACTCCCTGATGATAGTATAGTCTGTGTCCCAAGTGCTCTCAAGCAATGAGGTTATTTTTGTTTCCCTACCACTATCTTATGTAATGGAAATTACTGTACCCAATGGAAACATCAGCCTGGTTTGCTAGATTCTTTTTCAAACTTTGAGGCTGCCTCCTATACATAAATTGAATTGCAGTATGACAACTACCAGGACAACCTCAAATATTGAAGAGGACTTCAAACATAAATGCTCCAACTTCTACTTCGCAAGGGACAGTATTAGTTGAACCTGGCCAGGCTAGCTAAAGTCTTAATTTATTTGGAGGATTTTTTCATGTAAAGGGTCAGATTTACTAAATAATTTATTCCTGTGAGTAGAATTACTTATGTGCCTCAGATGTTTGCAAGATCAGAGTTTTTGTGTGCACTGAGGAAATGTTATCTTTCCCAGATTTACATTGTTAAAAAAAGGTAGTTTGTGTTTAAAAACAACTCTGTGCTAAGCATTAGGACTTCAAAAGAATCATGCTTAAAAAGAACCAAAAAAGAATGTGAAGAAGTTGTCAAAAAGCATGTGTCAAAAAGTATCATGTGCAGTTTGTTTACTGGCCCTCTGAAGCCAGTCTCTTGATATATTAATTTGGGTCATTTAATGGAGTAAGTTTACTTCGGCCTTCTGGTCAAACTTTCATGTATAGACATACAAATAAGGCTCTAGTCTGTACTAATGCTTTGTGCAGCAAAGTATTAGCTCATATTTTTTTTCCCATTCACTCTTATCTGTTTTTAAGATAAATTTCAAACATGAGCTTCTAAAAGGTTATACAATCAATGTGACATTACAAGAGGAACATTCTGAAGTCTTGGGGCAGTTGAGTCTCAAACAGTTAAGCAGTATTAAAAGTTCTAGTTTTCTCATTTGAGAGGGCATTCAGTTTCCAAGAGACTTTAAAAGGAGCAGGGTTAAACTTATAGCATTATTATTAAATCTGTCATTAATTTCAAATTACTTTTGTATTTCAAGAAGAGAACAGAAGTATCAGAATTATGAAAGAATTTGTTTTCACAAGTTTTGAGGGGGTTTATAAATGGGCTATTTTTATCTGCTATAGAGAATTGATTTTCATGTTTTATTTATTGGAAGATGAATTTATTAGTTTAGCAGTGCAAATTTAAAGAAGACCCTAAATTCTCAGCAATGCTTTTATTGTCTGATTCTTAAAGGTCAGAGAATACAAATATAATGGTAACCAGTTTTCAGAACTAGTGCTGGAGTAGAACTGTTGACAACACAGGAGTCATTCTTGTAAAATATGAAGCTCATGATAGCCTCATTTATAGTTACGTGGAATGGTTCCCCCAGCTTTGAGAAACACAGAAAGGCTGTACATGCCTACATTAAGGCTGTTTCTTTTGTAGAACCACCTGTCTGCAAAAACTTGGGTTTTTGCAGTGAACCTGGATGGGGCTAACTGTGATCTGAGAGCTCTTTCTAGCGGGTAATGAGCACTGTCCAGCACGTGCTGATAGTCACTCAGCACAAAGCCTGGGAGCTGAATGGACCAGGAAGCCTAAACTGGTACCTGGATGGGATTCTTCTAATACAGGGTTGGTGCAAACTTGTGTGGCAGTGAGAACTGTGTTGCTGGTTTGTCTGTGCATGGTCTGCAAGTAGTCTGTAGCGTTATTAATCTAGACCTCATTAGCACCTAATGTTTCACTAAGAAAAAGAACATTATTTTAAAGTACATATAGGGATCTGCAAGAATCTTTTATTTTTATTTATGCTGCACTGAGGATTTAGGGACTTGAATTTATTTAATGGAAATCTGAAATGACAATAATTAAAAATGTATTGGACCAAGTACAGGGCTGGCTAGGGTTTCCCATACATACTTTACCATTCATATTGACCCAAAAAGGGAAAGAGTATGACACAGGAATCCATTCATATGTTATTTACCAAGTAATGAGGTTGGGGTAATCAGCTTCTATAAACTAAGGACGTTTGGAAATAGAATGGAAATTATGCTGGCAGGGGGGAGGGAGGGTTAGTTTTGTATCTCACGGTTGTGAGTTTTCAAGAATTGATAGCCTGTTTGACCTGAAGAGAGGGTTAGAAAGGGCTAGATCCATTATGTTCATAATAAACAAGAATTGATTTGAAATATAATTTTTGTAATGTCATTATTTTGCAAAACAGCAGCACCGATCAGGCAGTTAAGATATTGTCAGAGGTGCTCTTTTAATTTAGATATTCTTGGAAAATACATATGTATAATATATGTACATATATATATATACACACAGTATATAATCTACAGCTCTGAGAGCTTTTAAGTCAGGAATGCTGAGTATTATAGTATATGGAGGTCAGAAAAAATTTTTACTTTTCTGTGTGTGTCTGGGTGTGTGTGGATGTGTGCGTGTGTGTGAAAGCTTCCCCCCACCCCAGTAGTTCTGGGCTGCATTATTCTAGTGCTTATTACTGATTTGTTTTGTGCTGTTTCTCAGTTATCCATTTTCAAGAATTTTATTTCATCTTTCATGGCTTTTGTGAGGCTGTTTTTGTTTTTTTTTAATTGATGGAGATTTTTGAAATTATGTAAACAGTTGTTCTACAACAACCACCACCACCCAGAATAATTCACTTTTGTGCTTTTTCTCTTTGGCAGCTATATATCAAAGGCAAAACAATTGGAATGGTTGTTAAGGTGTTACTTTCTAAAGGAACCACTGGTAAGACTTCTGTTTTCCTCCTGGGGTAGTGGTGATGCATCTTTATTTAAGCAGTGATTTCACCAGCATCAGGTAGTTGCCAGTACCATTGCTTGTATCTGAAAGCACAATTTTAGCCTGTCGTGCTCATCAGGACTGTACAGACACCTGTAGGTTCTGGCTGTTCCATAGTTGGCATTTGTGTTGTAGACCACTGTCTTCTCTGGTACTTGTACGTAGATCAGAAAACTGGTGGGGTGTTTAGAATCATGAAGAGGCTCAGGAAAAAAAAAAAAGATTTAATAAGGAAAAACAGCCCTGATAGTTTCTGATCTAAATTTGTACTACAGGTTTTTTTAAATCTGGGCTTCCAGTAGACTGCAGCTGCAGGTAGTCATCTGTTAGCAAAAACTGGCCACTGCTTTTTTTTTTTTTTTTTTTTTTTAATTTATGACAGCCAGCCAGTGCTTTTTCTGGGTTGAAGTGAAGACAGGTCTCCCCGTCAAAGCAGGTTCAGTATCAGTGGTTGCAGATCTATGACAATTCATAGTGGATTTCATTGGTTTTCCAAGACCCTGTTTTTATTGTCATTTTTTTCACCCTGAAGCTGGTTAGTGATGTAACATTTGCCAATGATCTAACCAAAAGGTCATGTATTTATTTTTGTTACACTATATTCTTTGTAAATGTTTAATTAAAATGTGCACTTTTTAAAAAAAACAAACAAACATACAGAACAAAACAAATCAAGAGCAATCGGGTTTGCTTGAGAAGCTTCCTGAGACAATTGTTGTAATCCTGCTGCCTGCACACAATTCACTCCTCACAGCAGTTGACTCTGTCACAAATTTAACTTGCTGATTAGCACCTGGCGTCCAGCAGGCGTTAATTCAAAATGGCAGGAGATCTGAACTGGCAGTACTCAAGACTGGAAAGAATTAAAGTTGTGTGGTGTCTCAGAGCAGTATGTACAGGGTGGATGTGAAATTATTTTTAGAATAGAACTAGTTCAGTGATCCCGAGTGGGGAATGGGAGGTTAATTTGGAAGGAAAGCTAAGTATTTTTCAGCCGCTTTATTTCCCTTTTCTTAATTTAAGATTTGGCTGCAGATTTTAAAAGCTGCATTCCAAGAAAATAAATCAGAAGGCTTTCCAGTTCTTTGACACCAGGAAGGAAAGGTACATTGACAACGTGTCACCCTGCTTTAAAAGATAAAAAAAAAGCACCGACACCTTTCTTTTGCAGGAACAACGATAATTTAGCTATAGCCCTGGAATCTGTCACTGTGAGCAGGTTTTAAAAGCATACAGTACATTGATGGTTCTCTGTACTGTGCCTGGGAACTCATTTCCCTGAGCTTTTGGATTTGCTAGCTGGAAGAGACACCGATTTTGCAGAAACTTGAATGTATCACGAACCTCAGTTGGTCTGGGAGAAGCCAGACTGATGGAGAGAAACGGGGTGCTGAAATCCTGTCTGCTGTGTCCTTGTGGCAGGTTCAGGTCTGTGGATGGATATGGCTTAAGTCTGTACATCTTCGGGGAGAAGGGACCAGATCCAGTTGGTAAAGAGGGTTTGAATTTCAAGTGTTTTGCCTTGGAATGTGTTTTTTAAAAGTATTTAAGTTCTGACCCGCAAACAGACTTGCTTGGGCTCGTTTGTGTAGCACAGATTGAAGACGGTGACCTGTTCACGTTCTGGTGCTGCAAGTGCAGTTCGTGGCTTGCGGCGTGATGGGTTCAGGTCACACTGTCACCAGCCAGAGGCAGAAGCCAGCTGTGCTCAGGAGCCGTGGGCTGGCAGGGAGAGGCCAGGGGCAGGCTGTCATGACCCACGGCGGGCGCAGTTCGTAAGCTGACCCAATACTGTACTCACGACTCCGGAGCAGTTGGTTCACGCAGTCTCAGCCTCATCTATTTATTTCTTTAAATTAGGGGATAGCCAAGCGAGAGCGCGGGGAAGGAAGGCCTCGAGCCAGTTAGCTTTCTAGAAATGGCCGCTCTTAAGAACTAGGGATGTTCAGATGCTGTCCACAAGTTGTGTTTTATCCAGGTGCCACTCCATTTTGTGTGTGTGTAATGACATTTATTTATATTAAAACATTAATTTTAAAAAATTCTAGAACTTCAAGTTTGTATGAGATCTGAAACAGTGCTGCTTGTATGGGCTTCTAGGGATGGGATGGGGAACAGGGCAAGAAGAGGGGTTAGTTGACAGCCAACCCTTCCACAGACTTGTCCACAGATTGGTTGTTCACTTCAAAAATGAGTTGGTTCTAGTCTGGATTTATAATTTGAAATTGTTCTGGTACAACGTTTTTCAGGGAAGCTTCCAGAGCAAGGGTTATTATTCTTCCTTTGTAATGTAAGCTGGAAAGAGAAAGTTCACCTCATCTGCATTTCTGATTCTTTACCCAAACCATGTCAGCACAGAACAGGGTATTTGAGCTTGACTCCCACATACTTGTGGAAGTTAAAAGACTAAATGAAAATCCATTATTGGGAGAGAATAAATTCTTATTTATGTCTCCCAAAAAATCTAGAAACATCCCCGTTGTGGTTTTGTTTTGTTTTGTTTTTTACTTATTTTTTTGTGCTTTTTCTGTGTTTTAAAAAAAAAACAAAACTTGTACTGGGTTATAATGCATTTTATTAACACTATGTACATATTAGCTGCTTTGTGTTTCAGAATGGTAGTAATTGCTTTGTATATTAAAGTGATTCTTGTGAATTTGTGAATTACTGTCATAAAGAAGTGATTTTTCTTACTGTAACCTTTGTGGTATAAACTGTCATAACTCCCTTTTTACACAAACATTTATGTGCAGTCACATAAACATGCTTTAAAAACTCTACAAAGTCTCTTTTTTAAGCAGGATGTTCCATTTACACTAATTTAGTGGCAGATGGTAGCTAGATAGGAATATGGGAGAAGGTGTATTTTAAGCAGACTATGGTGTCCTCTCATGATCTGTGGCCTGCTGTAAGTATTCATGAGACGTTTTCCCCAAAGGGAAGGCTTTTTTAATCTTAATTGAAGTGAATTAGATTAGGGAGAGGTTAAGACCTGAAAACCAAAGTTTTTCTTCCACTTCTAATTTTTTTAAACATGCTTTCCAGGACTCATTCTGGTGGCAGTTAGTTCTGTTGTTCAATAATGTGTGAAAAACTTTTCCCTTTTGCAGTTTAAATATGCTTTCTCACTTCTAAGCATTCCTGTAAACCATGTACTACGGATGTTAATAACAGAGCAGAACAGAAGGCAGCAAACACTGCAAGGATCACAACCCTATTATGTAATCTGCAAGGCTGGATCCAAACACCGGGATGGAAGCCAGAAGAACAAATTCAGCGCTGAGGTAAACACACCTCCAGTGAAATGAAGGGGAAGCAGTAAGGTCAGCTCATTATGGCTGGGATTTTGTGGTTTTCACAGCTGAGCGCTTTCATAATGCCATTCACGTATTGCTCAGAAGAATCTGCATCTCGGTAATGAGGGAGAATCCCAAACAAGGGTTAGTCCGTGAGACAAAAATGCAGTTTGGCTGGAATTTTGCACGGAAAAGAATTTGGTAGCAAAGGTCCCTGTGCAGTCAGTAGGTCAGCTGGCAAACCTGATTCTTCTGACACTGCTGCACTTTGAAGCTCTTTGTCCCTAAGATACAGAGCTGAATTTCATACTCTGTGTCTTAATCAAACATTACTTTAGTTGCAATGACATTTTAGAAAAGTTTGTTCCCTTGCAGAGTGGCATGTTTCAGGGATGGTTTCACAATCTCACAGCATGTTCATGTCTTACCTGGTCACTTCCCTCTGACTTGGATCCTCTCCCTAAGGTATTTTATTTCTCAAGAGACAATTTATGCATTGCCCCACTACTTGGGGACCCATGTGCAAACACATCCTCCCTACAGCTGAGTTCACATCAGCTGTTACAAAACGGGACCAATGCAATGGAACCACCCAAAGGAGAATCACACCGACTGCTCCACTGCTGAGATGAACAGGGTGATAGAAAGCGCTTGGGCAGGGTGTCAGCGTAATTGCCAAGCAGCTGCTGAAGCACTACTCTGCTTCATCTCATACTAGAGCAGAAGCTCACCTGGGACCAAGGGCTCCAGACACCAGAGTTCGCAGGTGTCATCGTGGAGGCATGGTTCACTCCCAACATCTCCCTGTTAGTGCTACCCAGCAGGAATGGGCTGCAGGTTTCAGCAGTTAGGTTCTCACAGTTGATGCCTGCCCCTAAACACTAGCTTAAAGAGCAACCAGAACAAATGTGCTTGTAGTGGTGGACTAACCGCAATATTCCTGGGTCTGGTCTCGTAAATCGAAAGGAGCGCACCCACACCCCAACAGCAGTCAGAGGAAAAGGTGTCCCCCTTGAGGGGGTGCCACTTGCTGAGGTGGGGAGGGGCCACCCAGAGCTCAGCTCTGCAGGTCAGGGGCAATGCACTCACCTGAGCTGCTGGTGTCACCTCACAGTTTTCTCCACAAGTATTTATTTAGGAGCAGTAGCATTGCTTCAGCCTTCAAACATGCCCTCCAGGTTGGCATACAGCTTGCTGCAACAGCAACACAGCAAAAGAAGCCAAGCCTGGTCTCTTGTAGCAGGTGCCTGCTCTCACAGGAACGCTACGGGCTGTAACAGCAGCAATGGGAAAACAGACGCTGAAAGCTGCTAAACAATTAAGTGCAATTAAACTGATTTGGTTTAAAAGTACAAAACTTTCCCTATCATCAAAGCAAGGCCTGGAGCAAAGCCCCCTTCTTAAAAGTGCTTAGGTTTCTGCACTAGGCTTTATTCTATGTTACACCGGGCTTGATCCTGTGCTGTTTAAGCAGGCTTTTTAAGCATGTTCCTACTGACAACAGTGCAAGCTGCTAAGGCTGTCAGTACGGCAAGCTGCAGCCTCTTGCAGGGGCTGGGGACAGCCAGGTAGCAGGCTCTCCCCATGGACCAAGTCACACGCACTCACAAGCCCAACCACCAGCACACTGTGTTCTGCCAGCTCCAGGCCTGGAGTAGCCTAATATACAGTGACCAGAGCCAAGCTCGGAGACAAGGGAACACCAGTGGGGAGGAAAAGGAAGAGGAGTGGTGAGAATTTACAGCCATACTGCAAAACTAGAGACTGTAGAGAAAGCTCCTACTCCTAATTTTTTTCAACCGTTGTTCACCCAGTTCATAGGACAGAAAAAGCCATGTCTGGCACATTAAAGCTCATACTGTGTTCTGTTTTTAATTAAAGGTGCTGTCTTTCTTCCCTCAAAGGGACTTCAACTGCCCAGTCAGCTGCCTAAGTACTGTTTTAGTGACACCATGTGGCTTCTGAGGATACTGTTGTAACCAAACGTTTTAGAGCAGCAACTCTCAGGCCGAGTCCAGAGACAAGCAAGGAACCGAGCTGTAAACACACAAGAGGCGCTCCAGGGATGAGGCACAAGACCTTCGGGCCTCGTTCTTGAGAGCTGTAATGATAAATGTGTCATTTCCAGATTACAGCCTGCATATCACTTCTGGACCTTGTACCCCATGCATCTTGGAAAAGACGCATAGAAAGTTTGTTAGGAAGTTTGATGGAAGCAGAAGTAATAAAGAGCTCTTAACATCCATGAGCTGAAGCAGCTGCTGGTGTTTGCTGTTGCCAGTGCCAACGACATGCACACGCCTAGAGCCTGAACCTGACCTGGGGCTTTATAAGTTGTTTAAAGGAAAAAAAAAATTCCACATCCACCAAAAAAAAGTACTACAGCAATTCCTGCATTTAGAAGCGTAGCTGTCTTCTGTTACTGCATTGTTTTCACCAGTTTCATTCTTCCACCACTAGAAAGAGAAGGAAGGCTGCTGCTGGTGCGAGCCAGATTCTAGGCTGCAGCATTTTTCACATAGGATCTCATGGGATAAACACACAGAGTTGTTTTTACAAGCTCAAGGTATGAATTCAGTTACTTAGAACAGCATCTAACCACCACTGTGCACAGAGAGCATGCCGAAATCTAGACACTGCCCTGAGGTCCCAAGTAATAGGAGGATAAGTACTCCCACAGCTACAAAGACTTTGTGGCAGTACCCTCCTCTCCCAGATAACAGCTCTCAGAGTGAGCCACAAAGGCAGAAAGTAGTACTTTGAAAGACAAGGACTGTTTTGATATTTGAGGAACAGTTTGAGTCTCCTTGTTGTGCTTTCCCTGGTGGCAAATGTGCATGTGTATCTGCTCCAGGGAACCTCTATCTGTGCAAGGGAAAGTTATCTTGTTAGGGACAGCCCAAAAACCACGACTGCATCAGTACCGCAGGCATAGCCTCCACGCTTGCAAGTCAGGTAAAACCACCACTGACTTGTAAGTTGGCTTACACTGCAATATTCATTCTGAACTTAGACACACACCCCCGCAAACCACCCCCCCCCAAGCCTGGATCTTGTTCTCTTTCCCTGTGCCTCTTCAATTCAGCAGTGATGGCAACAGAACAACTTTATAGCACCTGCCTTTGTTGGTTTGCCCTTTAAATAGCTTCTTTTACCACAACTTTTAAGATGCAGAAGGCATGAAGAGTTAAAGCATTCAGAGCTGGAATCTTAGCTTATATTTCATCCACTTTTACTTTTCTGAAGTTAAGGATGTGATAAGGGAAAAAAACCCACCACTCTAATCTATTTTTAAGTTTCCCACAGAAATTTAAGTGTGGTTTGATTTTAAACAACAGAACTTTTGATTACATTTTTGATGCCTTGGGATTTCTGCAAATTAAATCAGTTTCAAAAATTATATTTGATAAAAAGTCAGTGGAAGACCCTACACAGCTCTACAGAGAAATGAGGCAGAGGTTCAATATGTACAATCCTTGCTGTATCAGACCAAGTGATTAGACAAGATCATCACAACAAGAAGCCAGTGAAATAACACAACTGCAATTATATGCTTAGGAACAAGTGTATTGAGTAAAACAAGGGGAGGACTGAACAGCATCAGTGGTTTACTAACAAAGCATAGAGTCAAAAGTCATCCTTGCAACTACCCTGCTGTGCTTTGTAGATATGAACATCCTTACTGGAATCATAGTGGACCTCATATACAGAGAAACGGCTTCTCAGCATCTTTAAGAACTTGTGATCCCGTTCATAGCGGATACGACAGGAAAGAAGAATCACAGTTTGAGCTGAGCACAGGTGCTCCAGAGTCTGAAGCAGTTCTGCAAAAGTTTCTTCCAGATAAACGATGTCTGCACCCAGGATGAAGTCAAATGCTCCTGGAGGGAAGTTAGCCAGGTCTTTTCCCCAAGTCAGTTCCTTCACCACAGCTCTCAGACGTAGTTCAGAGGGTAAGTTAGCCTGTACATTTGACTCCAGAAACTCCAGTGCTGCCGCCCTGTCTGTGATGGTAACGTGAGCACCTAAGCAGTACAGGAGTATATGTCTTAGACAAATGGTCAATACCCATAAATACAGCATTTGGAATACAATGCTCTAAGTCAAGCAGGCTCCTTAGTTCCTGTTAAACATTAACAACTCTCCTGAGCTGCCTGATTTAAAACAAACAAACAAAAGGACTAAACAAGTAAAAAGCCCACTATCTATATACATCCCACCCTTCACCAGTCACTTAAGAATATAAAGTGTACTCCACATGAAGATTAAGTTGGGTGGGAAACAGAAAATGTTTTCTGGAGCTTTTTCTTAGTACATGAAAGTAGAGGAGTTACTTTCTGCCTTTCCACAGGTGACAACAGAGTAAGTTACATGGATTGTTACAACTAACCTGCTCAAATTCCCTATTTGTTCAGTAGAAGAGAGGCAGCTAGAGAGCCTCTTTCACAGGTCAGGCAAAAGTTATGCCTGTGTGATTTTGCATGGCATGATTGTATTTTCTCAAACTGTTTGGTTTTATTATTTCAATAGGCACCAGACACCTTCCACAGCCACTAGAGCTTTGAATTACAAAGTTAACCTGGGACAGTTAGCACAAATTCAACATAGGACCAGTCCCTGCTTCAGCCACAGACAGATCACAGGCAAATCACTTCATTTCTCCAGACTATGGCTTCCCTGTCTGCAAGATAGGCTAACAAGGCCTACGCAAGCTCAGAGAGTGGTTTCTGTCTGTAGCTTTTATCTGTGCTGTGTATGAGGATAAGTGGAAGATGGCAAGCACAGCACTTGCTCCCTGGGGGAGAATAGCTGCAGAACTGAATGGTGCTGAGCTGAGTACCATGGCAACAGGCGTCAGCCTTAACAGGGTCCCATCATAAAGCAAACTGCAGTGGCACCACCACTACAATAAATAACGCAGCAGGCTCTCAAGCCTAACAAGAAAGGACGATGACTCAGACAGGAAACATCACAGTTCACATATGTAGCTTTGGTGCTAACTTCTATGCTAGGCATGTGGATGTAAAAGTGCTAGTTTTACTACAGTTGTAAATCGCTTTAAACAAGCAAACAAGAGAGGCCCTTACCTAATAACGTGGCCACTATTCCCACCAATCCGGTTCCAGCTCCCAGCTCAATCACAGACCGATCCCTGACATCGATGCCTCCCATCTCCAGGTAAGTACACAGGACAACAGCCTAAGCCAAGAGACAAAGGCAATTAAGCACAGGGCTCATTTCAGTGTCATACTGAACACAAAATTTCTGATTTACACTGAGAGAGAACGTTATGGGAAGGGTCAGGCACTTCAGGTCTGCAGCAAGTCTTTGTTCAGCCCTTCTCTGCCTCATGTGCACGCATGCAGTCTTTTTATGAGTTTTAGGGAAGACTCTTGCAGGCAAAAGGAAAAAAGTACCACAGAGGCCACAACTCAGCTGTAGTAACACTGCTTCATGAATCCCCAAACCTAACATGAGGCAGAAAGAGTTGCATTTGGAAAGGAAAAGCTGGGAGGTGTCAAACACTGATGAACTATCACAGTATTGCAAAAAACCAGGATAAGGTTTCATAGTATCTTGTGTGGTATTTCAAAAGGCTTCTGCACAAGGCTGGCATGCTGTCAGGAAGGACATACAGAAAGCAAAGTGATAACACGTTTATTTGGTTGTACGTAATGTGTTACATTCTACAGAAGTCTTGATCAGGAGCTCTCTCCATAGCCAGATCTGTCAAAGCTGATGCACCGGTTCATTTGAGGAGTTTGCTAAAATTGCTACGCTTGTTCTTCAAAACTAGCAGCAAAAGTGCCATCTATGTGTGAGCCAGCGCAGACCGATGGGATGCCCTTGGATTCCTGCAGTGGTACTGTGCCCACCCCACCCCCTCGGGCCCGCCACAGACCCCCTTGGCTGGGAGGGTTCTTGTCCCCAGAACAATGCTGCCAGCAGCCCTTGGTGTCACAGGCCCTCTGAAGGGTGTCGGGCATTGCGGCCGTTGTTCAGAAACGGGTGAGAGCTCTGTGAGTTCTCCAGGGTATGGCCTGCATTCGGCACTGGCCCTGCAGAGTGTAAGGTGGCCCCTTTCCCTTGCAAGTCCTCCAGGATCTCTAATGAGGGAAATGAAAGGTAAGTTAAGAGTTTAACTTCTTCTATTATAAAAACAAACAAAGAACGCACACACAAAAAAGAAAAAAAAAAAAAACGTTACAGGAAAAAAGCCTTCCCTTGACAATTCAACGTTAAATAGTTTCTCAGGTGACTCTGGAAGCTCGGGCAAGTGCCACCCGAGGACACCAAGCACGGAACACCCCGCCCGGCGCCGCCACCTACCGCATCCCAGACCACGGCCGCCACCCCCAGCCGCCGCTAGTCCTGCCTGAGGCGGATGGTGCGGCTGGCGAAGCGGTGGGTGGCCGAGGGGCTGTGCAGCTGCCGCGCTCCCCAGTCGGCTCCCTCCTCGTAGGGCACTAGGGCCATCCCGCCGGCGGCGACCGCCTCGGCGCCGCGGCGGGGCCCGGCAGCCGCAGCCACAGCC
>JAVJGJ010000061.1:13853286-13864959 GCA_035590215.1 Microhierax caerulescens | reverse complement strand
GGGATACCTCTGCTCAAGCACTGTAGACACCGCCCCTCTCCGGTCTTCCCCGCCCCGCCGCTCCACGCGTGGCAGGCCGGGGCCGCCTGCCCGGGGGGCGCCCGGCTGGGGTAGGGCGGCGGGGCCGGAAAATCCCGGGTAAAGAGTGGCGGGGCCGAGGCTCGGCGGGGCGCTCCCGCCCCTCAGCCGTGGCAGAGGGGCGGGGGGCGCAAGGCGGGACGCCAGGCCCGGGTGGCCGCGGGGTGGGGCCGGTGGCCCGCGGCTGGTGGCGCCACCGGGGGCGGGCCGCGGGCGTACGGCACCGGGGAGCCGCAGGCCGGGCGAGGACTGCGCCTGAGGGGCCCTGGCGGGCAGGGGCCCGGGCGGGCAGGGGCCCAGCGCGGCTCCCGTTGCGGCCGGGGGCTTCTCTGTTTCCAGAGCGGGCTGCGGTGCCAGAAGGTGCGGGGTGCGAGACGCCCTGTGGGACGGTGCCGGCTGCGGGGCGGCCTCTCTGTGCCTCTGGCTCATGGCGTCTGTTCCAGGCGCTTCTGGAACTCGGAGGCCATGTCCAGCCCGACGGACATGGCCTCCGCAGGCACCTACCGCCGGCCTGGGAGCAGCCCCTCGGCAGCGGGGCACCCCCCGCCACAGATCGTGTCGCTCAGAGCCGGGGCTGGGGCGGTGAAGCAGGGGCGGCTCTGGCCTGGTGGTGTGGTGGCAGCGCTCTCGAGGAGCTGCTTGTGCATGGGCTTCTCCTCACCTTTGGCCCTGTTTAATCTCTTGTTTGGCAGAACAACACAGTGCGCTTCTCCTTTGTGTGTCTCCATCTCCAGTTACTTGAACTTGCTCCAAAGACTGCTAAAGGCCACGGGAGTGCTAGGGAAGCGTCCTGGCCGTGCTTGTGCTCTGGCTGCCTGGAGGCACAGCTGCAGGTACTCCACAAAAAGGCACAGGACCTCCAGCCATGCTCCTCAGCCCCTGGGAAGGACTGAGTGTGCAAAAGGCCATGCTCAGGGGAGTGGGGAAGGGGAGCAGCATGCCTTCTCTGCACCCATCTCCAGTGCCTGTGTGGCTTGGCAGCTCCCGGTGTCACCACCGACAGGGCAAGGCCAGCCCTGAAAGTTGGGGAGCATAACTAGCTCCAGAAAACATCCCCACTCTCCCACTGGGAGCAGCAAATCTGGCTGGCAGACAAAAGCAAATGTAGGTACATCTGAAAGCTGTTCATTTCAACAGTGGCTCAAGAGTCGTGAAAGTTTGTGGAGGAGCGTTACAGGCTGCGCAGGGGTAGCAGGAACTAAAGCCTGTTTTTAGGGTTCTGCTACTTTAGGAGAATGGAAACCAGAATTTCACTTGCTTCAAACCAGTTCATACTTGTCTTATGGCAACTCAGACTTCTCAAAAATGTGCCAGAGCGGGTACGATGATTCAGCTTACCGTGGTTTTATGTCCTAAAGTACTGGTCCCTTGCCATTACTCCTGCCTTTGAGAGGTTGAAACTACTTGTGCTATTATCTCAATTATTTTTTTAAGTATTTATATAGGCAGTGTGGGAAAAGCAATGAGAATGATTACACTTGAAATGAGAACTCTGCTTGGATGAGTTTTTGAATCGCTTAATGCTGTGCCTAAAGTGCACCATCAGGCAAATGGAGGGAAACTCCCAAATGGCACAAAGCTTTTGCCTCCACCTCCCACACCACGTGCCAGCCCTGGGATCTTCAACCAACATGTGGAGGAGTGTGGCAGGGCTCCAGTGCTCCCAACTGCCTCCCTTTTCCCTCCCCTAGATCACTTTTCTTCCACTGCAGTATTTCATAAGACCAAGGGTCTGGCTGAATAGCAACTAGAGTGGAAAAAGACTGTTTGTGAAAATTCATACATTTGTTCCCAAAGATGATAATGCAGTGAGTCCTTTTATCCCAAGAGCGTTGTTTTTTAAGTCAGATATCCCTGAATGTCTTTGGAGCCAGCAGGTTCTCTACCAATCCGGCTCTGCTTCCCAGAAGTACTTTCCATTCTTCCTCGCTGATGTTACTTTGGCTCTGACTTCCATGAGCCTTAGGCAGGAGATCAGAAATTACTTTCTAGATCATAACTGGAGAGTTAAGCTATTAAAAGGGAAGTGAGTCCACTAGAAGTTCGGTAAGGGCCCTGATTCCTCATATTCATTCTAAGCCTATACTTAGCTTTTTCTCTTTCCATATCCAGTTTCTATGAAGATACAATACCTGGGCGTTATAACAGCAGAGAAGGAGACTTGGTTTCTTCCACTCTTCCCAACAGTAAAAAGATGAGGAAAACACAACAACAAAGAAATATGGCTAAAACAGCTGCCCAGAACTGAAATCCTTCTTCTCCCAGCAGGGCTAGAGCTTAGCACAACAGTAAAGTCGCAAGAATGTAGCCTGGTTCAGCTTTTAAACACTGCAGAAAGCTAGGACACCTAAGCTACAGATAAACTTGCAAAGTAGGAAATAGCTGATTTTAAGGTAAGCAAGAATGAGTTACAGTATAAAGAAACACTGACTGAAGTCCATTCTTATCTCATTCAACTACTTGATAGAGCAGGCATAATGTGTCCAATTATAAGTAAATCCTCCTACCTCAGATGCAGGTGAGCTGCTTGGGGTAATTAGGAAAAAGTGTTCAAGAGCAATGGTCCTTGTAATACTTAGAAGATCAAAGAAACAAGTAGATGAGGCAGAAATTACTACCAATTATTTTGAAGCTATACTAATATACCTTCCTTACTGAAATCTTCTCTTTCCCGCTTAATATTTAAAATGAAAGTGACAGTTCTTTTGATAGTTCTGCAGATGCTGCATGTACCGCATGGCTGCGCATGGATTTTGGAGCCATCCATGATGTGGGGAAAATACTGCAGCCCTCACGCAGTCTCTGGTTACCAAGGCAAAGGCAGGTATAAATAGAAACAATCTGATTTTTTTAAAACTCTATCTAGAAACCTGTGTTGTTGATAACCCTCTGACAGCAACGCCTTATTCCAAATGGTTCTGTTCTACATTTGCGTAGAAACTTCTGGTCGTACATGTTTAATCCTTTCCTCTCTAAATAAATAGCAGCTACTTCTGGTTCTTATTCCACTGAAATACAAAAACTGCCTTTGAAGTAAAGTTTGGACAGATACCTATTTTGCTAAGAGCTTTCATCAACCAAACAAACATGAACTAACACAAAGCTTGGAGGAAAACCCAGAAAATAGAGGAGCATTTCTGCCTGTGCATCAGTGGCTGTTCAAGTGACTAACAGTGAAATTATTTTAAAACTTTTACATTTTCATCTTCACCGGTAGCTTCCAGATTCTCCACACCAGTGAGATAGATGGGTTGCTGAACCACTTGCTGTTAAATACAAAGGGAAAAAAACAGAGATTAATTTGGCTGCTGACAGCTTGCAGTTGCAGAATCAAGATAGCCTCAGCTTGAACTGATCTGGATCATCTTTGAAACCAATGGGGTGAATTAAAAATAAAAACTTAAGTTTCTGCAGAAGCTGGTGGGTTATCAGTAGACCTTTTAACTTGCTGCTTCAGCAAGGTCCTTGCAAAAAAAGTTAAATATTGAAATAAATGTATGGTCTGATCTAGCATGTCATTTCCTTTACACAGAGAGTTACATTAAGCAATGGAAGTAATGATCAAAAATATGAAGACGTATAATTTCCTAAGTGCTTGAGCTGAAGTTGCTGGACCCTCGGAAGGGGGAATAGTTCCCATCAGTAATACTACATTCACGCCTTCAACCTCACATCTTGATAAATGGTCATACATAATCACCACATTTATTATAATGCCGTTACAGAAAGAGCACTTAGCATTTAGTGGCATTATGTGACTGATCTCTCAAAGTCCTTGCAGGTCTGAAAGCTGACATTATTCTGAAGTTTTAATTAAGGAACAAAAAGCAAAATGAGTAAGCTCTTCTTAACAAGCAACCACTGCAGTTCCAGCTGCACTTCATTTGCTGGAAACTTCCTCCACTTCCACTGCACTTGCAGATGTTCACAGACTTACAGCCTTACCCACGGCTCCAGTTTCTGGACTTCCAGGCCACAAGATGCCACATGTTAGATCTTGTGATGGGAGAGCCCCAAACCCACCTGAGTGAGATTGACATGCCAGCAGGCATCGGCGCACACTGGGAAGGGCTGCCCCGGCAGTGCTCGTGTGAGCGCAGGCAGGGCTGTGGTGGGGAAATGGCAGAGCAGTGCTGTGATTTCCCTCCTCTGCCAGCAGCTTCTGTGCTCACTGCAGCTGGCTGATGGTTGTAGGCCAGGGTAATATGTGTCTGGCATGTGGGATAGTGGGGTGGGGGGAAATGCTGCAAAAAAGATCCTTTTTATGGGGTCTGAGCATGGCTCTAGAGGCTTCACATTAGGTGTTAGGTGGCCACATTTCTGATGTGCTCTATAGGTACAGTATTATGTGATTAAGAGGAAATTAGAATGCAAACAAGGCACTGTATTAATTTAAAACTAGTTAACAACAGCTAATCTGTAACAATTTAAAAACAATTATATGGACAGGGAGACAACAGCTATAGCATTCATTTAGATGCAGAAGCATCTGCCTCAGTGCAGAGGTTACCCTTTTAAAACCAAGAAGAATCCAAGATTAGGAAAAATGTGGGTGTTTTAGTGTTACTTGTAATGGTATTGGCAGTGTTTCTCTTCTTCACTCATTGGAAAGAAAATCCTTCAGACAATGGAGAAGAAGGAGGAGTCAAGACTAAGCAATTTCAAGTGCCTTAAAGCTAACAGGAAGGGCTCCACAAAGCCACATTCCAGGCCTTGGTGGCCCAGGGTTGGAATTAAAACCTTCAGAAGTTTGCCCTAAACAAACTTACTTGCAGGGCTTATGCATGCAATTTGACTTTTCTGGATGAAGTCACACATCCTTGTTAATGTTTGCATTAAAATACTGAAAAGCATTTTCCTTTTCCTCATAGGAAATTTGTATCCATGACCCGCAGTAACAGCTATTTCTAACACTTGGGACATCAAAACAGTACTGCCATCCCTCTGCCCGAGAGCGCACAAAGTACAGCTTTGCAGGCCTCCATCTTCCTTGGCTTCAGAACATCTTGAATTCTCTTATCAGGTACTAAGTCTCCATTAACTCTATCTGAGCCTTTGATAACTGTGAAGCTGGTTTTATTTTGCCTTAAGACAAAATGAAAGTGGGATCAGAAAAAAGAAGCTACGGTAAAGAAACATTAACTCCCATATGGGCGTGCTGTTGGTATCCCTGCAGTGCTCCAGATGCTTGCGTGCTAGCCAAGAAGCCTCTGCATTGCCTGTAATGACATCTTGGATTGCTGCAGAGACCAAAAGACAGATTTAATCAATGATACCAGCACTGAAGTCTGTCCTTAAGCTATGAAATACAGTCTCCTGGCCTTGGTTTGCACATATTCACCACTAGCCAAGGGTAGTAAGGGAGATTTAAAAGCGTGAAAATTTAGGGCTACTAAAAATCCACCTTGTGTGTTCTGAACAACCTCTCCAGTTACTTTTTTTCCCCCCAGACCACTGGAATTTTCTCTTTCCTTGACTACTGTTTTGCTTCAGGCTTTTCCCCTTAAATGGCCATAGTCTTATGTTACTTGTCAGCTCCAAAAGACAATCACACATGCAGTATTTTTGTCCTGTTAGCTGGTAGTGGATTTCAAAACAGGATGCCTATTTTTCCCCCCATTATTTGCAACAGTGAGACGCAGAAGTCTGAGCTTTTGTTTTCAGTTGGTTGTACAGGTTCAACCTGGTGATTCATTCTTCCTGCAGCTACATTTCCAGGAAAAGACAGTGTCCTGGCTCTTCTCCAAGTTATCCATGGACTGCTTGAGAGTAAGATCAGAAAGCACGCCTCCTGCAGCTGGGACACTTTCTAAGAAGGGAGAAATTGAACAAAACACACCCCAGAGCTGCTGTTTATCACCCTGCAGACAAGCAAGGAGGCACATGGCCTTGGAAAGGCATGTGCAGTACTAAGACAAGGTAAAGATAACAGCAGAATTTACAGGATTTGAGACCCTTGGCCCAGTGAAGCACAATCGAGCCTTTGCAAGGAGCCTTTCTGTGTTTCTGGGACTGGTGGTGATTGTGAAGCTGGATGGCTTACGGAGAAGCCTACAATTTAATGTCAAGCATTTTAGGAGAGACTCAGCTTCTTGTTGCAGTTGGTGCAGGCAAGAACATACTCTTGGACTGGGAATTTTTCAAGAGTCGTTACTGAGATAGGAGCTGGTAACTATGGTTTCAGATGTCTCCTCTCAGGGATACTGCTGCTCACAGATGAAGGGAAGCCTGGTTTTGCATCATGAAGCAAGGGTTGTGTGGTTAGGAACACAAGCACTAAGCTTTCAGAGAGGGAGTTAAATAAAAACATGCACAACTACCTACAAGTAACCATGGCAGGAAGTGTAAAGACTTGTCTGAGAAGTGGAGTGCCTTTGAACACAAGCAGACAGCGGCTCACATATATGGGGCAAATGGGCCAAGTAAAGCAAATTACCTTCCTCTATAAGCCCACAAGCCAAAACACAGCTGGTAGCACTAATATTAGTCCTGTCGAGCCTGGCAGTCTTCATTTATTATGCACCCTGCAAATAATTGTACATACAGTTAAGCTTATAGCTCAGAAGCTGCATTCAGCAGTTGTCAGGCTACGTTCCTCACTGGTGCGGATCCTTTGACCTCATTGGACTCACATCAGGAGTGAATCTGGTCCTTTGTATTTTCAGAATAAATCATAGGACTTTCCCATCTCCTGATCTTGGGAATATAAGCTGCTCCTCCTTTGGCTGTCATCTTGATCTGAATTAGGTTTTGTTTCAGGATCCCGCCTTGCCTGCCTTAAAGGCTGTGTGGAGTTCTCCTGGTGATTACAGCAACTTTCCTAGAGGGCTTAAATTAGGATTTGTTTCCCACATTTTGCAAAGTTGCCTTCCCGTTTGTGAAAATTAAAGCAAACATACTCTCTCCCCACTGTGCATTATTAAAAGTTAAACAGGAGCTGTCACTTGGCGAAGGAATGAAGGCCTGTAAAACAAACTTACACTCTTTAGGGAATAGTGACATTAAGTGTCACATTTTTAAACTCCCATCCGTGCTGGCATTAACACCTGCAGGAATCCATTCGGCAGTCAGTACCCTTGAGCTATTACTTTGTAGGTTACATTTAGGTCACATTTTCTTTGTGAACACTAATGCAAGAGAATTACTTTCATCTTCATAAAACCAAGATACGGGGTTGGGGGGGGAGAACAAACCGACAATGTCAAAACAAGTCAAAAGCTGTTCTGTTCCTCTCTGTTCCTTGGGAGAAAGATGCAGTATGCTTTTAAGGAACAGACTGAGGAACCCTGCTGAAGTTACTTCTGTCCTTGGTTTCTAGAGAGGTGCATCTCACCCCTGGCAGCTGTAGTACCTGCGTCCCTGCCCCAACAGTATCCATCCATGCTGTGGACACGGCAAATCCCTGGTCTGCCCATCATGGCTCAGCTGGGAGGCACCTTGCAAGAAAACCTGCTGTAACCCTCTACCAGGAAAGGTTTGTCTTTTTCACATTAAGGCATGGCTGCCTCGGTGGGGAATAGCTGCCAGGCAGAAGAGGGGATGCTCTCCCTGAGCTGAGCTAGGCACAGCACATGGCCTCTAGCTGTAGTGCAGTTGCAGTTCCTACTGCATCACCCTGCTCTGTGCTCAGAGCCTGGCAAGCACATCAGGGCACTTTGTTTTTATGTAACAACCTTCCGGACAGCGCTGAGATCTGGTCCTTCTTTGCTGTAATGAGCGACTGAAACCTGTTAGGCATGCAACTGAAACAGGAGAAGAGAAAACAAAAAAAACCTAGAATGCCTTCATTTGGGGTTCACACCTGCCTAAATTTCAGAACTTTGGTCTGTGCCCTCCTTGCCTGAGTTAACCTGGTTGAATGCAGCGCTTAGGCAGTGTTCAAATGAAACTAAATGTAATTCCTAAGAGGTAAATTGAACATGAATGCTCAGCACTAATCCAAACTACAAATACTGCATGCATTTAAGGCTGAGCAATAAACTGTTTTCTCACCCCATAAGAAAAAGCTTTCACCGCTTTAAGAAGTGCTTGCCCAGTGCAGAGGGTGACACAAGTTCTTTCCAATTTGTTTGGATTTTTTCTGCAAACACGCAGGTGTGAGTCCCATTCAGATTAGGCTGTAGCTCGTCATCAGGCTTCTGCCCAAGTGTCTGCCTCTGGCTTGAAGCAAGCAAGCAAATACACCCATAAAACCCATTTCCATCTAGTTGCCAGTCTCTCCTTGATGGTGGTTTTCAGCTGGTACACCTTGAAGCTGGAGCGTCCTTCCCAAGTGAGGTGCAGAAATGGCACGCTGCGATCAGTGGGACTGGCCTCAGCTCCTCCCTGGGAATAGCAGCAATTCTCCCCCATTACCTGGGACATCATTATTGCTACTCTGCAATAGGACTCACTAATCTTTATGGGCCAGCCCTGTAATCAGGAGAGCTCAATAACACTGACTCGCCCTCCCTGCACCACCATCTACACTGGGAATTGCCCTACCCTGGCCACAGCCCTATTGAACCAGGACAGTCCTGAAACCAGGTGGGGGGATGAACACTGCAACCAGTGGGAAACACTTCAAGCAGGGTGGAAAACAGCAAAATCATGGTGTTCGGTGTCTGTGAGTGAGCGAGGGTTACTGCCCACTGGATGCCCTGCTCAGAGAGAACAGGCAGTAACTCAGCGTCCTGTGGCACAGACCTCTCTTCCCAGAGCAGGAGAAAAAGGGGCTGAACCTTAATGGTTCATAGTAAGCTATTTTCAGCTTATGCATTCGTTATTGCCAAGATCTGCCATCCAAAATGCCTACATATCATGCAAAATGTGGAACTAGATACGTGCTGCCCATTGTACATGAAAGTAATTCATTTTTTTATAATGGAAACTGCCTGATGATTCACTGGAGTAAATCAAGCAAAACACTAGAAAGACAAGACAGAAAATAGGAGGAGAACCAGGACTGGTAATAAATCATGATAGATGGTACTCAGTATATTGCTATAGCAGTAAGTCAATGGAGTGCTAAGCTGCATAAATGAAAGATAATGTGTTTCATCTCTGCAGGGTGTTGCTCAGGCTATATCTATTAACAGGATTCCTGGTTCTGCAGAAAATACACACAGCAACAGGTTTAGTCATATTATCCTGATAAATCAGTTCTGTATTAAGATTTCAGGAGTTACTTTGCCAAAATGGAGGGGGAAATTAATATTCTTCATTACTGCAGCTACAGGGAAACATGCACAGATACAGAAAAACACTCTTTACTGGCATACCGAGGTATGTGGAAGCAGAAGCTTAAATTCTCCTGGAACGATGGGGTGGTAGGACAGTTTGCTGTTTCTGTGATTTCCAGGGATTAAAGTGAGCTTCCTCTTGCTTAAGACCTACATGAATAAGGCTACACAGGGAAACAGACTACTGGTTTCTTTTCCTCCCTCTGTATGTTTGTATAAATCCTGATACTCTACAGCAGCGCTAGTGTGGGGGAAGAACAGCCCTCGTCTCTTCCCCTTTGCAGCATTACACACTGAGCACAAGTATGAGACCCACGGGAAAACCCAGCCTCTGGCAGGCAGAGGAACCAAAACCTTCACGCCCAAATAGCAGTGAGACACGTCACGTACTCCAGCCACTCCAAGCTCTCAGAATTTTTCATCTATTGGGACAAGTACGTGGGGTTTTGGCTGTTGCCCTCAACAACTGGGTCCCTGTGCTCAGCTGCCTGGTGAGCCACTGTTGCTTACTTCTTCTTCACCCTTGAACAAGGATTTTCCACTCCCCAAACCCGCAGCTTTGGCAAAGGGCTCCCCAAGGCTGCTCCAAAGCCCAGATTTAGCAGAGGTCCCAGCTGGCTGCTGGGATCCCACCAGGCACTTGCTGTGGTTGTACCTCCCTCCACCAAAGCTGGGCAGCCCCATCGCACATGCTGCCATGGCTGCAAGGACCAGGATAGATATGGTTTAAGAAACACTTTTGGCATTGTGGCTGCCTGGCTGAGGTGTGCGGATTTGCCTCTGACCCTGCCCGTGCTCCAGGTGGAGCAGGGTCACCTCCGTCAGCCATGAGCCGCTGCCCAGCTGCCACCGCTTCTTAAAATAGAGACATCCAGGTGCAAATGAGTGAGGGTATTGCTTTTCTGGTGTAAGAGGGTGAGTTACGCTGGCTGCGGTATTATATAGCACAGATGCAAACCAGCTGTTATTCTTGCTTGAGAATTAATTACCTCACTAAACCACACCAACTTTTCCTCCAGCTTTCTTCTCTTCCTTCACTATCCTCGCCAAACGTCAGTGGATACAACAACAAAGTGAAGAAAACTCCAGTTTCTGAAGAGCTCTTTTGCATGAAGATGCTTCTTTCCCTTCCTGGCTCAGGCAAGTCTCCTGGCCCACCTGGTGGTTTAGTCCCCATCTTTCCTAGACCTGGGACTACGACCTGCTGCCCTACGTGTTTCCCAGCAGAGCACAGCAGCTGTGGAGGGATGCTGAAGTGGTTCCACAAGCACCAAAAGCAAAGCCCCGGTGAGGCGCTCCTGTAACCCACGGCGAGGTCGGGAGAGTAGCAAAGCCTTACAGACTGTCAGCGGGCTGCGGAGAGGCTTAGCTGACACAGTTTAAAGAACTTGCTGGCAAGTGAACAAGCATAATTCATCAGTGTGAGGGAATAATCCTCATATAAAACTATAAATCGTTTAGTTCCCCCCTCCCCTTTATTGTGCCTGGGATTAAGTTGTACAGACTCTAGAAATGCAGCATCTGTGACTTACTGTCGCCAAAGAAGCGAGGGGTGGTTCTGTCTGAAAACTGTCTGTGGTCCCTGACCACTTGGGAGAGACACTGGGATTTGTCCTACAAAATGGAGTAACCCCCTGAGCCCGCCTACTTCTGGAATAACCGCCAGCACGATGGCAGCCTTCAGTAATACTTCTGTGTGTTCTTAAGGCTTCTGCAGAGCCATCTTCTCATCAGGGGCCAAGGCTGAATTTCTGTAGGGGCGGTGAGGTGACTGACCCACTGCAGGATGGGGTACGCTCATACTTATCGGGGCCCCTGGTTGCTGTGGGTGCCTTGCCCCCTAATTCGTCATTCCCTGGCGTGTGTTTGAGCGTTCCAGCCCCCTGAGAAGCCTCTCAGGTCGCTGAGACACACCACGGGAACACAACACTGCGGGAGACCTCCAACACAGCGAAGCAGAATCCCTGGAGATGCTGGCAGCCACGTGTAAGGCTTCCCGCCCGGCCACGCACACCAGCCCTGCAGCACAGCAAGCGGCAGGTCGTCAGCCAGCAGCTGGACGCAGCCTCGCTTGCTCCCAGCTGCTCGAGGGACCTCACCGCGAAGTCACCAGCACCAGCCGCTGGGGCCACTGCGACCCCCGGCCCAGCCAAGCGCCCAGAGGCCTTTCAAACCCCCGGTAAGGTGAGACAGCACTGTCATTGACTAATGCATGTGCCTGTTACCCGGTTATACGATTTATTGCTTTCTGTCACTGCACTCTCGGTTTTTTTACCACCGTACTATTACAACTACAGCGCCGCCGCCGCAGCGGCAGCACGTGCGCGGCCGGGCCGCGGGAGCCAGGCGCGCCGGGGGCGGGGCAAGCGCATGG
>JAVJGJ010000061.1:13810722-13851670 GCA_035590215.1 Microhierax caerulescens | reverse complement strand
AGGAAGAGCTTGCAGGTTTGTGCCGCGGTGAGCGTTACCGAGACAACGTCTAACAGGTTAGGGATGCTCCTCTCTGGGTGTTCGCTTGATACCGTCAGCATACAGCACAGGGTATGTGCTTATGATGTTCAAAACTTAGTTTAATTAACAAACGCCTTGCTATTCCTTCTCGTAATTATAACCACACCTATATGAAATATATTCAGTCGACAACAGATAGCCTGTCTGACATCTTTAATGCACAATGCACACGGTAACAATTATCGCTGACCCTCCGTACTCGTCTTAAGGAAAAAAAAAAAAAAAAAGGCTGTTGGAGGGAAACTGGCTGCAGGAGAGTGAGGAAACCTTCAGAAATGAAATTATTAAACTTGCATGGGTTTGCACAGCACCATATGGTGCAGCTGTTACAGAAGCGAGATGGAACAGTCAGCCCTTTGGATCTCCTTTGAGACAGCTGTGCAATACTGCAGTAGGAGAAATTGTATTTGCCATCTAGTAGAAATAAAATTTTTTGTGGGAAGATATTACAGAAATCTCTCAACTCTCCCAGACTCGTTAAGGGAGGAGGAGCTAAACTCTCTAAAGTTTCTAATAAGCCAAGGAAAAATGCCTAAGCTAAATAAATCTGCTCAGGAATAAGGGTTGTATTTGTTTGGATCTTTAATATGTGATCATGTCAGCAGTGCTAAGTAACCAGGCTCGATTTGGATGAATTCACAATGTTGGAACTGGCCTTGAAGTAGGGAACTATTTAATTTTTTGAATTTGCAGACACGATTGAAAGTGTCTAAGGATAAGATGGTAGCAGTCTATAACAAATATTACTTTTGTGGCTATGGACACTTTAGTCTTGAGGCAGGAGGTAATCATAATAATTAGAATTGCATAATTAGATGATTTTAAAGATCCATTTTACAGTGGTATGTCATTCACTGTTGCATGCCCTCGGAAGTAGATCTGCTACAAATGAAAGATGCTATTTGTCTACAGTTTTCAGATTGGCATGGCTGGGGCTGCAAAAAGTATTGAAGTTTGATATCTTTATGATGATACAACTCTGGATGGTCAATATTAGAAGTAAAACTTCTCGTGCATTTTTGAAAGTTACAAAGCACTACCTGGGTAGGATTGAAAAGGTAGCTAACTTAAAAATGTAAAGCATCATTTGTGAAGTCTGAAATCAAGTGTTATGAAACAGATATGACAATGAAATTTTAAGTGATACTGTCGCAGCATGCTCCAAACTAGCCAGCTGCAACATGGTCTTTTACCATCTCATACTGGCACACTCTTCATACCAGTCCCTCTGCTGCCTTCTCATCTCTCCTCCTCACTCAGGGCATGCTCTCTCTCCTCTTGCTTCTGCTTCTTCCTCTCTCTCCCCTTCTTTGTTGGCTGCTCCCTCTTCACTGGCTCTCAACCCCTTAACAGAACCAGCCACACCTGCACCTTATCTACATCGCCCAACCCACTGCCCCTGAAGCCAGCCCACAGTTGTATATTATCAATGCTAATTAACCCATCTACATTCTTCTACAATTCCCCCTTTTTTTCTATTTTTTTCTTTTTAACAATTTATACTTCATGGTTTTACCAGTCACCACTTTTTACAGAGACAAGCTTTTTACAAATAAACTTTCAATACAGTCCTCCAGAATTCCTCTACATGATACTGCTGTTTAAGACCTTCTGTGAAAATAATAAATCTGTAAATGCAGCACTTGCATATACCTGATAGCTATGCTTATCCCTCTTAACGCTAGGATATAAAGGCTGTCAGCATACCTAAACCGTGCAGGCAGCCTACATGCTTCTGTGCTGTTGACTACTACAGAGCATTAGTTTGTTGCTAAAGTGGTAAGTAGTCCAGCAGTTTCATTTGAGGGATAAATATTACTTCCAAAATTTATTAATGTGTAATATCATAGGTTAGCTAAGATGCCAGTTTTGTCAATAACAGAAGTCTGGGAATCTACTGACTCGCCTTTTCTTGAATGCTTTGGCAGGGGAAAAAAAGAGAGAAAGCTGTAGGGGGGGGGGAAGTCAAGATAGTTTTGGCTATTTTTGTTCCATGCTGCTCAGTTCTAGGAGTTTCTAAGAACACAGCTAAATATATCAGAAAGCTAGCATCCAAATGTGATGGAGATGCTCCCCATTCCTTAAATTTCTATCTAAGTTTTTTTGTTGTTCTGAAGTCTATCTTAATACTTTTGCACTTGTTTTGCTAAAATTGAATGTTTCGGTTGTATCAGGAACGCAGAAGTTACCAACTTTTGGGTTCGTATTGTTTTGCCTTGCTTTTTTTTTTGTGGCAAGTGGTTCTCACAGGTCTATGCTGTTAGATGAGGATTATTCTATAGCTTCTCCAGCACGCTACTTCACAGGGGCACTGCTTTCTGGTCAGCACTGCTTAGATTGTATCAGATCAGAATTAAACCAGAAAAATCTCACTTTCTTAAAATGGGGAGGTTATGAAGTGGTGTTTATGTAAGACAAAAAAGGAGTGGTAAGTGGGATGGAGATAAAACATGCTGTGAAACTGAAAGTGTAATGTTTCAACAAAAGTTAATTCAAATGGGAAGGGATTGTCAGTGAGGGAATTTAAAGGATGACTTTGTGTTTTGTGGTTCTCAAGATTCTCAGCCATAACCTGTTCAGTGCATGCTTTTTTAGAATGAGAAATAAGCCTGCATTTGTGGTTTGATATGCTAAGCCAGGTTGTATTAAGTAAATGGGAATAAACATAACTTTGAAAATGGTTATTTCTTCCAGATAGGTTCATGCCTGCTGTTAATGTTAAATATTGAAAGCTAAAATGAACCTAAAGCTAAAATGAACCTAAAGCTGCTAGTTGACTGTTCAGCTGAGCATTGTGTTTCTTCTTTCAGCATGCAAGCTATAGTCTGAAGCAGTTTGAATTGACCAAAAAGGCTTTCCTACCTAGTTGTGGAAATGGCAGCTCTGATCCTAACGTGCCATATGGGCTGCGTTGATTACTGGGGGAAGGTGGGGTTGTTTTTTCTTTGGATTTTTTGTTTGGGTGTTGTGTGTCCCAGTCATCACCCACCCCCACCCCCCGCGATGAGTGCTTGCTCTTTTTTTTTTTGGGCTTCTTTCTTACTTTATTTTTTTTTTTTTTTTTTTTTTTTTTTTTTTAGTTATTTGGGGGAGAACTTCCTATGGCTGACACTTTCTTTCCAGATCCTGATGTTTAAACATAGATCTAATTTTTCATAAGTTCTTTGATCCTTGGGTAAAACTAGAACAAGGCCTCGCTTGGCAGATTTTTCTCGCTTGTACTTGAGAACATTATCTCCCTCCACCTCTGCTCTGTACTGAGTTCAGCAGTTTTTGCAGAGGTTTGCCAGGTTCACGTGAACCGAGGGGAGAGTTGTTGACCTGCTGAACTGGTGGGACAAAATGACCTGGTACCTTTACCTGGAGAACTTGAGGGTGTGTGAGTGGTGAAGAATGACAAGGGAAGAGACAATGAGGGATGAGAGAGAACAGCACATGGGATCAGGAGAGGTGCTGGGTGGGATACAGTCATCACACAGAGGGTAGATGGGAAGCCAAATGGAAGGGGATTTTGAAGAGGAGAGTTAATAGAGGATGCAGTAAGTGAGATTTACCTGAACAGGCTCAGCCAGACTAGCGTCTGGAATAACTAACTCTTCAAGCACCTGTGTGTCTGATTTTCTTTCTTCAGCAGCCCCCTGGCTCTCTAGAGGCTGTGCCATGCTGGAAGGGGCAAGCTTCAAGTTGTCTGCATGCCGCAGTTACTGAACAGTGTTGAATACGAAGAGATATTTGTGATCTGATATCACCAGCTGGTTGTCTATGAACCTCCTTGCAGAAGGTCTAAATACTGTTCATTTGCTCCTCTCTTATATAATGTCAGCTTACTTCAGGCATGTGGGTGGAGGTGTTTTTTTCTCCTTTTTTTTTTTTTTAAATCCTGGTTAAAATGTTAGTTAAATAGTAATAATAATAGATGAACACTTTGATGCAAGGAGTCCACTTTTTGATGCCAGCAGTTTTCAGCACAGGAAAAGCTTAACCACCTCATGTTTGTTTTTTGTGCCTCTCTATTGGAAGATCTGTGGCTGCATGGGCTGGCAAATACTGCTGTCTAGTTAGATAAATGTGAAGTTGGGGGTGAAAATGAGCTAACGCTATGGTCCCTTTTCTGGTGCGCTCTCGTTTTTTTACTTGTATTTGCAGTTTCTCACCAAACTTGCTGCTTTTTCCCCAGAACTCTCAATATCTCTTTCCTATAACTGGCTAGGAATTAGAAAGGTATTTGTAGCAGTTACAAATAATATGTGATCGTGACCAAACGTGAAGGAATTGACTCTTCGACTCTTCTATGTTGTTGGCTTAAGATGCCTAATGTCATGGCCTTTATGAAATGATCTCCAAACTGCCTGTAGTGGAAATGATGGAATCACTAAGTTGTTTAGAAACAATGATGAAATTGATCTAAAAATTTGGGAAGTGGAAATAGAAGAAATCATTGCCTTAGTATAATAACCTGTATTACTGTTCTTATGCTTGGGTGCTGCTGACAGCTAGGGAATCCTCTATCCATTTCTCTCTTCACTGAATTTTGGAGACTTCTGCAGTGAGCAAGTTTGTGTAAGCCTTAGGTTTTACGGTTGATATGGAACATATATACATGAAGCTCACATAGAGGGGAATGGATTTGTTTTGGTGAGTGTTTCTTCAGATGCCCAATACAACAGCTATGACAACTGAGATTTTCATAAAATGGGAAATAGTGAAAGGAAATAATATGGCTAACCTGAAGAGTTTGATGAAATTTGTGGAACTAAGGAAACTGGATTAATTTTCATCTTGACTTTTTTTTTTTACTGATTCCATGTAACTTATCTCTAGGGTCCTTTCCTCTTCTGGCTTTCTTTAGGAGAATTGCTCTTTCCCCCGCTACCTGTCAGGGTAGATGTTGTAAAGCAATAGAATTTTTGTGGCTAGAAGTATCTGTTCTCTCGAGTGTGATCAGGGCAGTGAGGTCATACTGAAAAGCTGACTAACAGGGGAACAAACTCTTGCACAAGCCAACAAAACACAAAAACCTACTCCTCCCAGATTTGCATTGCATATTAAATGAAGGTTTCTAACAACATTTCTTCCACATATAGGAAGAAGTGACTCTGGGATGCAGGAGGAAAATTCTACCAAACATTAATAACCCCAACCTTGGATCTGTAGATCCTTGCCAACTAGCTCATCTTGAGATTTCTAGTTCTTTTGGGGTTTTCTTCATTACAGCTGGAGTTTGAATGCCCACTTTTATTTCACTCACTAGAAAAGTAATGTTTTCAGAAGAAAGCTCTCAATGTTTTGACTTGAAGGGACAAACAAGGACGCAACTGGCTTAAAAAGCTTGGTGCTGTTTATTTAAATGTGTAGTAAAGCCAGATGAGTAAAACTGAGGATCATACTTGCAGGTGATGCAAATATCAGGGTTACCTTAACAACTTAGAGAAAAATCCCACTGTCAACCAGGTAGTGTTCTGTATGTTTGAGCTGTGTGGTTAAAAAGAAAAAAAAGCATCTTTGCTTCTGGAGCAACAGAACACAGCTTGGAGTTCTGAAAGGGTCTTGAGTCATTGCAGGAATCAGACGTGGTGGTTGGGTTTTTTCCAGCGTGAAAATTAACACTGGCTTGTCATCAAACATGCCAAGCAGACTCTAATTATTGTCTCTCAAAGACATAAAAAATATAATTCTTTAAAACTGTTGAACATGTTTTGTTATGCAGATAGTTATTTTTCTTTTATAGAACAAACTGCAGGTAAGCTGAGAATACACAAAGGCACTGTGTTTGAACTTATGCCTAAAATGGCACAAAACTTGATGACACTGTTAACTTTCATAAAAGCTCAAACTTAATTTCAAGTTTGCATTAATGCAAACAATTGGAAGAGCAGAAAAACCATAACATATGCCGTCCCATCAGGTGGCATATGACACCTAGCTCACAGTACAGTGCATCTTATTTTGGTTACCTGCAGACACTAAATGAGACTGGAATTTCTGGTACTCACCTGTTTTTCTTTCTGAACCATGTCTTGTGATAAGCAAGGCAGAGAGTGTGTGAGGAGTTATGGGAAAGGCTTTCCTTACACTTGCAGTTATTAGCATGAATCTGGGATTATAAGATTTGGTTGATATGTAACATGTTGGAAATTTTTGTTTTGGCTTAACTAAAAAATTAGAGCCATGGAGTTCTACTTTAGCTTCTGATGGTTGTGAATTGTGTTCTGTGTGAAGGTCTATGTGGGGAATAAAAAGTGGACAGCATGTGGCCAGTTCTTTACGTTTCTGTGCTGCATTTAATATAGGACCTTTTAAAAAGGTATCTCTAACAAAGTGTTAGTTACTTTAAAAGTCTACCTTGTGAACTATTGTTTTCCTTCTAGTTCCAAGATAAAATTGTAGGGGCACCTAGTTCTCTTCCCTTATAACTGGTCCTTGCCTTCACTGTGGAATTTGGGGTGCTCCTGACATCCTGCTGTTCAGTCTAGCTAAAATGTGTAGAAGTGATTCTAACCCTGGCAGATACATCATGAAACCCACAGACGCCTACTTGACCTTGTTCAGCCCCAAAAAGGCTAGCTATTGTGTGTGGTGGAACAGATCTCAGTCGTGTTTTCCCCAACAGGGCCTGTGAACTGAGTGCAATAAGATCCTGTTGGGATTTGTTGTGGAGGTCAACAATAGTGGTGTGGATTCTCCTGCACTTTAAGAAATGCAAGAACATCAATATTGTATTGATTTTTCTAAACTATAGAAATTAATAGAAAACTTAAACCCTGTCTAGACCACAGTATTTAATAGATGGTCTGCACTTCTGCTTTCTAAATTTTTCTGATTTTAGTAGCAAATCTGAAATGCTTACTGTGTCAGTTTCTTGTTGTACCAGCACAACTTAGGAGTGTGGTGTAAAAGAGCAAATAATTCCCTCTTAATTAAGAGAGCTTGTTGTGTATTGAAGTAATTTCTGCAGCCTTTAGAAACATCACAGTCCACTATGATACGTGCTGGGTACTGGTAATGATATTGCTGGGTTCTCAAAAGTAGTGCTATAAAGAACAACTGACAGATTTTAAATAGCTTTCTGTGTGTATTGTGTAAAGTCACAATCTTTGGAAATAATCATTTAACAATGAGAGTGGTCAAACAGTGGCACAGGTTGCCCACCCACAGAGCTTGCGAAGTCTCTCTCTATGGAGATAGTCAAAACCTGACGGACACAGTCCTGGACAGACTGCGCTAGCTGGCCCTGCTGGAGCAGGGGGTTGGATTTAGGTGATCTCAAGAGGTCTCTTTCAACCTAAATATTCCCTCTTTCTGTGAACAAAGGCCACCTGTGTGTGTTGGGTTTAGTTGGGTTTCTTTCTGTGTAAAGAGTTCACTTCCCCTGTGGAGCTAGGAGTGTTTTAAAGGGGCCTATGCATATGCAAGTGTTGGTCAAGACACTTTTCACCAAGATTCTCCCTCAAAATAGGGTTCCTTTCTGAGAACTGCTTGTGTTTGAAAGCACTTCATTATGTATATATATATACCTTTATGTATTCAAATTTGCTTGTTTTAGTTAGGAAAACAGAGCAAGTTTTATATCTTTTAAGTCCATCCCATTATGGAAGGGATGTAAATTGTTAAGATGAATAATCAGGAGATCAAAGTTCTGTCCAAATTTGGGGAAGGAGCTACCCATGGAGTGTTTAAAGGGTAGACTAACCTGTGTGTAGCTGAGGACATAACAGGAGAAGGCAAATGGAGAACAACCTGTGTGCTGGGTGCTGTGGTGCGTTCACTGTGGCTGGTGAGGAGGAAATGAAGCAGGTTGAATTTAGAAACCAGAGTTCTAACTTTTAGGAAAGTTTTTGGTAGTAGAAACAGAATAGCATAATTTAAAGGACAAGTAATTTTATATGAAGTTATTGTTAGGAATAACATTTCTGAAATGCATTGGCAAATTCGTTAGTCTTAATTTCTTTTAATTTTTAACTTTTTTGGGAGCTTTAAGCAACTTGCATCTTTCCACACCGTAAGCTAATGAAAACAAGGGAAGCTCAAACATTAATCAAAGCTGGTAACCCAGTGAGCAAGGGAAGAAACTGTTTACGGCAAAGAGATGATATAATGTTTTAATGCTTTAAATATGTGGTGTATCAAAATGTTACTGCTGTCTCGTAAAGCAGAGGATGTGGCTAAAATGAACAAAGAGACCGCAATAGCTCAGTGTTCTAAAGTAGTGAAGTTTTCAAAGGGCCGCTACTTAATAACAGTGACATCTTTGACTGTCAGCTTTATTCGTGAAATAATATATGTAGTGTGATGCAGCGCGTAATGTGTTCTTAATAGTTAGAGATCACTCGTGGAGGGATGTAAAACAGTAGATAAATAGGTAGCATTATAAATTCATAATACCCACACACGTTCTTATATGGCATAGATGAATAAAAGTGAAGTCTTAATGCGGATTTTGTGTTGAGGGAAGGACGTAAGAGCTTGAGCTAGGGGCAGAGTTTTGCTTTTAAAAGTAATGTGATCTGCCCTGTGGGGGACCACATGCTCTTACCAGTGCACTGAGCACACAGCAGTAGCAGAGGTAGCTGAGATTGTCTGAAGGGCAAGCAAGCTGCAAGGGATTCTTTAAAATGAGAATGTTGAGAGGGGGAAGCGAGTTCAGGCTTCTCTGCGCTCCAGTTGGAGACAGGGTTGATCAGACAAGCTTGGTAGTGCCACGTGAGCAAACGGCACTGTGAGATGCAGTGAAATAAAGGGAAAAGCTGTGTTTAATGTGTAGCTCTCTGAGCGGTGGAGGGCTGTTGTAACGTGGCAGCGTTACTGCACTGTTCCCACGGGCTTAATTTCTGATGGAAATCTTCCCTTCTCACCTCTTCATTGCTAAGTGTGAGGGTCCAATAGAAAATGTGGTTTGACTTCCACTGAGTTGATAAGCCTCTAGAACAAAAATATTTTGGAGTCGTTTTCTTGCTTTTTATATCTTCTTGTTGTTTCTCTCATTTCTCTTGTTCTTGTTTCTGCATGTTTTAATTCCCGTTATTTCGTTCATCTTGTGGCATATCATGTTTCTTTCTTTTTTCTGTTAACTTTCTGTGAAGCTTGAGCTTTCTGTCATGCATCTCCTGATGTAGCTCCAAATCAAGACTTACCCTTATTTTCAGGGCTAGGTATCTTGGGTTTGGACTTACAAGTTCTACCGGGATGAAGTATTAGGAGTTATGCTTGGTTGTGAGTCAAATTGTTTGCAGGCAGATTTATCTCTTCCGCTGGCTTTCCTTTAGCTGTGTTTCCCATCACATTTTGCCTCTTTTCACACCCTTATCTGCCTCTTGCCTTATGCTTCCTTCATCAGCTGTGTTGCTGTTGCTTTTTGGTATTTCATGAGCAGTGCTGGCAGTTTAGGAAGAGAAATTGTGTGGCTAATTTTTCCATTGCTTGGGAAAAAGCATTGTCCAGGCAGAACAGCAGAGAAAGGACGGTGAAAATTCTCTGGCTGCTTAGAAGAGGAAAGTACAGTGAGGTGGTCTACTAAATGCATCTTTCTTTCCTTGCAGTGTTTTGCAAGACAAAAGTAGATGTACTGTTTCTGCTATGCCACGTTATTCTGGGATAAGAAACCTAGCTACAGTTAGTCTTGATCACTTTTTGTGGGGTTTTGTACTGGGCTGCACGACGTGTCTTAGACTTCATAACTCTGGTTGTATAATCTGTGGGTTAGTGTGCTGTGGGTACTGATACACCTGACTTTGTCCAGCAGAAAGCATCTTGTGCCTGGCAGAGGCACTGTGGAACTGGGGATAGTAAAGTCTTATTTTCCTTTCACTGTTTTTCCTCTCCTCAGATGTGGGGTCTACTTGGGTTCAGGGGGGCAAGTCTGACTTACGTGGCCGTGTCAGTATTGTGTGTGTGCCTTAGTGCATCCTGCAGCGCTGCAGATCTGAGACCCTTCTTGTCTGGGACTGGAGTTGGCTGCATTTGCAGGTGTTTAACTCTTGCAGTGCTTATAGCCCTAGACCTGGTTTCGAATGTCTAAGCAGCACGGATATAGGGACTAGCAGAGCACAAGAAAAGGCAGAAACTATAAGAAGTGAGCTTTAGCAAGTCGTGTCATTTCAAAGTAAATCAAAACCTTGGGGAAGTCAAGATGTTAGTGTATTTTATTTACTTTTTTTTTAGGGGGTGAGGGCAGGGTGGGCGTTGTCCCATACTGTCTCTTCCTTGGGGGGAAAAAAGCACCTGTCTAATGTTAATTTGTCAGTGACCTGGAGGAGGCAATGGAGTGTGCCCAGATTGCAGATGACACCCAACAGGGCAACAGTCAGTACGCTGGAGGCTGCTTGTTCAGGGGGGCCTAGATGGGCTGGAGGACTGGGCCAACAGGAACCCAATGAAATTCAACAAGGAGAAACAGAAAGCGCTGTGTTAGGAGCTAGTGACTCCAGCAGTCCTTTTCCCTCTGTTGTCCTGCGCTTGTCTTTTCCCGTGCTGAGCCCCGTAGCCTCGTCGGCCTTAGTCCCCCTCGGTGGGAAAGGTGATCAGGGTTTTGTGGACCCTTGTTGGAGGTTTTGAAGACTCAGCTGCATAAAGCCTTCAGCAGCGTGATTATACCTCGTAGCTGACCCTGCTTTCAGAGAAGAGGTTGTATGGGAGGCTTCCTGAGGTCACTTCTAACCTGACTGACTTGTTCTAAAAGTTGCTGCTGAACTGTAAGTGAATAAATTCTGAGTAGTTTGCTCTGTTTGCGTCCTAACTTGCTAATAATAATCTGTATTTTAGATCTGCATATTTTAGTCTTCTTCTGCCTGTTGATGTACTTATTTGTCAGACCAGTAAAATATTACCATTTCTTAATCGCTCCTTTCTCAAATCTAAAAAGTTGTTTAATATTTGCCATTATTAGTGAATTCCTTGGTCTGTGTCAAAGTTTGTTGGGTGGTTTGGTTGGTGTTTTTTTGCTAAATCAGAACTTGTCAACATTGTGGACAAATTAGAAACAACAGTTAACACTATTTTGTTGAGACGTTACAAACATATTTATATATGTTTGTACAATATTTACACAATATATAAATATTTATACAAATACTTAAAATGTGCCAGTATGGCATACCACTGCATGCTGATTTTTTTTTTTTTTTTCAGAATCAAATGTGTATTAGTGGTACCTCAGGTATGAGCTGTAACATAAATTCCATTCTAGGGCTTCTAAACCAGGACTACTCACATTAGAACTACATGATTAAATTCAGGTGTCTGTTCACTGTGTACCATGAATGAGCACAGTAAGGTGAAAACAGAAATACTGGTTTTGTAGGTTAGCTTTTAAAAATTGCTGGAGATGGTCTGCTTTCAGAGCTGACTGGCCATTTTTGAGAGGGGGCAAACAACAATTGAACAGTCTTTCTAGATAGATGTTGGCTACCTTACACGGTACAGATTCAAAATTACAGTGTTCTGCATCCTGGACCAGTGTTTCAGCAATAGTGTTTATGTTGTACACCAAGTACTTGGAAAACAGAAGTCTGGATACCAGTTTGTGTACCAGTGGGAATCTGGAATGAGACGTTTTGGGGACACACATACTTCTGCAATTACGTTCACTCGCTGACGCATGAGGGCTGTGGCTGTGCTGTGAGTGAGGTGCAGCACAAAACATTTGCATAGTTAAGATTTCCAGCACCAAGACAATTTGTGCATACTTTGGCTACTATTTAGCCAGAGTTCTATTGGTTGAATGCATAAAAATCTCTTGTTTGTGGGGTTTTGTTTTGCTTTCATTAAAAGTTGATGGTAATTCTTAAATGACTCTTGTCTTTTAAGGGTGTGGCAACTGCATTGCTGTAGCACCTTAAACACTAATGTGCAGGTTTGCAAGCTTGCATGCTTTTGTGGTTAGCGTGGCATAAGTAGCACGCAGGAGGATCAGAATGCAAATTTGCTCTTCCCAGGATGTAGAGGATCACAGATTATTCTGTTCATAAGTTTGCTTAAGTCAGTGTGTCTGTAGCATGACTTCCTCAGAACAGCTGTTTCTTCTGTCAGAGCTAATGCAGCTCAAAATTTCATCATGATGTTTACAGTTTCATCAACAAACTTTTAGTAATCAGTCTCATCTTAATCTAAGAGAGTAATATGTCCTCATTAATGTCATCACTGGTTCATTGTGGCAAAGGATTGAAACAGTCATTTTGTTCTTCAATAATTGTATACTAGTTGTAGAGAGTTGTTCTTGAAATTCCAAAATAATAGAATAGTGTAGGACCCATATTTTGGTATTTATCAGCACTGTAGAAGTTACTTATTAGGTCCTTTTATAAGACCACAGAGATTGTTTCCTGCCATATTGGGTACCTAAAGCGTAGAGTGAAAGATCAGCAGGTGTCCTATTTTTTTCTTATTTTTTTTTTTTTTTTTTTTTTTGTTTTTGTTCTGTTTGTGGGTTTTGGTGTTGTTTTTTTTGTTGTTGTTGTTTGTTTTTTAATTATGCTTTTGATAAAGTTCTAGCTTTCTGCCCTCTACTGAGCACAGCCTCCACAGCCAGCTACCCTAGTGTGCAGGAGTGTGTACTGACTTTTGAAGATTTTTTTTGTTTGTTTTCTAAGATCTCCTTTTCCAGATTTTTGTTTTGATGGAAACTATAAGCTACTTCAGAGCTTCATGGCAATAGGAATAAGTCCACAGGCTTTTTTTTTTTTTCTTCCCCAGAAGGGAAGATGTCAGGGTTTTATTTATCATGGCAAAAGTAAGGTTTTGCTTTAGAGAGACAGCCCCATTCTATGTTTCCGGTCTTGTCTCCATCACTGTGCTTGAGCATGTTTAAGGCTGGGTGGAAATTGTTGCAGTAATCATCATCATCTTTTAAAGGTGTCTCCTTTTTTTGTCCTTTCTGTTTCAGATTTAGCCTTGGAATCTAATCCATCTGATCATCCCAGAGCAAGCACAATTTTCCTGAGCAAGTCTCAAACAGATGGTAAGCTAAATTTTTTCCACTTTAAAAAAAGGCAGGAGAAAACCTGGAAAAATAACTATTTTAATTGTGCAGCTTGGGAACACTTAAATTGCTTCAATTCTTTCAAAGCATAGAAATTAATAATTTGCGTGTTTAGACAGAAACTCTTAAATATCAGGAGATTTCAGAGTCTGGATCCCAGTAGTCTGAAGCAGCATGCCTTTCTTCTCTAGTGTTAGTTCAAGCTTCAAGCAGTGGTGGTTTTTTTTTTATGACCAAGGCCTGTTTCAAATTAAATTAAAAAGTACTTTAAAAAAAAGTTAAAGGATAGTTTTCTGTAAGGAGTAATAAGCCTAAGCCATCAGTCTCTATCAGTTGTTTTTGAATATGTTGTTTCAATCTGTTTGAATAGTTTCAGTAGCGTAATTATTCTTGAATCTTAGTTTTAATTACATGGGCGTATTGGGATTTTCAGTTTCTTTGCAGATCCCTTACTTAATAAAGTCAATTGTGAACAATTACTATAGCTTGTTAAAAAGTAGAGGCATTTCCAAATACAATCTATATTGTACAAATAGAAAGTAATTCTGACAATGGTAGATTTTGACGTTGCAACTAAAAAGGACTTTCAGATATTCTTTTAAAAACGCTTTTGTTCCTTTTATAGTTGGTTCTTGTTGGAAGAAGTTTTTTCTTAGCTGTTTTTTCTAAAACAGTGTTGCACTTGAGATTGGATGTGTTGATGGAAAGCTGCCGTGTGTCTTCTACCTTGGCATAGCTTTATCATGGAAAAGTAGAATTATTTTGACAGATCTGTCAGTTGCAGTCCTGCTATTCAGAGTCTTATGGCAAGGAGTAAAATCGTCAGTTCTATCAACTTTGCAATGCTCAGATACCCTGTGAGCAGTGGAAACAAGCACTAGCGTGATTCTCCCAAAGCAATGATACCAAGGAAGTGTAAGTCTCTTGTTGAGGCCTCTAAGGCCAGTCCTCAAACAGAGGATCTGACCTGCACATTTCAAATGCCTGTTAGGTGACCACTGCTGAAGTTGCAGTTAGTAAGTTGACATAGTTCTTGTGCATAGTCCATAGTGCAGCTTCCCTGTGCAGCCTTTCAGCCTTGCTGCAAATAACATTCAAACTACATGGACATCCGTCTTGGGGTTAGTATTGCTTTTAAACCTGATTTGGTATTCTTCAAATGTAATACAATGTATACACCTGTGTTCATGTGGAAGAACGGTCTGCTAGGTGACATAACACCTACTAAACTATTCTCTGGAGTTTGTATTAGCTGGATTAATTGATTTTTAGAGGGTGTTTTTATGGACAAGTCAGGCACAATAATTTATTTTCCAATTTCACTGGATCTTCTTTGGTTATCCCTCCATAGAACTAGTAGAATTAATATCTGTAAGTTCTTTCATTGATATATTATCAGGATGACAAGTTTTGATTTCTGCAAAAAGACAAAAAAAAAAATGTGGATACTCTCTTCCAATTGTTAATTTTTCTAAATACATTAGAGACTGTGTCCTGCTAACAAGTGGTAATGTTCTGAAGTCAAAACTTTGGAGAAGTCGCCTGCCCAGGCTGATCACATTTGTGTAGCTTTCAGCATGTATGCAGCTCTCAGCTCTCCTCTAACAGCACTATTTTACTGCTACCCTTATAGCTGGAAGTTAAACCTTACAACCTTTGTTGAAAGGCTGATGTAGTTTAAAATGATAAAACGATATGGTTGCAGTTATACGATAAACAGGCATGGCTTGTGCCAGCATTTTCTGCAGAAGGTAGAAAGATATTTAATAGGAGGAGAGAGAACAGATACATAATGCTGGGAAGTGAGTGAGGGAGTGAGGAATGACACACATTCCTCCTTGTGTGTCTTTGGCAGGTTCAGTGTGTGATGTTTTTACTTCTGATTGCTAAGTGGTTGCTGTTGGATGTTGGACATTTGAACTATCTGAAATCATCCGGGTTTTTGTGATGCACAGCATCTTTTTAAAAGCTGAGATGTTTTCCCATTAGTGTGATGAGTAGAAGTAGTTCCTAAATGTGCATGTGGATAGTTGGGAGTAATATGTAGTTTACTAGCTTGATAAAACTCAGTGTTTTATTCCTCCAACTCCTTTACCAGATATTTAAAGTCAAATTTGAAACTTTTAATACTCATGTGCTTCAGAAGACAAGGTTAATAGAATAACTTTATTGAGCATAAATTGGGATTGTATTTTAGAAAACTTTCAGTTCACGTTCTCTCCCTCTTTCTAGTGCGAGAGAAGAGGAAGAGTAACCACATCAATCATGTAAGTAAACAAATTTCTACTGTGCTATATAGATGATATAAGCATATTAGGACACAGAAAAATTCAAGAGACAACTGTAGTAGTTCTAGGTATATAGTCCTACACATGTTCCAAATCCTCCTTAGCAAAATAAAACTGAATTATCATTGCCTGTCTTTAAAAAAAAAAAAATAAACAGGCACAGTATGGCAGAACATAGAATGGCTGATGTCAAAAGCATAAGAACGGATTTTTTTTTTTGTATCAGTCTTGAGCTTTTCAGAGCAGTATAGGAGAAAACATAAGTCAATCTCACTACATCTTTTTTTAAACAGAAATAAAACTGGCTTAATTTCTCAGTGGAGATAAGTCTTAAATGACTTGCTGTTTGAGCATCACTACAGGACTTACTGTAAGAAATGTATCCAGCATGAAAAGAGAATGATGAACAAACATCGTCAGCAGCATGATAAACAAGTGATAGTCCATTAGTTTTAAAATCTGAAAATATGCTCTAAGCTTTTCCACAAATACTAGTTGGTTTTGACAATTTACATCTTTTCTGTTTTTTTTTTTTTTTTTTTTTTTTTTTGTTATGTCTTTAATAAGTGGATAAAAAAATTATTGACTAGTGAAGCTGAGAATGGAAGTTACTAATACAAAGCTTAAAAAATACTGTCTAGTGAAAGTGTCTACTGATAAGTTACTGGTAAGAGAATGGTACTTCAAGTCTGTTGTATTTAGTATGATTATGGGGGGTGGTTCTTTTTTGCTCTTTCTTTTTCTTCACTTTTTTTTCACTCACTCTATTCCAGCTTCAGTCTGCCAGCAGCAAGCTGAAGCGTGATTGGATTGTTTTTGCTGGCAAACTTCAGCTGGAATGGGAGATATTCCCAGGCAGCCATTGCATTGTGAAGGGTGCCAACATTGTCATATGGAAGACTTTCAAGTTTTTAGACAAGGCATTTAAAAAGATTCTGGCAAAAACTAATGAATCCTGAATTGCTTGATTAAAACTCTTCCCTCAATTATAATGTCCTGGCTCATCAAGTCTACAGGATTAGGAGAGATGGTGGAACATACTGCTAGCTCTAAAGAGTAAAATTAAGGGTAATAGTAATACTTTTATTTCTGGATGCTAAACAATACATGGGAGAAATGAGCAACGTCAGGAAGAGGTTTCTTTTATTCTGAAATATAACAAGACAAAACCCCAAATGCAAAATTGTCTCTGCAGGCAGTGATACTGAATAGCCAGAAAATGTAGAGGTAGAGGATGTAAAAGAAGGGATGAGATTATTACGGAGTCACAGTAATAGAGTACATCACAGAGGGGGAAGACTGAGGCCTGAATTGGCAAGAACCGAATGGAAGAGAACTAAGAAAATCAGAGGACTTGCTGCTTTGCCTGCAGTTATTTCTGCTGAAAATTACTTACCTAAAACCATCATGTTGTATATTGCAAGGGATGATTTATATACTTATCGTACACAAAGGGCATCCTCAGGAACTTGATGGCTATAGGGTGGCTTACATAGCAGCAGCAATCATCTACAGAGACCTCTGCAGTAACTGCTTGAGTAAAGTCAGTGTTCAGTGTGGTAAACCAGAACTTACAGAATACCTCTTCTTTGAATTTATTTCTGTTCTTCCCCCCCCCACACCCCCATCCCCACCACCAAGGTTTCTCCTGGGCAGCTTACGAAAAAATACAGCTCCTGCTCAACGATATTTATAGATGACAGCACCGTCAGTCAACCCAACCTTAGAAGCACAATAAAGTGGTAAGAACCATTTGTCATCGACAAGAGGCTGAGTAGCACTGCAGGGTTTATTTGGGATTTTGTGGTGGTCTTGTCTGGTCCAACAGCAGTTCCAGACTTGAATGGGAGGAGCCCAGCACTGCTTATCCAGGGTGGTCGTGGAAGGGCCGTGGAGGTCTGGCTAATTGTGACTGCCGAAGTGAGCTGCGTTTTGGTTTTTTCCCATTACAGAGCTAATACAGTGTTGTATCTCCAAGTAGTTGCCGTTGTGCACTTGAGAATCTGAGGCAGTGAAGGGTGTCAGCATTTTGGGTTTAAAAATGTGTGTTGGGGTGGGGAGCTCAAAGGCTTCACACTGAAAGCCAAATCCAGAAACTCCATCTGGGAAAGCTTGAAATGGACTGGGTACGGAGTTGCAGGAAAAGTTTGCAGGACTGGTTTGCGGGTCGCCAGTGGTATTAGCCTGCCCTCTAGTTGTGGATAACAGCTTGTTGCTGGCTTTGGGTTTATGTCCACTTTGACTCGTTATTTTAGGTAGGTGAGTTTGGTAATTATTTAGTTGTCTTGGTTCTCCAGTGGAAATGGCTACTTGACCTATTGTTCTGGGCACCACAGAGACAGTTTTTTGCTCATTGATGATACCAGCCGAGAATTGAGAAGAGATTTACTGTGCTTGAAGGGAACGGAAGGCAAAGTAGCTTCAGGCCCAGAAGGCTTTACTGCTTTAACAGTTTAGTAGAGTTTGGAAATGTCCAAGTTGACCTGTCGCTTTTAAATTTGGTTTCAAACAAAGGTATCTAGCATGTCCCTCCGTTTCTAGAGAAGAAAGAACCTAAAAGACAGTGCTTGTGCCATTTGGAGGTGGTGTACAACTGGCAACAGATCAGAGCTTGCCTGTGATGAATTCCTGTAGTGGCAGTGTTCCTGTTGTCACTGCCAGTAAAGGATCTGAAATTTTGCCACAGTAGATGAGTGTCAATATGAAATCTATTGCCTTACTTGACTGAGCAGAGACTGAGATCTGTTCTCCCCTTCTTATTATGCTAGTATAATATAATCTTTATTAGTATTCTCTCTCTTTTTTTTTTTTTTTTTTTTTTTAAGACAGGTCCTAAATTAGACAGCCAGGAATACAGAGTTAAAACAGCAGAATTTGTACAACAGTGTATGTGACGTCAAGTAGAACTTTTATTGTATTTTAGTTGTGGATAGTCCACATTTGCAATAAACATCACCTAATTAGGCAATGAAAGTGTGAGTTTAAAATGCAGCATAACATTTATTTTGTGGCACAAATATCTGTACAATGATTGTCAAAGTAGTTTGGCTAGAAAATTTGATTTGGCCAGTTTGTCTCATTTCTAATGTTGACCTGCCTGAAGACAGAGTACTTGAGAATGTGAAAGGAAGCCAGTACATAATGGATTCTGAACATCTTGCCCTGAACAACAGCTTTGGTAGTGGAGTAGAGTTCACAGAATATGCTTTAAGTCTTTCTTTTTATTCTCTTTTTTTTTTAGTGTAACATTAGCAATATTCTACCATATAAAGAACAGGTGAGTGAATTTTTCCTTCTTTCTGAAATACAACAACTTTCTTTTTGAGCCAAGGATGTGATCTTTGTCACTTCATTAACAGCTAGGATAACTTACAGGAGTTGAAAAATTGGGATGTTTATGCTGTATCTGCTTCCTCTTTGTACCCTCTCTTAAGATGATGTGGAAGGGTCAGTAATACCACCATCCAATGGCATGTGCTTCATCGAGAATGAAGCATAAAAAGTCAAAAGAGGGAGTAAGGAAAATACATTTAACTCATCACAAATCAGCCTTTGGACTTTGTGTAGCTTTTCCTGAATAGAGAGGAACAGATTATTTTTGATGGTTGAAGGAACACTCTGTCCCATACAAATAACCCTTGCCATTACAGCTAGTTACAGCATATGCTTCAAAATTACAGTTGCATTTTTGAAATAAATGCTATTAATGAGATGGTTTCACATTTTAAGGGAGAACTGTACTAAGCATAATATGAGAACATGGATAGCTATTAATGGTTTAGCTTTAATATTCAATTGTAAGATCTCATCATTAAATGCTTTGGGAAAATACAATATAATTTCATACTGTATTCTAGGAAAAGCTGAAGTATAAAATATGTGCCTTTATTCTTTTCAATGAATAGTACTTTTTAGTGGAGCATAGCATTACCAACTAACTCTTGTTGCTAAAACAGAGATTTTTACTTTGTAGAGATTCCGACAGATCATTGGATATTTTTGATGAGAAATCTCATCCTCTCACAGTAAGTGTAACTTTTTGATTCTCTGAATTGAACAGAGTTTAACATCTTGGTTTGTATTGTATAAATCATAAAAATACCTTAGCAGCAGGTCACAAGCAAATTGATCTTAAATTGTATCTTACATATAATATACAGTGTAAATGATGTCCTCTGGACTTTTTCTATCAGCTAGATCGTGAACAGAACCCAGTCCTTCTGCGTGTTGCAAAGTATGTTTGGTTTTCTATGCTTTGAATATAAATAGAAAGCAAGCATGTGCTGGTCCTTGCATATTTCATATCTGAACTTTGTCTGTCTTCCCCTCTTCAACATTAAAAGCCTTTCCTGTTTATTTAGGAAGACATAGTTAGTAGATATGTGCCTAACCTTTTAAATGACTACAAACAGGAGAACATAATTCATGAAGTGTCACACAAAGCACAAGATAGTGAGTTTGATCTTTAGAAAAACTGAAAAGCACATTTTAAAGCAGGTGTGCTTAATGCTGCGTGCAGTAACAGCTGGGAGTTTTCAGCATGTGAGTGTAACATGACTGTCCTGGTACATCTTTTTAGGCAAAGGCAAGCTCAAGAGTGGAGTGTGCGCTTTTTATGTCCAGTTTGAGCTTAATGACTGTCCTACAGAGCCACTTCCTTTGTTTTTCATTTGAAATGTGTTATTTCTCATTTGAAATAAATTTAGCAAAGCTCTAGTGGCTTTAAAAGTTGAGTTTGCTCTGGGACTTACCTGAGTGAATGCAGCTTAATCTGTCTTGCAGATTTGGCTTGTTAATGAACAGTTCTTAATAAACAATTAAATACTTTAAGGTTTTTTTTAAGAGTTTCATCCCTAAACATGACCCATTGTGCTAGGAATTGTACACTTGAATAAATACAATCCTTTAGTCCATAAAAATAATGAACTTCAGGAGAAGAGCTATACAGAAGATTTCTTGTATGGACTATGGCACTTCACTTTTGGACCAGACTTTTCTGCTGATTTAACTACCTGAACCAGTTGTTTTAAACTGAAAATTATTTATGTAAGATGAATTCCACTTCATCAGACAATTTCTTTTCTTTATTTGGCAACCTGACATCTTTTGATCCTTTCATGTAGCCTACCTCCTATTTAATGTGCATGAATAGAGGAAAATCATTGTGCCCTTTAGGGAACACTTAAAGGTTTCTTCTATTTTACTGCAGTATACAGACAGAAATACACTAATGGCTGTATGTCATACTTCTGAGGGGAAAGATACAAATGGCTTGTTAGTATCTATAGCAATGGGGTTTGGGCTAGGTACCTACTGTTCCTTTAGAAAGGTTAATTTGCTGGAAGAGATCTCTGAACACCTTGTTTCTAAAGATGCAGTCACAAGGAGTCCAAATCCAGGCTCTGCTGACCCTAATAGCAGAAGTAACAAACTTAGTTACCAGCATTGCAGGCTTAGTCACAAATACCAGTCTCAGTCCTTTCCTCCTCATTTCCAGTGAGCAGAAATATACTTCCAGATGTGCTTTTGTACTGCTCGTAGCGCAGGAATTACGCAAGGGGGATCCTGCTCATGTTACTCGTAACGTTGCATGCCCACCTGGAAGAGGTACCTACCTCCACTGGCTGTGTGGAGAATGCAGAGTTCGCTTACCCTTCGTTTTACTTGACACTGCCACCTGGCAGTTTTAAACTACAGGACCACATGAAAATGCTTGCTGCTTTGCTTACCTCCTGACTGCTTTTGTAATGTCAAGCAGCTGTGCTGTTCTCATCTGGTATCTTTACTGTACTGTGTAGGTCTAGCTTGGACTGTGGACAGAAACCTATTCAATATCAGTCTTGCAGAACCAGTGCGTAAAGTTGGAACTCTTCATCCCCCCCAGGAAGAGTGCTGAGTATCAGAAAGTCTGGGGGAACATGGTCAGAATTCTCAAATGCTTATTTTAGGATTACTTCTACAGACTGTTTATTTCTAAGCTTTTCTTTGCCCCTGTGTTTAGAAATAGTTAGCATCCTGCCAAACTTAAATCTAGTTGTTCATTAGCTTTGTTGTCTTTCTGGACTCTCTCAAGAACAAGTCCTATGAAGGCAGTGTAATGTAAGCTACCTTCCAGTTCTACCCGTGACAGAATTACTGACATGAGTTTTTCAGCTCTTGCTCAGCTGGAAGGGGAATCTTGTGAAGTCTCTTCATTTTCCCTTTCGAAAAGCCAGTGTTTCTCTGGTCTGTATATATCTGGTTTTTCTTGTAGGGAGAAACCTTTTTTTTAAATCTCTTTTAGTCTATAAAATGTTCCATGGACAACAGTTAGCACCTGTAATAATGATGGCAGTTCATGCTCTTTCCCATTAGCCTTACAGATCAACAAAGCGTTCAAAACAAAGATACCAGTTAAGCTGTTGTGTTTGTTTGGAATATTCGTAATTTTGCAAGGCTGCTTCCTTCTTTCAGTATGTAATTTTGTTCTGTCTCTGTGACAGGGAAGGGTTGTATGCTCTTCTGCTCGGTGAGAAGAAACAACCACGTGTGGCTGTTCTTTAAAGTCAATATTAAGTAAGACAGATTGTCAGTAATTCAAAGAACTTTCTTTCAGCGGGAGGAAGTTCCAGATGACTACTACAAGCATGACCCTGATCACAAGCACATCTACCGGTTTGTTCGGACGCTCTTCAGTGCTGCACAGCTGACAGCTGAATGTGCAATAGTGACACTGGTAAGAGGTGGCCTGATTACTGAAACTTCAGCTTTCAAAATACTTTTTTTTCCCCTTCCCTCAATGAATGAACTGGGCTGAACTGACATTTAAATAGTTACAGTATCTCATTAAACCTTGTTAATAATGAAGACCCTGTACAAGTGAGTTCATTAGAGAAGATTTCTAAGTAGTCACAGAAGTGGATAACTAAAAAGGAACTTACCTTTTCTACATATTAATATGTAATGCTTAATTAGGTAATTATCAGTCAAACGCTCTTTGTTTCATAATATATAACTCTCTGAAGAAGTTTGAGAAAGGCAGAACAGTCAGATGCTGTAACAGTGGGGTATAATAAGATCGGACATGAAGACATCTTCCATTTCAGTCGTGTGGAGGGGAGGGAAGTTTTGAGTTCACGTTAACCAGAACAGTGCAAGTAACACCGCCTAAGTGGTTGGGGATCAATACGTAGGAACTCCAGGAGATGAACTTTCTCACTATTATGTCCTCCAATCATTGCTGCCTTTCTATGAAACTTTTATTAAACCAAAGAGGCTACAACTTTCCCCCAGGTGACATGGAGGTATTTGCAACATAAGAACAACAGTAAGAAAATCTCATTACAGTTTGTTGTTTGATTTCAGAAAGCAAGATGGATATAAAAACCCGCTGATACCATGCGCGCACACACACATACATGTGTATATGTACAGGAAGGGAAAGAAAACCCACAACCTATATAACTGCTCCATTAGACAGTCTCTCAAACTGCACTTTGTTGCATACTAGACTTCAGTCTTCATTGCGGCTTCTTGCTGAAAAACAGTCTGAAAGGAGAACAGAAGAGAACTGTCACCAAAAGACAATGTGGTAATTAAGCAAACTGAGCTTGAAAGACTCTCTTTAATGAGGAAATAAGTAATTAAAAAAGCCAGATAGTTAGAGCTGATGAAACTCGGAAAGCAGTTTGAGGTTTTTGCTTTTCCAAAGACGTGCAGGTAATTTTGACAGAAAAAGATGATCGCTAACCCCGGGCAACCCTGGTCAGCTGAAGTAGTTACAAAAAATAGGGAGGTTTTAAAGTGGATTTTACCACTAGATGGCTCTGCTATAACAGGAACACCTTCGGTCCGCTTGCAGGCTACAAGCAAAGGTTGGGAAGAAAATGTGGGGAGACCCTAGTAATAAAGATGTGATCCTGCCCTTAGACCTGTACAGGGGCTTCCTGCACCCACTAGTTTCTGAGGTTTCATTAGGAGCTTGGACTTAAAGTTGAGGGAATAGAACATTAAAAACAAACTATATTCAAATTTGAAAGTGAAGATTACTTAGTACGTGGATTATTCTAGGAGTGTGAAATAGAAAACTTTTAAGGCAGGGACTGATTCAACATCTTTGGGCTGACTGGAGATTACATGGGAGAAATGAGTGAAAGACCAAGATACAGCTTTGGACTTGGGTATCTCACTATCTCAGCAGCTGGTGATGTAGGTAAAAGCAGGGGATGACACTGTTGTAGGTGAAGGACTGAAGTCTGTTCTTCACAGAGTGAAGCAGAAATAGCAGTATAACGCCTTTCATTGTGGAAAGATAGCAACTAGCGCATCTTTGTCCTGTGACTAGAGATCACATTGCAGGTGATGTGCAAGAAGTGCTGAGCGCTTCCTGTTAGGCTACAAGTGTTGAACCTGAACGATGCTGAGTGATGTCCTGTCCCAGACAGGCCCTGCTGAGAACCTGTCAGTGACCGCCTGGACTCGTTGATGGAAAGAATTCCAGCAGTGTCTCCCTGAAACAGCAGTGCTCACTGCTCAAAACTGGTTCTTCAGTGTATTTGTTGTATACCTTGGTGTTATAGGTCTTGTGCTATAATAAAAAACCTGCAACCTGTAACTCCTGACGGTTTGGATTCTAAGTGTAAACAGTAATCACCAACACTTATTTTGACACACTTAACAGTAATGGGATAAAACAACCATATTGGAATGGCATGCTCGCTGCTCAGAACTTGGCTCCAGGTCTTAATTACACATATAAAATTAGTTTGTTTTTTTTTTTCTTTTGTAGGTTTATTTGGAAAGGCTTTTAACCTATGCAGAGATTGACATATGCCCTAGTAACTGGAAGAGGATAGTCCTAGGAGCTATTCTGCTGGCTTCTAAAGTCTGGGATGATCAGGCTGTGTGGAATGTGGATTATTGCCAAATACTGAAGGACATTACTGTTGAGGACATGTAAGTTGCATGGTTTGGCTAATCTGCAGTGGTGCCTTTGTTTGTTTGTTTGTTTGGATTTTTTTGTTTGGTTCTTTTTTTGGAAGGGCAGTTTTTGAGATCACACTGAGAAAATGTCTGTCTGGCGCTATGGTATATGTATATGATCTATATCTGGTGTCCAGCCTCGTTCTGTTTTTCAACCTAGGAAACTTTGGATAATCCTACTTTGAGACAAATCTGTATTAATATTTCTAATGACTTGGGTGAGTAACTTCAAAGTTAGTTTTCTTTTACTTTCTTTCCCCCAGTGATGAACCATGGGACTGGCTGCTTGTTTCCATTAACTTTTTGATTTGGTGTAAAGCAAGTGCCCAATTTATAGTCTTATCAAAAGTCTTTTGGGGAAGAAAAAAAACAAGTGAACTAAATTTGTTCCCTACCTTTTCTGGTTTAGAATTTGAAAAATTGCAAGGTAAGCTGTAACTTGTGACTTATGTGTCTGCATTTGTATCCGCTTAAGGCCTAAATATGCCAAGGTTTGAATTCCTAGCCGCTGCGGCTGGCAGACAGGTGGTGTTAGTGTTGGTGCCTGCGGTTGCATGTGTTACATCCAGCTACTGCTACAGCTCATCCTCTTTGGGATGTCTTCTTAGACTTGTCTACAGTGCTGAGAACGAAATCCTCAATTTTACTACTGCTTGTTTCTGTAAGGCTGTTCCTTGTACCTAGTCTTGTCTCAAATGTAGATTTTAGTTTTTCAGAAGTTCTTTGAATCTGCTGTTTTTTCTTGGTGCACTCAGCTTTAAGCCCTGCAATTTCTCCAGTTTCAGAGATGTTCATCCTTGTGGCTCCGGGCTCGTACTACAGGCTGGAGGCATGTTTATGTGGAGTGGATTTGGCCCATTAGACTTTCTGTTAAATTCCTTCTTGCAAAGTTCAGGCTCCTATGTTGTTTTAACTCCATTTGCTAGCTTGTCCCCCCTGTTTCCCTTATTATCGCAGTGGTAGAAATGCTAGAAGGCTAGCTTGATACAAAGCCAGGTCTTCTGGCCTTAATAAGCTTCATGACGTGTTTTGTGTGTGTGGTGAGTTTCATCATGCTGCTGAGCTGTAACTGAGCATGTGTCCTGTGCGGTAACCGTCAGTCCTAGCAGTGGAGCGGGCTGAGGTGGCAGAGGTCTGCACGCAGCACTGAGAGGCTGCCCACGTGAGAGACTCTGTTCTTGCCCCCCGCGCTCTTCCCTGCATTCAGCCTAAAGCTGATGGTTAAATACAGTAAGTAATTATTGATCTGGGACTCTTTAGGAGGAGGAATCTCCAGTTTTCTTCCTTCTAGATGGGGTTTGGAATTTCTGAAAATGGGGGAGTTGTCTGCCCCAAAACAGTTTTTGTTACAAAAGTTATGTCACACCACAAACAGCAACAGCAAACATAGTACCTTGTTTCAGATGTACCCCTTGCCTGGGAGTTCTTTGTCTCTAAATGCAGGGCTCTGCCAGCTCTGCTTTCAGGAAAGCATAATTAGTGATTTTATACAATGTACATCTTCACTCAGCCTGGCTCGGAGTGCTCATCTATCTGAGGAACATACTTGAGGCATAACTATGAGATGGCTGAAGTGGGGTCAGCAATGCTAGGAGCGCTGGATGTACATCTTGCTCTTTTTGATGTCTCCTCTTCTAGCCCTATTTGGGACAAATCAAATTGATAGCACTGAAAGTATCTGTAACAAGCAGGATGTTTATTCTCTGTTGCCAGTGCTGGGTCTCCTGAAGTTTTACATTGTCAGTACTTAGATTTTCAAAGCAGTGATGGTGGTAAGGAAAATAAACTGAATTTAGGCTTATTTTTCCCTCCAACTTGAAGATGGGATATTTGTAATCCTATCTCCTTTGAAATGACTTAGACTTTTGAATTTAGGTATGGGCAGAAGTTGTACAACCCCTTTCTGGCAGTGGCCGGGGGCTGTCCATCCCAGGCCCTGCACTGCTGCATCTGCGCAGACCGTGCTGCTCCTGGGCTGGGTAACATCACCGTAATCAGGACCTTGGAAAATTGCTTAAAAGACTCAGCAAAATTGAGGTTTGCGTTTGTAAGTCTACTTTTGGTTAATAGTTAGTACTACAGTTAATTGTCAGCCTTAGTAGTTCCAGTAGTTTTTTAAACTAGTCATTTGATGGTATTAGTGTTCTGAATACAGGCGTTACTGCAAGGAACCAACTGGCAGAGGATTTCAGGCATGTCTGCATTCTAGTGCTGGGGATGGCTGGCAACGCTGCCAAAAAATCCACCTCAAACCCCAGCACCTTCCTGGGTCTCGCTCCCTGGGTGGGCCATTCCTGTGCAGTAAAGGCTTGTCCGCAAGGACTGGTGGCAGGTGTTGTTTGTGAACTTTCCTCTTGGCTCTACGTACCTGGAATGCTCTTGCTAACCTGATGGATACTCTTGTTGAGCCACTGCAAGCCAAGTATTAAGAGTTACACCACGCTGGAACTGGCAAAAGGGTTTCTATCTGGTTTAGTTCACCCAGTTTGCAGATCTGTGTGTGTGTATGTGTACAAGCCAGACACCTCTCCAGAAGGCAGGGTGGGTGCACCTCATCCCCAGCAAACACACTCCCTTTACTGCTTAAAGACACTTGCCTGGCAGTGCCACCTCACAGCCCTCTGAGCAGTGTGAGCCGTGTGGTTCTCACAGAAACTGCTCGTGGGTTAAAGTTTGTTAAAGGATACGTGACCCAGGCCTCGTCACTAGCAGATGAGTTCATTTGCCTTAGCTTCTTCCTACTCAACATAGGTTAAAGTGTTTGTCTTGTTTTTTTCTATCACAAGCCCTTTCTTATTTGACCAAAGCAAAGGCAGGGTTTTTTTAACTGAAAGGGGTTTTTCTTTTGGCTTTTGGGGGGTGTTTTGTTTTGGTTTACTTATTTCTAATGGGGAAAAAATCAAAGGAAATTAAATTGGTATTTGGGAATCATCCTTTGTCAAAACTTGCTTGTTTTGATGAGAGTGAATCCATAATCACTGAAAAATTAACTGTGCAGCTGCTAATCTTGCTACGATTGCTTGTAAGGGGACACATGCTGTTCGTTCTTTTGGCTACCTATATTTGTAAATAAGGCACAGAAAACACACGGGCATTATCCTTTGCCAGGTTTTAAACCACTGTTAATAGACTTGTTAATCCAATGAAGAATTGTATTTTTACAGAATTAAAATGTATTAGCCTAGCGAGTACAAAAGGGGCAGTGAAGAGCATTTATTCACAGGGTAAATCAAGCTCTGATCAGCTGATCATCAAAACATTATCTGATTTACATTTCTATAGGCTTATGACCATATGAACAGGAAATTAATTTTGGCACTAGGTTCAATGATACTCAAGTCCACTATGCTAGAAAGAAGCACAAAGCTGCTATTCATATTGAGACCCGCCATTCAATACAGGATACAACCTGGATGATTCCTTGATTTATACACACACACACACGCCCCCCAATAGGTAAAACATCCATTTCAAAAGCCCCCCAAAAGCAAGAACAGCCTTGGTACTGAATTTGTGCAGCTTACTTTCTGGTGTATTCACAGTTGGCCCATACAGCTGCTCAGTTCTGTTGAGACAAGTCAGCTACCGGTAGGGACAATCGTTGAGTTAGTGCTGAACTGAATTGCTTCGTTTGGGTACCACCGGTTTCTTTTAGGTTAATTTGTAAAGCATTGTTTGTCCTCAGTAGAACATCCCTGATTTAGCTGACCCTGGTACAGTAGCTGAAGCAGCCTTTTTCATGTCACGGCGCACTCCTTACTCTCCTCCAAATGCTTTGCCCAGTGAAATTAGACGAGTGAGTAAAAACTGGACAGTGCCCTTTGACACAGTACTTTGTTATCCTGCCTAATGCTATTGAGGAGAGAATTCCATCTCCCACCTAATGCTGCTTATTTATTTATTTATTGGAGATGAATCCATGTTGCTTCAAGAGGCTTTTTTCTGTGAGATAATAGCAGCAGCTCTTCATAGATCCATTTGTTGCCGTGGTGATCTGCCTACTCCTTTTGTTAGTCCGCCTCTACTTCAATAACCCCCCTTCCTGTTATCAGCCCGGTGAAAATGTCTGCAAGTTCTTCAGAGCTAATAAACAGCATACATCATTCCTTTCATCTGATCGCTGTAGTGTGGGGCCGTACCAGAGTGAGAATGGCGCATGAATTGTACAGCTGCACTAATGGAACTCTGAAGAATGAAGCTCCCCGGTCGGCGCGGCGAGTGCGCGGCGGGGCGTGCTGCCTTCCCTTGCGAGCTGGAGGTGCCAGGACTCAAAAGCTGCACCTTGTTTTGAGCACTAGTGAAGGAGCTGCCTCTCAAACCCAGTCATACAGAGCTCTCGATGACTATTTCCAAGTTGCTGGTTTTAAAACAGGCTTGAGGTCTCTTCAGCGCTTTCAGCCAGCTAAAACAAATCTTTTTTTTCCTTTGTCTTCTGTCCCTTATGCCTCCTAGGAACGAGATGGAAAGACACTTCTTGGAGCTACTGCAGTTTAATATCAATGTTCCTGCCAGTGTTTACGCCAAATACTACTTCGATCTTCGCTCCCTAGCAGATGACAATAACCTGAGCTTTCTGCTGGAGCCTCTCAGTAAAGAGAGAGCACAGAAACTGGAGGTAATGGTCTGAGGCTGGCTGAGCAGGGGACTCTGCCTGTACCTGTAGTAAGAGCATCTGTTGCTAATCACGATAAGTGGTGGTTAGGAAACTAAAAAGCTTTTAGATTAGTGTATTATGGGGTAATTTAACCCCCTTATAACTACAGTTAGCACTTCTAAACCCATGCCTAGGCCAAGCTAGTATTCCAAGGAAAGGAAGGGACAGAGATTACGGAAGTCTAACCGATCACAAAACAAAATGGAAGTTATTTTGGGAACTGTAGCTCAGCTAGGCTACTTAAGATTGAAAGGATTAGTGTCATATGTAATGGATTGTCTGTCCTTCCCTGGCCACAGTCTGTATTCCAAGCACCTAGAGACAGTCACACTTGGACCTTTCTCAATACTACCAGCTGAAGGTTCCCACTGCATCCCACTGCACAGCTGCTTTCAGATTTAGAGGAAGCGCTCTTACTGCTGTCATGGTGTAACAAACCATTTGTCTGGGGACAGCTGCAGCAATAGTGATGTTTCTTTTCACAGCTTTAGAACCTCACCTTTCCAGAGAAATGCTGCTTTAAGCTAAACTTTTGGTATAGCTGCTGCTTGGGAGTCCTTTAGAGTGCCCAGATGAGTGTAAATACAGATTACTGGCCCTTTCTGCTCGATGGGAAAGGCAGCCCCTCGGTGAGTCCCTGCGGCCGCCTCTGGTCTGAAGGCTCATTTTAAAATAACTTGCAACTTTTGTAGAGTCAGTCTTCCTAGTTGCTGGAGATACATAAGACTTTTCGAAAAATACCTAAATTACCTGAGTTCCCAGGCAAAATTTCTTGTTGGCTGAATGCAACCTTTCATCTGTCCAGGTTTAATTGATGACTCTGCATGGTTTTTTGTTGACCTTTCAACAAAGGCATTACTGCAGGCCCTGTGTACACTGATACCACAGCCCCTTTCAGAGAGGGGTGTGCTACGGTATCCTTGGCTTATACTGTTCTACTGTCCATCCCCAATAATTCTGCCGAGTGCCAGGGTGGGGGTTTTTTATTTCATCCCAGAAGTGGCTGAACTTTGGGAATAAGTGGGATCCTTCCTGGTCCTTTGGAATGATAGGTATGATATGCCTATGAATTCCACTATTTAAAGTTAAGCAATGCAACTTTTCTGTCTCACCCTTGTTACTTGCACTTTAGCCTAATACTGTCACTAATTGTAAATGTGGTTGTAGGGCAGTTCATATTCCACAGGAAATTGTTTACTGAACTGCTCAGTGCCCTGGCATAAGTAGATGATTTACAGATTGTGAGCCTGTTTTGTTTGTTCTTTGCTAGTATTTGGGGGCTTGGTATTCAAAACTGGAGTAATTTTCAGTACAGTATGTGATTTGCCATAATGCACTTACTAATGCATGTATATAGGACATTTCGGATTTCATTCTAAAGCATGATAAATATTTAAACCGTTTGCTAAAATATTTTAATTCTGCGTTTTGGTTAGAAGCACATGCAGCAGTTGACAGGAGCCTGTATGAAGCAGCAAATTAGTATTCCAGGGACTGAAAACTGATTTACACCATATGGGTGACTGGGGCTAAATATGTCAACACGGGTTGCTTTATGATTGATGTGCTAGCATTAAAACAGGATGGAGAGTCTGTCTGGTCTTGCATCGGGAGCTCGTGCAGCCAGTGTCTCAAAGAATGCCACTTTTGAGCCAAATGCATGCCTCCAGAAGGTCGGCAGAAATAAATGTAAATAATTATTTTAAAATACACTTAGAAGTTTATTCATGCTCAGAGTGCTTTTCACCTTTTGAACTTCCAGAACACTGGGCTGTGCTGAATGGGTGCTGCCTTAAAGGGAAGGTGTAGGCTTGTAGCTGATCGCAGGACTCTGAAAGATCACCTGGTGATAGGTGGTAAATTATTAATGGAAGTAAATGTTCAGGACTGAAGTTCAGTTCAGCCTTTTATTACAGGTATCCTTATTTATTTGCATTGATAATGCCTGAAGGCTCCAGTCAGCAATAGGTGTTGCAGGGGAGGACACAATGTTTTCTGGACAATCATGTGTTACTAGGATTTAAATAATTGGGCTTGTTACTGGACTAGCTGCACCAGAATAAAGGCTGCTCGACTAGCTAGATCAGCAGAGCAGAGGCAGGCCAATAAATGCATGAAAAAGCAGTTAAATACTAAGTTGCCCACATGTGCTGATATTTAATAGCTGTATTCAAGTGCTATCCAGCAGTGGGCTGCCCTTCCTTCTTGGACCTCTTTAGGAACATGTGAGTGATCCCAGGAAGGGCATGTTGGGGGCAAAAAGGTGTAGAGAAGGTAAAGGCCAAACAGACGTCCTAGTAGAACTTCATTTCCTAGGCCTGCTTGCACTGGGTGGGCTGAGGGCAAGGTGTCCGAGGGACACCTTTTCAGTTTGAACCTTTTCTCTCCTAGAAATGGCTGTGTGCATTTTTCTATTGTTAAAATAAATTTTTTGTGCTGCTGTGTGCACCAGACCTAACTACTAGGTGCAATCTTGAACATAACTTCTGCAAACTCGTACATCTGAAATGGGTCCAAGTTGTCTATTAGATAGTGGGGCTGGTAAAAGAACAAAGATACTTGGATATGGAAACCACTCACCTTCTTCACGTCCTCCTTCCTGATGGGTAGTATTGCTGTTAGCATGGGGACAGACCTTTCAATATTTTCTCTCTAAAGTAGTTCTTATTTACCCTCTTTCTAGGTAAAAAAGCTAGTGGTGTCACTGCTACAGAGCAGCAGCGCTGTTAGCATTACGCTTGTAAATGCCTCCTTGAAATGTTCAGGCTTTTCTAACGCATGCTTTTCATTTTGTATCTCAACACGGTATCCAGGCTATCTCCCGGCTGTGCGAAGACAAATACAAAGACTTGTCAAAAGCTGCTATGAGACGATCTTTCAGTGCTGATAACTTAGTTGGCATCCGCCGTTCTAATGCCATCCTCTCCTGAGGAGAGAGAAGGGTGCAGCACCACAAACCAGCATCCCTATGAATTGGAGGAATACCACCACTCCACGCACACAAGCCAGAGGTGATGGTGTCTTCCAGCAAGAGGAGGAGAGGAGGGTAAACTAGCCAAGGGAGCCCACAGCTCGAGGAGCATACTTGGTGCAAAAGACAACACCTTATCAGCTCTCTCCTCCTTCTAATGTATCCAGAGGTGCAAAAACAAACTTCTCTCCTTCTCTCCCCCACAGATGTTTGCTTACTATGTAGGCCTATAGCTGTGAACTCTTGAGGTTTTTAATAATAACTAGTTTTCAGTTTTAGAATTTAAACACTAACCACGTGACTATAGTTACAATGTTCTTCCCTCCTCTCCCCTGTCATCCAGAGTCTCGCTGCATTTGTATTTCGGGTCAATGCAGTGTTAACAAAAACAAAACATTAGACTCTTAAAAGTATAAAGCCACTCTGGAGCTGAAAACAGTAGCATAGACAGGTGTTGACGGCTTTTCCCTGGTTTGGCTACTAAAAGCTGCTATTATTGGTGATCTGTTCATAACCAAGAAGCTGCCCAGCAGGCAGGAATTCCAACTCTGCGCCCACAGCTCCACACAGTAGAGATTGTCAAAAGACTTTGAATGTTTTGACTGGGGGCAGAGATATGGTTTTATGTATTGTTAAAATGTATAGGGTCCATGCTGCATTTCTTGTGAATTATGGTGCTTCTCTCATTTTCTAATACTTGTATTGCTCTGGAAGAGATGCAATCTGTGTATTTTTCTGAGGCATTGAATGAGAAAGTTGGTCTGGAAACATCATCACCATCCCCAACAGCATTGCGATCCAGTGGTGAATGGCATGTGTGCAGCACTGCTTCTCTGAGTTCTACTGCAGATCTCTTGTGCTATATACAGTGGAGTTCCTAAAGCTGATATTGTGCGTCCATCTGGCTCTCCTTGGGGGTTTTGTTTCCTGGGAGGGATTTACATTCATAATGAGACAGTAATGAGTTTTGAGAATCCTGGGCTACCTGACAAGGTAGATTGACAAATATTGTGTTCAATTGAGAATTATCAAAAAGCTTTTCTCCAAAACCCAGTTTTTAATTTTTTTTTTTTCTTTGCGAAGTGGATTTTATCTTGCGCAACTGCTCTAGAAGCTTGGGTTTTGTTCTGAGACTTTGGAACGGAGCTTACTTTCAGGCTCTGAAACTGAACTCTAAACAGGATAAGTATTATTAGACTATTCCTGTTACAAGTCTTTGTGGTATCTTCCCTTCTTGGATCCAAATAGATTCTAGGCGGTTTGTCCTAGGAGCAGACCTCCCCCCGAATGGCGCGGGTTTTGTGCACTTCCTCTTCCAGCCAAGGCCCAGACACTTACCCTGAACAGCCGGTCCATATGCCTTTGCGAGTGGGGCGCTCCCAGCGTAGCCGTCGGTTGGGCTGCGCTCAGCTGTTCGAATGCTGCATACAGCCTTTTGCGGTATGCAAACGTGTCAGCCCCTGGCTCCCAAATCCGTGGAACTTGGCACTTCAGGTATTGATCACAATTCAATTTTGAAAATAATGCTACATCTTCAGGTGGTTTTCCTTTCTCATGTTTGTATTAAAAGAAAAGCTAATAAACTCTATTTTAATTAAAGTTAAAGGTGAATTGTGTGTTCTGTACAGCTGTCTGATTTCATTCCCCATCTTGGTGATTCTCAGTGACGAATGCCTGGGGAGCCAGCAGCAGAGTCATGTGGCAGCTGTGACCGAGAGCCGCTGGGTCGGTGGCTGGGGCAGGGCCCTGGCTTCAGCTGAAGGTGCAGTAGGGACCTGTGGAGCTGCCTGGCTACTCCCACAGAGTTTGGATTTAGAAATTGACTGGGGCTGCTCGAAGGACCATCACTGACACTTTCTTTGCATTTAAATGTCCTTTAAGTAGGACCAGTCTCACTGGAGGTGATGTTACAGTTTTTAAGCCCTCCCTTGAGGAGCACTAAATCGGAAGCTACAAGTGACCAACTCCAGGATTGACTCCTGACTTAATTGCTAAAGAGTTTTTCTTTCCTTTGTGCTGCCAGGTGCCCTCAGCTTCGTGTGACGGGTCTGATGCACTCTGCTGTGGGCTGGCACGGGGCAGTCATTTACCTCTTTTGCCAAATGAGATGGAGGCTTTTCCTGCTGGCCTGGATGACAGGAGAGTGACAGCTCAAGCTGATGGCTGCTTCTGCAGTGCATCCTGCAGGAGACTGCTGCTCGGAACTTAGTTGTGTCCCAGCCTTAACTGGCTTTAGTTCTACTGTAGCATAGCCTAGAGCACATTGTCAACAGGATTTTGATCTGTTCAGCAGATGCTAAACAGGGCTCACTTAAAGGAGAGGAAAAAGAGCAGTTCCATTTAATTTAACATTCTGGCTCCCCTAAAAGAGTTGGATTCTGGTAAACACAGCTAGTGGATTTCTTAGGTAAACAATAAAAAAGATACAGCTCCCTTCTGAAGGGATGAGCAGTGATAGTGTTTCAGAAGAAATTAGATTTAGGTGGTTCTGCTGGAAGATGAACTGGGGGAGGGGAGGATTCCCTATAACTCTCAGTATTATTTATACATTGGCAGCACTTCTCTCAAAAAGGCAAAAGAAAAATTACAATCATAGTTTGAGTATTGTAATTACCAAGATTGTTACCTACCTTGGCTCCCAGGGAAGAGCAACCAGCTACAGGCTCAAGGTACCTTGTGTCTCTTAACCCAGCAGCTGAATCCTGTTTAATCGATGTTGAGGCGACCTCTGCCTGCGTTCAGTTCCAGGGCAGCACGCCCCATCTGGCAGTAAATACTGTTTGCAGAGACAATAGCTAATGTTATGGCCCAGCAAGAATAAGGTGAGCACCACCAAGAACAGCACGAGCACCCTGTGTCAGCAGGGACGTGTCTGTGGCCTACGTGGTGCCCTTGGGCTCCAGCAGCCCCTTCCCTCTGTGTACAGGGACTGTGTATTTTGTTTCTAAGGGAATTTTATGAGGACTACTTCAGCATGGGTTTGGCAGTTAAGAGGACAGGCACTCCAGGGATGGAATAATGTCAAGGCTGGTGCTTCTGGATAAGAGCATAGGGCGTCAAGCACAACCTGGGCAAGCGAAGGGGACAGAAAAGCAGTTGAGGCAAGAAGTTGCAGAGGGGGCTGGCCGGTGTGCGTGGGGCAGAGTGAGCTGGTGTGTTCAGAGCTCAGCCCCGGGCAGGCTGCTGCCCCCATTCCGCATGGGCATTTCCCACAGCGCAGTAGCATTAGGTAGGGCTGACTTTCCATAACGTTACCTGGGAAAACTACACTCGCACGACGTAAGCTGCTTGACAATATACAGTGAATTACACACAGGGTGCTGCCAACGTGACTGCAGCACAGTTACTAACCACCCCCCCTTGCTGACTAGCCAGGGAAAGAGCATTTACCTGGCTGAACTGAACACGGGCTTGTTTGGCAGAGGATCAGAAATGTCTCAGGCTGCTCTGTGGACAAGGCATTTTTTTTAGGGTGACACAACCACTTTGGCTTCTGCTCTGTGATATTAAAACCTATTTGAGAAGCCATATGGTCCCCATGCTGTCAGACACTGTCCCTGTGCCACCCAGCCTGAAACAGCTGCAGTTCAACCCCCAGGCAGCCAGTGACTACCTCAAGGATGGCCCAAGTTGCCCAAACGGGACCGAAGCGACACGAGTACTTCCCTCACTCCAAAACAGCAGCTCCGGCTGGGCGTCAGTTCTGCTCAACTCCTATTTACTGTGGAGCTGAGGACACAGCAGCTTGTCAAGAGGCGAGGATGGCAAGAAGGCTGCCAGCAAGGTGCTGGAGTTGCTTCCAGAGGCAGGTGGCAAGTGTCCTCAGCTCCATCAGCAAGAGCCTCGTGCTGAGATGGCACATGTCCCCTCCCTACCCCGCAACTGCTGGCCCACACGTGGGGTTGGCCCCTGACAGCATGGGAGGGATCACCCAGCTCTGAGGAATCAGGTGAGTCAGTTTATCTCTGGGTGCTGGAATGCTGCTTCCAGGTAGGAGATCCTATCCAGTGGGTCCCAGAGTGTGCCTACACACCTAACTAGATAGCAGAGTCCTGCGCCATTAGTCACCATGGAGCCAGCCTTAACCCCCTGCTGTCCTTCCTCAACTACGTGCTCCTCCCAGCATGAGCGAGCTCACAGCAGATGGACACTCAGATCAGCGTGCAGTGTCCTGCTTGGCTAAGAGGTGTCACCTGCTCGGCCTCAAAAGTATCAGAAGGCACCTCTTCAGGGCCCAGTTCCAGCACAGGGCAAGGGACTGGTACTGCACAAGCTGCAGAACACCAGTAAAAGTTGATAGTTAACCCCCTTCTACGAGCAAGGCGTGACCTTGGCCTGACAGGAGACATGCTGTCAGAGAGGTCACGGGCACACGGGCAGCGGCGTGCGGCACGGCAGCCCCCGAGGGCCGTGGCACGCAGCACCGTGCTGGGCTGGGCCACAGCGTGGCATCCCCATGCCCAGCGCAGCGCCGTGTGGGCTCGTGCACACAGAATATGCTATTCCAGCGCCACGCAGGACTCACTGGTCCCTCACGATCCCTAGAGATCTAGAGCCCTGCACTGCCCTCCAACACACGCCTCCCCATCCTCCCGCAATTAAATTTTTAGGATAATTAATATTCTAACAGAAGCAGAAGCAAAGAAAACACCACACGCTTTTTTTTTTTTGTCCTCATAAATAACTAATCTTGATACTTCTCTTTGAATAAAATTTCTTAAGCTTTTCACAAAATATAGTACAGTTATTTAAACAATGTTAAACAGCATCAGTAACGGAAGAGGCAAAAACCAACATGTAAAGTGGCTACAGCATACAGGGCACACAGCAACGGCACCTTCCCCCTCCTGCCACCTGTTGCTGAGAAGCCAGGCTCAAACACGTTTATTATATTAACCTACCGTTAGATCAAAGCTGAAAATGCTCTTGCATTTTTCAATAGACAATGATTTGTAGCTAATCTTGGATTTTTTTTTTTTAAAAAAAAAAAAAAAGCTTTACACAGTCAGTTGCACTTTGGAAAAAACAAAAACAACAGAACACCACCTTTGACATGGTTTTGTTCGTTGTATTGCATGATGTGTGTTTAGCTGTATCTACAAAAGGCACTATGGAAAGAGAGGAGTCCAGCAGGGCATAGATCGGGCAGGCTGGAGTTATTTAACACCCTGGATCACAACACAGGACTGCCCACAGCATCTCCGCACCCGACCTGCCCTGCTGCCGAGAACACACCTGTCCCAAACCCATATCAAAGGTCACTACGGGCTATAATACAACTATTCACAGTTTGTAACACAACACGGTGCAATTCTGTCCACAATGAAATACAGCAAACATGCCGGAGGGAGCGAGCGCTCTGTCGCAAGAGTGCTGGTCTGTGCGGCTGGGCAGCCCCTGCCGAGCCCTCAGCCCCTGCACTGCTGGCTGCTCTGCCCAGAACACCCCCAGACACTCATGTGGTACCTTGGGAGTAGCTTTATCCGTCCATGTGCCACTCGAGTGTTGCCCCGCTTCCCTGGATTCGGTTTTAAAATGATTTGGAAACCTTCTTGACTGAAGTGGTCCCAGGGTGTTGAGAACAACCTGGGATCCTTACAGTCCAGTGGGAGCAAAGTCAGCAGCTGTTCTGCAGTGCTTGAGCAGCTGGGTCACGGTGCCACACTTGAAGGCAGGCAAAAAAGTGACTTGAGTAATGGCTGGGTGGATCACCACTTAGAGCAGGGGAAAGGAAATAAAAACCAGAAAACCCAAGCTCGGGTGCTTTCACAAGCCACCTCTCACCACCCTGTGCCACAGCCGGAGCCCCCTGCCCTTGCTGCGTTCCATGAAGTTGACAACGGCCACCCCCCTCCTCAGCATCATTCTACTCACTGAAACCCAGCTGTCACCACTGCTTAATGCCAGGCACCGGTTCTGTCAGTGCGCTGCTGCTGTCCGACAGGGGGAAGGGAAAAGGCTTGGGAAGCTGGAGGGAAGGCAGTACAAGCTCTCTGCTAAGTTTTCCTAAATTAACTGCTCACTCTCAAATCCCACCCAGTCTCCGACAGAGGCGCAGCTTTGAAAAAAAGCAGCAAGAAGCGTTGAAGCTGGCTAGCTGGAAAATCCAGCCACTCCCCAGGAGAGACAGACTGCTGCCTGGCACAGAACCGCTGCCCTCCACCCCCCCACCACCCCCACCCCCCTGCACACACTACCTGCTGCAGTTGTGCAACCACCCTTTTAGTGCTGGCTGTGCCACGCTGCGCCGCAGCTGGCAGTGCCGGGGCTGCCCATCTCACCCCAGGTAACCTGCACGGTGCAAGGCAGATGCAAGCAGCTCGCCCTGCTGCAGAGGCAAGAGGTGCAGAGCAGCATCGACCCCTTCCCAGCGCCATCACTGCCACTGCCAGCGGTGCCCAGGGCTTCTTGTGTACCCCGCACTGGGACAGCAGCCTCGTCACCCACGCAGCCCCCGGGCTCTCCGGGGTGGGCAGTGGAGCAGCTGCCCATGCACAGCAGCAGGTCAAACCCAGGCATCAGCGCCGCAGAACTGAGCCCCACCAGCACCGGCCTCTGCTCGGCCCCGAGCCCCCTGCCCAGGGAGAGCGGCACGTGCTGCCCAGGGTAGAGGGGACCTCTGGGGTTACCTAGTCCCCGCCTGTACCGAGGACAGCTGGGGGACCCTGTCCCTGCCTGCCTCAAGGGCCAGGTGGCAGCTCCCCTCCGCAGCCCCTTCCTCCTGTACCACCGCTGCCCGCGAAGCCCCTGGCCCGCACAGCTCCCTCCCCGCAGCTCAGCAGGCTGCTGTCTGTCACATCTGGGGGCCCCCAGCCCTGTCCCCCATAACACATAGCTGTGCCGGGGGCTCAGGTGCAGCACGGCAGGGAGGCAGCCCCAGCTGCCAGCTCTCCCCAGCTCCCTCGCACCCCCTGGGCTCCAGCGAGTGGCTCAGTGGCAATGCCAGAGTAAAAGCCAGGATTGGGGGCCACCACTCACCCTACCTGCTGCAGCTCTCCCCTTCACCCTGGCACCAGCAGGACTTGCCCAGAGGCTCATCATAGGACACAAATCAGAGCTCGCAGGCTACCTGTCACCCAACTGGCCTGCACGCAGCAGCACCCTAGGACCCCAAACAGGACATGGGACCCCAAATGGAGCACACACAGTATTGCCAGGCTCCAGGCATCCCTGTCGCTCTGCTCCCACATTGTTGGCAGCACTTCTCCCTGCCCTGCCTGGGGCTGAAGCTGCTCCATAACCCAATGGGCACACATGCACGGTCCCGGGCAGCACCACCACAGTGGGGCTGAGGATGCTGGGGGTGGCCCAGCTGCCACCCTCTCTTCTGTGGCCCAGGGTCTTTGCAACCCTCTCCTCCCTGTGGCTGGGGTCACCGAGGCTCCCTCCGGTCACACGTGGGACAGCGGGACCTGCTTGTGGTAGGAGGCCATGCTGGGCAGCACCGTCCTGCCCGCCAGTGCCGGGCTGGTCTCGCCATACATTGAGGCACCCACAGGCTTCCTGGCCCGGCAACAGCGGGCTGTGAAGCGCCTCCAGGACTCGAGCGTCTTGCCAGACCAGATCCAGACACCAGAGGTGATGCCCACCACAAGGCACATGAAGTACTTGAGCATGAAGACGGCGTAGTCGGGCTTGGGGCGGTGGGGGTCCCCCGGGCAGGAGCAGTTCTGTGCCTGCTCCCACGCCTCCCGGTTGTGCTGCTCATAGATGTAGCAGGCAATGACGATGGTGGCAGGCACGGTGTAGAGCACAGTGAAGATGCCGATGCGGATCATCAGCTTCTCCAGCTTGTCGGTCTTGGTGCCGCCCTGTTTGATCACGCTGCGGATGCGAAAGAGTGAGATGAAGCCGGCCAGCAGGAAGAGGCTGCCAGTGAAGAGGTAAACCACCAGCGGTGCCAGCACAAAGCCCCGCAGGTTCTCCAGGCTCTGGTTACCCACGTAGCAGACCCCGGCCACCGGGTCACCATCCACGGAGCTGAGCGCCAGTACAGCGATGGATTTGGCACTGGGGATAAGCCAGGCGGCCAGGTGGAAGTACTGTGCGTAGCTAGCAATGGCCTCGTTGCCCCACTTCATGCCGGCTGCCAGGAACCAGGTGAGGGACAGGATGACCCACCAGATGGAGCTGGCCATGCCAAAGAAGTAGAGGAGAAGGAAAACCACGGTGCAGAGAGCCGGGCCCGTGGTCTCATAGTGGATGTGGTGGTGTTCCGGGTTGCAAGCCACGTTGGCGTGCCCTGCCACCAGCCGCACAATGTAGCCCACGGAGACGAAGAGGTAGCAAGCGGAGAGAAAGATGATGGGGCGCTCAGGGTACTTGAAGCGCTCCATGTCAATGAGGAAGGTGGCAACGGTGGTGGAGGTGGAGATGAAGCAGAGGATGGACCAGAGGCCGATCCAGAAGGTGGCGAAAGTCTTCTCGTCCTGGGTGAAGTAGGGCTGGTAGCAGGGGATGGCACAGTTGGGTACCTGCCCAGTCCGGACACGGTTGTACAGCGGATGGGACTCCTTGGAGATGGGGATAAGAGGCGCTTTGCACTTGCAAGTCCGGCCGCAGTCCAGCCCCGAGGGGCGCTGCCCATCGAGCGGCGTCAGGTTTTTGGCCGCGTCCCTGGCAGGGCGTGTGGGCTTCCCAAAGAAAGGCGGCAGGGTGGTGGCTTCCGTGCGGTTGTACCCCATGCAGAGCACCTCGGTGTCCCCCAGCACCGGCAGGCTGTCGCAGCTCATCCTCTCGGGCCAGGCGAAGCCGTACTGCTGCATGATGGGCGAGCAGCCGGCCTTGGCCCGCTCGCAGACGGAGCGGCAGGGGGGCAGCGGCTTGGTGTAGTCGGGCAGGCAGATGGGGGTGTACATGCTGCAGAGGAAGAAGCGCAGGTCCGGGGAGCACTGGATCTCCACCAGTGGCCAGAACTGGTGCACCTCCAGCCCGGCCTCATCCTGCGTGTCGTGGTTGAACTGGTTGGGCATGTAGGTGAGGTTGTAGCCGATGCCCTTGCACATCGGCACCGTGATCTC
>JAVJGJ010000061.1:13733688-13800902 GCA_035590215.1 Microhierax caerulescens | reverse complement strand
CAAAGGACCTCCTGTAATCGGCTACGAGCTTTAGAGAATGAAATCCAATTTACCTGCCACAAAAAGAGCTAGATGAGGCCTCCCCGGAGCGTGGTGGGTAGCGGAGGGCTGCTAATTCCCACCCCAGAGCTGCTCCCCTCCCGGCCAGAGCCGGAGGGAAGGGGGAAGGGGCAGCGGTGGCAGCAAGTGCAGGAACAATTCACTGGCGAACCACCGCGCTCTTTGCAGTTTGCCCACTAATTACTATTAAGCCCTCGTTCCTTTTTGTGTTCCAAGAGGCGTCTTCAATGTGGCACTGCTTCTTGGGCCTTTCATGCGGCTGGGCTAACCCCTGAATAACAGGCTTCGCCCCCTCCTCCTCTTGCTGCCTCTCTCTCCCCCCTCCCTTTTTCTTTCCCCCTTTTGCTTTTCTGATAGTATTTTCTGTCCATGTTGTGTAAGGCCCTAAATGAATCTTGACTGCCCCTACAGCCGACTGGAGATGCACAAAAGCAGCCCATTCCAGTGGCCACAGCGCCATTGTGTGCCCTAACAATGCACTAATTGGCAGTGACAATTGTGCGGCTGGGGAGGAAGAGGGGGCTGTGGGGGGGGACATGGGTCTTTTCCAATCAGCAAGGCAGGTCAATAAAAAGAAGTGCAGTGCGAGGAGCAAGAAACATGCTCTGCTCCGCATTTCTCCCGCACACAAGCCCCTGCCAGTCCCTAGCGATCTGCTCCAAGGTCCCCCCCAAATTCCTACACAGAAGGGTAAAGTGAATAGTTTTCACGGCTGGCTATGCAGAGCAAGAGATGTGCAAACTGAAAGGGTCATCTCAATCTCCCAAGCTGTCTCACCATCCCAGAGGCTGAAGAGCTGATGTGATGAGGACACCACTGAGATTTCATGGGAAAAGATCACACACAAAGCCCAAGACGATGCTGGTGCTGTGGCACTCTGCTCTGGGTACAGATGCAAGTGAAAGTGTTTGCCTCTTACTGAACTGAGCTTAAAATACCCTTTTTTTGCACAAGGATAGTGGGGTGCAAGGACAGGGTATCCTACAGTGGTGGCCCTGTGGAGTAGGAGCCTGTGGCGCTGTTGGGAGTAGGAGAACATACTGGGCCACGTCTCCAGCACCAGCTGAGCAGACAACTGGAGGACTGAAAGGGACAATAGATGACATGGGAATGAGGCTGTTTATTGCCACTGTGACACCTCCCAGGACTCAGAGGGAGGGACCAACCCAGTCTCACACATGGGCTGGAGTGAGCCCATGCACTGTGAGAGCTGCCCCAGTGTGAAGTTACCCCTGTAGTTTAGAGGCTGATGTATCTGACAAGTGAGGGACAGATTTCAGCACTACTCATCAGCTTTTAAGATACAGTCTGGGACAGGAAACAGCATAGACAATGCTTCTGGGAAAGAAGTACGGAAGGCTCATCCAGTTGCCTAGGCTCAAAATTATTTCAGACAGCTGAGAGACACGGAATCAAACGCTGAAGCGCTCAACACCTACCCACGTGTTTTCCAAACAGCCCATATCAGTTCCTGCAGAGAACAGTGAAGACCAGCAGGTGTGGAGCACTCTGGTTCCTGACACAAAAAGCAAAGCAAGCCAGGCTGGCAGCAACGCTTGGATTTATGAAGGGCTCTGAAATGTCTCTTCTGCTTCTTTTTTTTGAAGCTGGCTGATTTTTGAGCAGCATTGTCCAGAGCAGGGTCAGGAAGCAGGCAACTCTATCCATGGCAGGACAGCTGTGGGACTGCTATGGTGGGGAGCACTTCTGCTAAATGCTTTGATGGAAAATAATTACTTCCTGCATCTGGAAAGAAGCAGGAAAACACCCTCCCATACAGTGGCATCTAACCAGGGAACAACTACATAGGAATCACCTCTAGTGGACGAGCAATACCTCTCTGCAGCAAGACTAACAGGTCCCATGTATCAGCATGGCTTGGAGAAGAAATCTTGCCATAAACTCATGAAGAGCAGAGACAATGAGCATGGAGGACAAACTGAGGACAAAGGAGCCACAGAACCATGGACAGGCAGGCACTGTGCCTGGACCTAAACTCCCTGGTGCTCTGACTGATTGGGACTGGCATTTCAGTTTGGTCCACTACATACAAACACTGAGCTCAGCTGCAAAGTCTGGTCCTGCAGCCAAAATGTTGAGGGGAAGCCTACTGTGAGCCCAATGTGAGAAGTGGAACTGCAACAGCCTAGAGCTGAAAGTGTGCCGAGCCCAGGGTACGCTGTGCAGAAACCATGGGACACTGGGCTCTTGCTCTTTTCACCTCACAGCCACCCTGAGCACAGTATTTTTCTTAATGTCTTCTCTCAGCTTTTATGGGCCCTTGTTAGCATTTCTATGAAACACCAGAGGACAATACAGTTCAGATATATATCCCTGCTCCCTGGGAGGAACCCTCATCTCTCTGCTGCCTGCAAGGTGGACTTGTCAGCTGTGCTAGGCTCCTAAAATTTGGTGGTGGCAATATCTCCCCCAAGACAAAATCACTAGTTACCTACTCTAAACATAGTAAATGTGCTGCTTCTGCTTGCCCTCCCCTAGCAGGCCTCCACGCAGCTCCTGCTGACAGCTATGGAAACATTCCCATGGATTACCAGGGGTGCTGGAGGAGGGCCTTATATAGTGAGACTTCTCTGCCTCCCCTTTGCCCTAAGCCCTTCACAGAAGTACTTTATTGTTTTATGACAATACAGTTACACTTGACATAAATCTCTAAGCACAGCTAACAATGTCAATACTGTGTAAATAGCTACAGTAGAGACCCATATTTTATTACGCCTTCGCCCTCTTTTACCTGTTATCAACCAGGGTTAAGTCTGCGCTAGATGCACACGCATTTTGCAAGGAATCGGCCAATTTTACACACTGCTACAGCTCATGTCTCTGAACACTGAGAGTTCAGCTCTGGTTCTTTCACAAACTGCAGCTTTCATTGGAGTTAGCAGAGCCTGAACCTGCTTGAAGGATCAATGACGCTGTCTGTTAAATCAGAGACGAGCGCTCTTCAGAAGTGCAGAGTCCAAGACAGAACAGGACGTTTTGCAATGTGTACACAACAAACAACATCCACCAGTGTCACAAGCAATTGTGTCTGAAGGCAGAATGGTGCTGGGTCTCAGTTTTTCCACTCTAACCTTGCTCCCATGTGAGTCTGTACCCCCTGCTCTCAGAAATCAGCAGGATTACATGCAGGGCAAGACACCAAGTCAGTGGAGAGCCACTAGACACTCATCATGTTTCATGACTTAGTTGTTGCACTTTAGGTACCTGCCTGCAGCATCAGTCACAAATGAGATTAATTTATAATCTTTAGTGCTAGGAAAGCACTTTGGACTGAGCTGCTCCATGCACACTGATTACTCTGTTGCTTTCTTATGCAGGCTCAGTGAGTTCATTTTCTTCTTTTTAAACAATACTTAACTTTGCTAACATTTCCTTCTTATTCCCCACTAAATACACTATACTGTACCTACATGATAAACACCTGGGAACTTTCAAGTCAATGAAAGTTCAGGCCTTAACACCAGCTCTTATGGGACTTCTCTTGCTTTCCAGATGAGCCTCACAACTTCATTTTTAATATCTGAGGCTAATGCCTTGAGCTCAGTTACAGAAAATCAAAAGTCACTTACTATCAACAGCAGACTGACTTTTTAGCATGTTTACAGCCTCAATGCCAAGTTTTGTATTTGTCCATGCTGAAAACAGTTGGAATTTACTCCTGCCTGCCTTGGAGGCTTTGTCTGGTTTTACTTGTGACACCCGATTATCTGAGATGCTTTTCACCACCTTCTCATAGTGGTAATACTCAGGCTTCTAGATGGGACCACTACTTGGGAGAGTATTTAGTTAAACAATAACTATTTCAAAAAGACAGTCCAGAGCTATGTACACACACTCCCAGAATATTTTTGTTTGCCCTCAGCATGCCTTTCACTGAAAAAGTATGGTAAGCCTCAGACCTGGAAGGTCCCTCTCTGTCCCTAAGGAAAGGAGGAGGAAGCTAGCTTCAATTGAGTTAATCTATCACTGTAGTGTAATTGGGATTGTATCATACATGTTATAGAAAAGTTGAAAGAAAAAAAACCATTACTTCCTTCAGCCTGCAGAATAGTTCTGGACAAGGAGCTTGTACCATTTCATTTATTTTAGACAGTGTCCTCAGAACTTCACAAGCTTGTGGACACCGTCACTTATTCCCAGAAGAAGAGCTGCATTCCAGTTCCGCCACGTTTTAGAAAACCAGCCACCTCCCCATATTAAACCAAATAGTGTTAATTTTGGTCTAAGAGCTAGAAAGGTAACTTTTTAAAAATGAACTGTCCTGGCCTTTAGGAGAAGAGCTAGAGCTTGGCTTGGCAGGCTTAGGCAACATGAACCATAATACCACTCATGGGATGTGGCCATAGGAGGTGACCGGCTCCTCTGGCTCAATGTATTGTAAGGCATTTAACATGCAACAAGAACATGAAAGTACAAAATCCAACAGACTGGCTGTTTGACCTAAGGGGTTATAAGATTTGCCCATGATCTAATATCCCCAAACACATAAGCTTATATGGTTATAAAACACTGATTTGCCCCACCAGCATGAGGAGTATCAACCATGAAGAGCACAAGGTGGGTGGATACTCTGTGGGTGCCAGTCTGTGCCCCTTGCTCAGCATCAGAAACGAATGCCACTTTGCCACTGTTTCCCAAGGGACCTGGAGGGGACAATGCAATTCACGGTCTGACTGGTATTTTCTGTGGCCTGCTGCCTGTAAAAGCTACCTGACAGATTAACAGAAACGGTTAACATAACCCAAAAGGCATGGCTTTTGGGGGCGCGTGTGCAGGAGAACAGAGCTGCCAATGAAAGGTTTTATTGGCAGAGCTACACCTCACTGGAGGGCACAGCTTTCACGTAATGACAATGTACAACAGGGAGAAAAATCCCACCACTTTAGTTCCTGACTGGAACCAAAAGAAATACTGCTTGAGACTCCAGCCCCAAGCTGCCCATGACAGCTACTGGGCTATGTCCTTTCAGCAGCTCATTTCAGTGATGGTTCATACACTGTAACAGAGCGCAGCAGGGAGGCTGGGAAGGGGCAAGGAGGAGAGCAGAGGTTGTAAATACAGCCACGGGAGGACAGAAAAAATCCCAACCAAAGTGCTGCTCCCGGGGCTCCCTAGACCCCACGGTCTCTGCTCTGTGCCAATGCTTTTTCCCACCATCTCTAACAGGGTGAAGTGAGGAGGGGATGTGGCAGTGAAAAGGGGAGGACGTGTCATGACAGAATTTGCTCACCTTGTAAAGCAAATAAGAAGGAAGAGAAGGTCTTGCACATGGTTTTCTTGTGCAGCTTGTGTGGTCTCTGTCATATATTAACTCCTTGCTTGTAGCTGATTCATCACAGGGATAAAGTCCAAAGGTTCCTGCAGGAGAGAGGATTGATATTCCTAGTGGACTTCTGGTCTTTCTGAGGAGAAGCATATATCCTTCTCTTTGAAGGCCACAAGAGCGTGGGGCTAGGTATGGATTTCTCTGGGGGCCTTCAAGCAGGGGGTTTAGGTCCGTGAGCTCCACCACAGCTCAGCACTGCGATCCTTACAGTCACCAAATCCACAGTTCCAGGGAGCTGTGGAAGCTCCTCAGCTGGTGCACTGGAAGAAGCAGCTCAGAAGAGCAGGAATCACGCCTGCTTAACACCTGCCAGTCAGACAGCCCTTACAACATGGGCAAACCCCTGCCCTTCCAGCCCTTCAGTGGTCCCTTCAGTCCAGCTGGGAGATGCCTCCCTTATTTGGGATTCCAGGCCTTGAGCTTGGACCCTTCTGGCAGAGGTTCATGTGACAGCCATGCAGTGGGGAGCTGCCTCCCTATGCCTCCTGCGTGCCTCCCAGGAGCCCTGTATCCAGAGGTGCCCAACAACAACAGCTCCCAGTAAGTTTCCCTGGAAGCTGTTGGGGGTCAGCACCATTAAAAATTCACATATCCATGGCTTTCAAGAAATGAGATTTAACTGGGAATCCAAACCCACAAAGCTTGATGCAGTCATATTTCCAGAGACCTCCCAGCTCAGACCCAGGAACTGTAAATATCATAATCTGCTTGGATTTGGAAGACTTTCACCAGCAGGAAACTAGCACTCTTTCAAAGCTTGTCCCACCCGTGGTGCAGTACCCACCAGAAGGCAAATCAAAAAGGACGAGTAACATTTTTTTAGTGTTTATTGAGAGTTGCCTTTATACACAAGGGAGGGACTGGTGCACTGATGCCGTCACAAGTGAACCCAAATAGACCCCGCTCAAGTGTCGACAAGCAATTCAACTCACTGAATTTAAATTATAGCATTATTACACATCAATAATAAATTAAGGCTATTGCCTAGTAGTTGCAGATAATTTTAAAAAATCCTTGTCAAGAGTAAAAAAACAAACAAACAATGCAAACACAAGAACAATGAAACACACGTAATGACGTTGCCAATAGGTTTATAGTGGCACCACATGTAACGGTTTTCCAAAAACTCGGGGTGCGCTGCCAGTGATGCTAAAATCCATCACAAATGCTGCAGGTGAGCTGGTGCTCTGGCAGGAAGGAATGCCCAGGCTGCCAGGGCCAGCACCAGCCACTGCGCTCTGCTGCCCGTGCCCAGCTTCTACCTGCCTTGGCTGAACTAAAGTTGATTTGGAAGCTGCCTTTATCACTTAAAACTCTTCAAAGACATGTTTTGCTCATTAGTTCTTACTCTCGCTTAGCTCAAGTACAGAAGGGACTGTATAAGCTAACCTGATGTCACAGGTGTCAATGCCATTAAAAATCAGTCCCAAAGCACACTTCAGTTTAAGTAAGATCGACTTTATAGACAAGTGCATCAGCAAAATGAAACAAATTCTTTTTCCACCAAAACAACGCTGTGTATTCAAGGATTTATATTGGTTTAACGTGTGGGTTAGACATGAATAAATAAATGAGCCACTGACATTTGTGCAATTAGATGAGGCCTAATACACTTCGCTCCTAGAGAGCTGACAGCTTTCCAGGCCTGGACTTCTCGGATGCTGCCCACAAGTGGCATCTCTGTGACTGGGATCATCAGCCATCCTAAGGAATTTGGACAAAGTTGGCATTTTAAGATATGACCCAAGCCAGTGTGTGCACACCAGGGTTTTCAAGTAAAGGAGGACTTTGCACATTACCAACCAGGCTGTCTCCTCACAACACTGCTAAAATGCAGCAACAGCACTGCCATGTCAAATGGGATCCTGCTACTGGTGTCAAACGTGGACATAAAAGATCAGAGTCAGTATGGACACGTGTTCAGGGCTGATACATACTGGAAGAGTTAGCCGCATACTTTAGCAAACAATGCTAAAATTTAGGTAGGTTAACCCTCTCTCTAAGGTGAGGCTGACCAAACGCTCACTGGGTTAACCTTCAGGGAACCTGGCTGCATCAAAATGAAGCTTTGAGGAAATGCCCTCACTCCCATAGCGCTGGACCCAGCTGTGCATGTGGGTAGGGGGTGCCTATGGGAGGCCCTCACCACATGGTGTGTGCTGGCCAGTGGTCCCAGGAGGAGCACAACTGCATGTGACCCAACCCTGTTTTAATGCCTAGTGCTTGCCATTATTGCATATGCACAGGTCCTGAAGGTCTCACATAAGCACAATCACATCTGGCTGAAAAGAAGCCCAGTTAGTCTCCAAAATATAGGTAATAAAACCCAACACAATCTCCATGCCGTCCTTTCTCATATTTCCCTCTCAAAGCATAGATAGTAAAAAAATTTTATGGTCACCACTCCTAGCAAGACAGAAGCTGCCACGAGCAAGGGTTTCGAGCTCCAATGCCAAACACACTGCATCATGGCAGAGCATTCCTATCTAAATACTTCACTTCTGAAAATTTAAGGCACCAAATTGAGCAAAAGTGAGGGGTTTCCATGTAGCTTGGTGTCTACAGAGCTGGTATATGCAGCCTGTAGAGCTCACTTCATGAGGGGAGAACAAGCAAACCAGTTTACTTAGCAGCCTCTGCAAAAGAGCATGCGCAGCCACAGGAGAGTTTCAGTTCAAGCCAACAAGTTAATTGAACAGCAGATTCAATCAGGAAATTCAAACCAGGAAGACAGACACTAATGTACAGTACTGTAAGGCACTCCTACTGGGAAGGAAAAACTGGAGGGCAAATTACGAAGGAGAGAATGATCAGACTCAACTGCTTCAAAAGCAACACCATGAGCTACGACGCTCAAAGTCCAGCTGTAGGCTCAGCACTGTGAGCAAAGACAGGGAAGGGGCAGTGAGAGAGGGTGGACTGGCTTGCAGCAGGAGAAAAGAGAGAAGATTATGATGATTACTCAGTTACATTTCTTTTCTACAGACCAACAGTCGGTTGCAATCCAGGCTGTGACTTTGGGAAGCCTGGGAAACTTGGTGGCTTCTGCTGCTACAGGGAAAAAGCATAATACAACTGTGCAGCTTCCCCACTTCATTGTTTAATAGATATCCCCCACTTCTTTTTTTTAAAGTCTTTCAGGGCATTATTATCAATCCATTATAATACACACAGTATCCTGATATTAACAGAAGCTTTGACAAGAGAAGCCCTAGAGGCACCCTGATGATTTACTCCTAACAGGGCCATGAGAGTTTGTGGAGTATTGTGAAAAACTCAAGTTCCTCACCAAAAAGTACCTTCTCCCACTTACCTAGGAAACCCTCACAGCAGCCAATTCCTGTCATCCCAGCAATGAGCTCATATTGGTATGTGCCAGCCACAATATTGTGTCACATCACAAACCCATCATTTTTTATCACCTAAGACAGGTCCAAAAAAGCAATAAAAAGATTTCTACATAAGAGATCCAAATTTCTCTTTTTATAGGTTGGTAATATAAAAAAGAAGTCCAGTTTTCATCCCCTAGGTAGCTCTTTCTTCCCATTAAAGGAAAGCTACAGGGTCACGGTAAAGAGGAAAACAGACTTGAATAAGGATCGCTACAGTGTCCTAGATTAAAACAGTATCAGTCTAACTAAACTGAGATGAGATGTTTCTAAGTAGTTGTAGAGGTTCAGGCTATAGTCCATTGCAGTGAAGTACCCTACTTCTACACTGATTACAAGTTCTGTACAAGCAAAAGCAGTACCTGGATGTACAGATCAATCCTTCCCCCATCAGCTATGAAAGCACCTCCCCTGTGAAGGAGACAAACAGCACATTTTATTCTTGATGCACAATTAAAAGCTGTTGTTAAAATGTATTGCATGTGTGGGTAGGACAAGACTAGAAGTACCAAGATGTAATTTCATCTGGGGATGGGGGGGTGGAGAGAGCTGTGCAATCCGGGAAGACCACAGGTACTTCGCGAGCCAATGTCCACCCAGAAGCCTGCAGAGCAGAGCCACGTGCAGGCTATGGGCTGCAGAATGGGAAAAGAATCTAAGTGGGGACCAGCATACAGCACTGTCAGTACAGCAGAGACAGCCACCCACGGGTACAGCCTTGTCTGACACCCAGACCGTCTCTACAGAACCCTAGACTGAGTTCCCTTCTAGCAGACGGCTCTTGCGGGAAAACTGTCCTGTTAAAGCTGGGTCTTCTGAGCTGGTAATGTGAGCAGTAGTTTCAGTTTACTCTTCTGCCTTGCAGTCCCGAAAAATGAATAGGGCTTGCTCCTACTGCATCGGCACCTTCTGAGGCCAGGCTCAAGCCTTTCACTATGCTTACGAAAGGCAGTGACAGTCTTAACTGTTCATACAGAGTAACTTTTCTTGAACAGGAGCTAGGCATCCCTGAGAGGAAATCACCTTCCACATCACAGTCTGCTCCTATAGCTACTGTGAAAAGCTGTATTACTTTTCCAAAGTAGAAATGAACAAGTACCCATTTTAGGAAGTGGCTTTTTTACCACAACATTAGATTTTAAAGAAATGAGTTTGACCTGTATTGTACAGCATTCTTTTACATAAAGCTTTGGGTGCTGCCAGTATATTGTAACAACACACTTTTGCTCTTTGCCGTTAGTAATGGTAGTAGTTCCAGACCCAGGACTAATTCCAGCAGTTTTACTGACATCATACTCTTTTTTTTTTTTTTTTTTTCTTTTCCCTCCCTCCTCTCCATCAGCAAAGAAACTGCTCTGTAATACCTGCACAAACCCAGCGTAACTCCAATGCTGTCTATGTTGTTATTCCAGAATCAGCTAGGATATCTAACCACCCACAAGACTGGTAACTTTGGAGATCAGGACATCTGTCAAAGTAGTAGTTTGCAATGTCTAAACCTTGATTCCTCGACTCTGTAGGGTTTTTGACAGTGCAAACAAGCAGCCTTCTCTAAACTGAGCTGGATGTAACCAGCATTGTAAGGGATCTTAAACACCAGAGCACGATGATATGAAAAACACCACCCTTTTTTCTTTAATGGCCTACCATTATGTTTAGATCTAAGTTAAAATAGTACCTGCTAGATTCTGACATTTTCAGAGCTGCTGGCTTTGCCACAGGACTAGTAGTAACACATGCTGAAAACCCCAGGAGCATACTGTTTATTCAGCCAGTACCACTGCAGTTCCTGTTTGCATGACTAATTCCACAATACTTCCCTAGTGTTTGCATTTGTGAACATGCAGGGAATTCTTCATGTGGGAATGGACTTGCAAGGAACATCACATCTCTAAGGATGATAGCCAAAAGCAACTCATTTCACACAAGGAACAGTGAGCTGAGACAGAGACACTGCCACGTAGAGGAAGTGACAAAGGTGCATGATACTACGTTTATTAAATATGGGAATCCCTATACTACTTTGCCAAGAACATGGAAAAACCCTCACTTCCCTCCAAAGAATCCCACTGTGAGAAGGACTTCTGGAAAAGAAAGGCACTGGTTGTCTAATGTATACAGATATAAACATGCTTTTATATATATATATATAAAGTATAGAGAGAGACAGTAGTTGCACTCAAATTCAAGAAAGCTCAGATTCAGCTACTTTCCTTGACTGGAAGCTAGAAAAGGTAACCACTTACACTCCAGTACAAGGCAATTCATTGTAGCACTCTACCTTTTAACATAAGCATGACCTACCCTGTTCTTTTATTTTATATACTTCAGCAATTAGTGAGGCGCTTCAATGACCAAGACTGCTTTCTGCCTTGAATACAACAGCCTGCAGATTATATAGGAAGCAAAGATCAGTATTTTCATAAACCTATGTGAGAGGAGAGGAAAAATACACATGCAACTGGCTTTTTTCTCCTGAAACAGTATTTGCTTTCTGTACATAGATGTCTGTGTGTGTACATACATGTGAACACTTTCATATCTATGTAGTATATATATTACTGCAGGGTCTGGAGAAAAGAGTTAAGAATGCGGACCAGAGGGACAATCTCTAACTGCTTACCGGAGATGAAGCCACAATGAATTAAACATACCGCCAGTGATGAGACATCTCCCCAGTTAAATCCATCATGTAGTCCCCCTTCACAATATATGTAATTCACCATGTTTAATACTTCTCTGTGTTCCAGGTGTGTGGAGCAGAATCATACCTCCAGGAACTTCGCTCTCCACCACGGAAGTCACTACAGAAGTATAAAATCCCTTAGAGCTCGCAGAGAACACAGGACACAAGTTGCAGATGAACACAGCAGACTAGTGTTTCACAGTTTTGGAGGCATTTTCTCACCAATGTGGGCAAGACCACTTTCCTGGCTATCAGTCTAACAGGTTCAGGTTAGAGAAACATTTAAAGTAAACTTCATGAAATAAAAACAAAACCAATGTGGACACTTAAAATGTCTTAAAACATGAGACTAGCAGGAAGTCAGAAAACAACATCATGTTACTGGAGATGAGGATGTGGCCTCACACAGGTTGAGGATAACCAGTGTAAAACTCAGCGGACTTCTGTGACAGAGCTTAACTGATAGACCCAGCCTGAACATAAACAGTAGCAAGTCCCCTGCTTATCTGCATATGGAATAATTCACTGGGGTGGTTATAAATATATAAACAGAGTTGAAACGTTATTCTGTATCTTCTGTTTGCAAGCACCCCAAATAAGGTTTGATGGGAGATACTCTTCTTTCCTCAAGGAGAAGTGACAGGTAAATGCACTGATCCTTTAAAAACAGTTCTCTGGAAACATGAAATGGAACCACGTGTTCACATCAGGAGCAGGTGGGTTTAAAATCATTCCTGCCCTGTTGGGTTCTGTGAAACACCTCACTAGAACCTCTACCGAGGCTAATAATAAATAAATAATACACATAAATAAGTAGATGATTCATCAATTCTAAATGAACAACATAAAAATTAATGTGGTCAGGGCAGCAAGAATTTACTGCCTTGATGAAAAGTCTTCTCCAGAGATGGAAAAGAAAAAGTTGGGTGCCTAATTAGCTAGACCTAAAGCATTTCAAGTAAACCACATTTTGTATGACAGCTAGAGGCTGGACTTCAATGCAAAATGCAGTTTAGCCATTGGTATTTCAAAGCCATCAAGGCTTTATGGCCACTTTGGCAGCTGCTATTCACAGATGAAGAAGGTCAGATAATATTTTGCAAAAAGATTTCTGCCTGGCTAAGCTGAGAAGCTGCTTGAACTGGCAGCTGGGAAAGGGATTCTTTTCAGGCTGGCTACTGCCTTAAGAAATTCATGTGTTCTGATAAGACAACTCAAACATGTTGCAAGACTCTTCGAAGTTTTCATCCATATTCAGTCGCCTCCAGAAGGATTTCTGCTTCTTCTGCAATTCTTTACGGACACACCTGGGGCATGGCACAGCCTTCACTTTACACTCAGAGTGGAAGACAGCACCACAGCTTTCACACCTGCAAACACAAATCAGTGTCAAAATTGAATGATAAAATAGGACCAGAGCATGCAATGGACTTCACATGGATTGTGGGCAGTGGACATTCCTTCAGACAGTTCTGGTAGCTCAAAAAGCATTATGTTTCGAAAGCGTGGAGTTGTAAAAGGCACCATCTTGCCCACACCTCTGCTGGTTTAAAGCCGCTCAGGACCACAAAAGTCGACTTGCATCCATTTGCAGTTAGTTGCTGAGAATCTGTCCCAGCACTTCTGCTTCAGACAGAAATTTTTAGAAGGATTAACACTTATCTTCTTAATAACTAGTATTCAGGTCTATCACGGAATAGGCATCAATTTTGTTTTAGGAAAGACAAGTTTGCTGCTTTGGTTTGTAAATGAAGAGTAACAATATTCATTTCCATTAAGATATATTCCAGCGTCTGTAACAGCCAAGATATGGCATTTTCCTCATTGAAGTTCCAGTGGTCAGCTGTTCTGGAAAGAGTAAAGTACAGTCCACTTCAACAGCAGGAGAAGAAGTCATCCCACAAAGCAAAATATGAACCAGAGGTATGTGATATTTTCTGCTCTGTCCTGTGGAAGATCAGACTAGATCAACACAATTATAGCTCCTGGCATTCAAAGCTGTGCTATTCTGTTCTCAAATGTGATACTATGACTTCAAACAAATCAACTGCTCAAACAAGATGACTGGATTACTTTTGGGGCACTCTGAGGCAATGGATGTAATGTCAGCAGATCAAGCCCCAGTTCCAGATGGCTGTGGAGCAATGAAACATCTGGTGATCATGGAGTGAGCTACAACTAAACAGTTGGATATTCTCAGCCTTTCAATGCACATAACTGTCTGTATTGATGAGTTAAGTCACTACAGCTTTTTAACCAGATGAAAAAAATAAAAGGATGAAAGATGTGCAAAGTCTTAGATTCCAGTGGGATAATCAAATAATGAAAGCAACAAAATACCAAACTTTAAAGCAATTCTGTAATACAAATGAGGGGCACTGGTCACCCTAGTGATTCTGTGGGAAGTCTTGAAATGCCTTGCATCTTTCCTTTTTTGCAGCTATTGTAGTCAAATGACTATATAAGAATCCAAGTACCCATTGTTATCATTAGGGGTGGGTGGGTGTTTGCTTTAAGCTTTTTTTTGTGTGTAGGTTTTTTTTCCCTCTTAGAAACAAGATTCTTGTCCTCAAGACTGCGAAGAAAAACTGAAAACATGAAGAAATAAACCCCAAACACTGAGAAGCCCTAAGGCAAACTGTAGTACCTGGCATGCAGTCTGGCAGTATTGAGAGAAGTCCATAAGCTAACGCAACCTGTTAGCTATACTAGGTGCATCTGCATCTCACCTGTAACTTTTAAAAAACTCCTGATCCTGTTCCTGGTCTGGCTGCACTTTAAGTTTTATGTATGAGTCCAACCACGGTCTAAATTTTAGTAACTGCAGGGCTTTGAGAAGGCTATGCAGAAGTTTAGAGGGACACATTTCTAGCTAGCATAAACTGGTAAAACTCAGATAACAAGTAAGAAAAGAGGCTAAGTATAATGTTGTATATCTACTAACATCTATGCTCTCTTGCAGTACAACTTGATCATCATATTTCTAAGTCCAGCTAGTAAGTCTAAATCTGGTTTTGAATCAAGAAACTGGCTCACACAGATATTTATCATTTCTGTACTCAGAGTGTGTGTTATGGCCCTGATCCAGTGAAGCACATAAACGCATGCTTAGGACTCATATCCCAGTGATTTCCTTGGGATTACTGATCTGCCTATAATTAACCATGTGCTTACGTGCTTTGCTGGATTGGGATCTCCAAGAACAGACACACTAATGGATGAGGGAGAGACAGAGAGGACAGCATCTTTAAAACTTTACATCATTCTGAACTGACACTAATGGCGATTTTATCAAGCTAATTCTCCCTTGTTAGTCAGCAATTTACAGTGCCCTGGAAGCTGCTAGAGGGAATGATTGATGAGGAGTGTAATTTTGCGCTCTTGCACTGCCACTCCCTACACTCACTCGCTATTTCTCCACAGTGTGCATGGTGGTGACAAAACCTCTCGGAAAGTGTTGCTGAAATTGATGGAGCAGGATGAGAGAGGAGCTAGCACACCTGCCTTCTCCAGTCAAAGGCCATCAGCACAGAAAAGAATAAGATTGATGATGTTTAAATTAATGTGGATTCATTTTTCATAAATAAGCTTAGCAACAGAATTAACAAAGTTTTCTCACACTGCTCAGAACAAAAAGAGCAAGAAGAAATGTCCGTGCTGTTATTTATAAGAGCTGGTGCAACAGCTGAAGCTCTGATGAGGACCCCACACTGTCGGGCACTAACCAGAGGCAGCATGAACAGCCAGCTCCAGGCCTCACAGTGCACTGCACTGGCAGCCACTGTGACCACTGCCAGTCCATTCTGGTGCCACCACCCCTGCCTGCCTGCCACTCTGAAGACCTGTTTTCTGCCTTCTCCAGTAAAGGCTGATGTACTTCTCAGCCCCATCTGTAGGGAGCAGATGACAACAAAACAGCAGCCTGGAAGAACAGTGCTCCAAGCTGGAGAACAAAGCTGCCTCTTGCTCTCTGTAAGGACAGATAGAGAGGATACCTGGGTCAGCCTTCACCACAGGCTTGCAACCCTCAGTGCTAAAGAAACTCAGTCACTAGCACAGGTGAGCAGTGCTGATTTTGCTCTGCCTTTGTGCAAGTGGTAAGTTACTCCCTTTGAAGTGATGGAGCTATACTACTCCAAGCCTTCTACAGCTTTGCTTTTCATCATATCAAATGCAGTCATTCTTAACAGATCCTGGAAACGGCAACTGGTTGACCATTCTTAATATCACTTCAAGAAATTTTCCAATATATTTAAAATGATACTGGAGATGTGATACCAAAAACCCCACCAAAATTATATTCCTTCATGGAATACTATGAACAGACTGCTTGTATTTAATCCCGACGTGTAATTTTATCTCCATATGTGAGTTTCACAGTTTTTCTTTACTATTGTTTTCAAGCCTCAGTATTCCAAACTGCTTTTACTTCTCTGGAGAAAAAATACATTTCATGGGTCTATAAAAGGTCCATGTAATAGTTCACTACACTTAGCTATCTCTTCCTTAACCCTTGTTGTTGTCATAGGTAATTCACAGTTCAGGTACTATGTCTGAATCCTGACTTCTTCTTTGGTTAGAGGCCAAAAAGGCCCTGCATCTTTTGTGAGACTTCTATACATCACTGATAATAAGCTGATGAGCCCACAGCCATTCAGGCCTTTCATGTTTCCTTCTTTAATGAATGACATTGCGATACTGCACATTAACAACATCTTGCTATTTTTCAAACATTATTTGAAGAATTGGTGAACACTGCATTTTGTTTTCACACAGACTTTCAGCCTTCTAAGAAGGCATCTGAAATAGCTTCCTCTCCAGTTCAGTGTTTTCTCTCTTTTTTCTTTCCTGATTAACTCTATTTCTGTTGAGACTATAGGGAGTGTTTTAAGGATGTTTTACTTGTTTGAACACTGGAGTAACAAAAATGCAGAAAATTATTCAATTCTCTAAATAATTTCTATTACACTGAAAAGTGCAAGAAAGGGCAAAGCTCTCCACAGCCAGACAGGCACTACAATGTTCTTATTATTACTAGTAACAAAAGAAAAGCCCATCTACATTAAAAGCACAAAAATCATTCCTTGTATGCTGAGGAAGTGCCAACGTTAGTATCTCCCATTAAGTCTGAGCATTTGAAACACATATATACCAGCATTTGGTAAATTGTAAATTCTGGCAAATTCTTTTTCATGCTTCCCAAGTGTATTTCACAGGCTTATGGCTCAAGTAATTCTAGATTCTGCACAACCAACTGACTATACTTGTATTTCTCTTCTGTACTGCACCACTGTTTAGGTGTCCATGGGTAAGAGCAGGTGCCTGATGAGGGGGTGTAACAACAAAGAAGCCACAAAGACCTTCCACCTTAAGTAGACAAAATAAACCAGGGATGATCAACTGGAGGTCCAGGATGTCACCTGAAAGACAGTTTTATTTGTTTCCTAGGAACCTCACATGTTGACAGACAGACCAGCGTGACCATGTTGGGATGACGCCACCGGGATTAGCAGGTGACTAGGACAGCTTCAGTACCATGCACATGGGCTGTACCCAGCCGGCTTCCAAACACCAGACAGGGAATCAAACAAGTCACGGTTACACTGTTTGTCCCTAAAATGAACAAATGGTGGATGACAGATATACCACCATTCCCACCTCACAAATGGGAAATGAGATGAACTGACTTGCTCAAGGTCAGCCAGAAGCTCTCAGAGAGCTGAGAAAGGCACAGAGCTCCCCTGTCTCACTCAGTGCCATACTCATCCACCATCCTTTCTCTTGTAATTTTATATGCTAACTTTCATTTTTTCATTTAAAAACCCCACTTCCTCTGTACCAGACCTTGCACACATTTGCTCAAGTGAGTAATCCACTGAAAGGAATTTCAGTAAGGATTTGATTTAGGGCTGAACCCTTCATTGACTAGAACTCTTCAGGGTTTTTTCTTTCCCTCCATGCAGAGTAAACCCAAGATAAAACACGGTTGTTAGTTATGTTTTCTTTAGGTGATGCTATACATTCACCAAGCATCCAAAATACCAAGCCACCCGTAACTTGGCTATTTAAAAACCCCAAAGAGCAAACTACAGCAGCTGAAGTAAGCCTTGCCTAGGGATTCCAGCATGATCACCTTCCCATGCTATGCACATGTGCCTGTCTGCAAGTATTTCTGAATTGTTCAGCTGTGAATATCACAGATGTGCCCTTCAAAACTCTCAGAGACTAGCAGAACACAAAGAAAAGGAAAACGGACTAGCCTGTGTTCACTTACAACACAAAAAAAGCCCCAAGGGCAATCAATGCTTGACACACACGTGCAGCATTATTATTACAGTTGCCTAGGAACCAAAGCAAGGAACCTGCCTAGGGAGGGACGCCCATGTAGTAGATGAATGGAAGAAAGTTGGCACTAATATGACAATGATTTGTCCCTAGAAGGAGCTTGTTAAGACAACGCCTTGTATGCCACACAGCCTTTACCAGATACAGTTGTTTTTTTTAAACACCATACTTAAAACCTGTTAATACTTCAGACTAACTTTGGAAAAAAATTGCCTCTGAAGAAGAAAAAAAAATCCAGGCCAAACAAAACCAGAACAGAGCTCAGTATCCAGCCCCTCAAATTGTTACATGTCTGAAATTCCCTCTAAGTGATTAATTCAGTGTTCAGGGAGCCAGCAGTGATCCAAAACATAATCAGAGTCTTCCTTTCCTATACCTGCTCATCAGATAGAGGTTACCCTTGACATGCCAGCTCAGTTTGAAGTTGCTCCTCATTTACAATGGTATGGCTGGGTCCTGGCCCCTGGGGGTACAGGAACAGCAGAAATAATAACTGTAACAGCCCAGCTTGTGTGCTGGGGGAACTGATGCAGAGGGGTGAGCTGGTTACAGGCAGCAGCTAGCAAGGGTTGTACAGCAACCACCAGCCTGTGCTGATGGGACTCACCAAGTAGATCACCCATGGTTTGCACCTCTGGGGCACGAGCCCAAACACAGCCTGATGTCTGTGACCAACACTACCACCGCTGCTCTACTAATGCCACCCAGGATAGCCAAAGCATACACTACCTGGTGTCCCTGCATGAAAACTGCCACACCAGGGTCTGCTTCTTTTAACCCAGCATGGGTTAGACTGAGCTGCTGGAGAACCACTCCAGGCAGGATGGGAAGGATGAATGAATAAGCCTCTATCCTGGCTCTGCCACCCAGGGCTTGCTACTGGGTGCCCCTCTGTCTGAACCATCTCTTGCCCCAAGTCCTGTTGTGCCAGCACCCACTGCCGAGGTGGACTGCATCCAATAGATGTGCAAAGTGGTCAGCAATATTAAAGCCTCACAAATGAGGGGAAAAAAGGGCTGCTCACGGGGAGAAAAAAAACCCAGTGCTCCACCGGTGGCGGGGGGAGCCTCAGTGTCAACTCCTCCATTGCTAGACCCAGAGAAATCACAGAGCAGGCCTTTGTTTTGGGTGCCCAGAGAACAATTTGTTATAGGCCCGGGTTGAACAAGAACAGTTTGATTTAACCACCTGCTATCCTCCTGTGATGGTTGTGTACACAGGCTGAATTACCGCACCGGAGCATAGCAGTGGGGTCAAGCAGGAGCCAAAGGATCTTGCAGCTCCCAGACACCTCTTCACAGAGCTCTGTCGCCCCTGATTAAGGAGGGATGCGTGTCCTCAGCTTCCACCCAGCTGTGGCTACAGGGATTTATGCTACACTTATCTATGTATATTTTCATACTTGCCTTCAGCAGAACCAAGGACTGACTGTCAACCTCAGCACTGCACCTCGCAAGTTGTCTAAGTTCAGAGATCACAAGCCATGTAACGTGGCCTGCACACAGCAGTTCACAAGAAATCACTGAAGGGATACTAAAATCAGTATTAAAAAATTTGATCAGAAACTCATGTGATTACACTGTAGTGAGTGGAGCTAGGTTACTTTGGAAAGGGGAAGAGCCCTGGCAGATCCACTACCTGCAAACCAGTGGAGAGGCTGAGATGCCACAGATATTCAAGTGTTTACATTGCTCAGACGCATACCCTCTGCCTCTGCTAGCTGCAACAGCAGGAACTGGACTTCGCCCCTCCACCTGTCTTATTATTAATTAACTGTATTCACAAAGTGGTGGTTGAAGACCTAAAAGCGAAGAGTCAGGCATACTATTAACAGTAATATTAACATACTGCCCTCAACTGTTATAATTTGACTGCATGAGTCTACAATTTTTCTTTTTTCTTTAAGTCTCAAGTCTGGAAATCCTGTGATTACATTTATTAAAACAGAAAGGTAAAGGCATCTGGACTTCATAGCTCTGCCATAGTGTTGCAGACATGCCTACATGGACCCAAGATGGAAAAAAAAAGAGCTTAACATTTAAAAAGTAAAGTAAGTATAGAAATAACAAGATTCTTAAGGTAATCGTAGAATTTCTGAGTGCTTAGAGCTGGCAGTGTTATGGGCTAAGTCTATCTTAGAAGTGGAATTTGCATGAGGAAGGAGAAGGAAGAACTCGGAGGTCTTGACTGGCAAATTGGAAATCTCTAGAGCAAGGAAGAAGGCTGAGCAGAGAAGCTGCAAAGAAGAAACTGGAAGTGAGATGGCTGCCCCATTCAGCCAGCAGGGCTGAGTACAAGGCAGCACTGCAGAGACCTTCCTACTTGAGATAGGAATCTGCCTTTACCATGAATGTTTTAGTTAATACCACTCTGACATGAAGCAGGTAAAAACAACGCTAAAGCTAATTCAGTTCTAAAATACAATGCTTGATGAAAAAGCCAGTATATTTTAACTCTTTCTTTTTATGTGTTCTAGGTAACAATACTGCACTAGCCTGCACAGACAAAAATCAGAAGATCTGGGCCAGAAGATTTTGACCAGTTTTGACAGATTCAGATTAAATTAAATTAAATTATCAAGAGAACCGAACACTTACTTAGTAAGTTTCTTTAAAGAAAGTGCTGAGCAGATCACTTCAGGGTGCTCTGAACCAACTATCAACACCCAATAAACTAAGCTCTTTCAAAAATTAAGTACTAAACTACTAGCACAGCTCAGGTAAACTGGGCTTGGGGAAAGGTTGTCTAGCATACTTGGGGAAAGGATGTCTAGCATAAAACAAACTTTCAAAGCAAGAGGGAAAACAACGTACTTTGAGTGATGCCTTTGACCTGTGCCAAGGTAATTCCTGGAAATGCTCTGCACTACGTATTTCAGTCTCTCCACCTAATATCTATCTTTAACATTCTCCCAAAGTATCAAATAGCTGGTTTTGTCCAGTGACACAACATCCATAACACAGTGAGCTGTAATCTTGCAAAGACTTTGGCACGCACATAGAGCTAAGCACTGCCTCAGAGACTTTAGTAAAACTTCTTGCTATTTGTAAAGTTAAGTACATTCATAGGTCTTATCAGGATGGTGGCCGAAGATTATGGAGGCATCCAAGCTGATTGATATAGTCAAGCCTGTTCTGTGGCACATCTATTTTTAAACTTGGGTCTTCTGGTTTGTATCTTAAAAGGTCTACATGCCTTAACTGATCTGTAGAACAAATTAACTTTGCAAAGTGAAAACAGTTTAGCCTTGATAAATGCATATGAACACAAAAGAGCAATTCTCCATGGTTCACATACATCGATAGTCACCACATAAAAGGCAATGGATTGACTAAATCGTTCTTAACCAAGCAAGTAGCTTTATCTGCAAAACACAACAAACTGCCTGTGAAAGTAAGTAGTCCCTAGCACGCCAACACACAGGCAAGACCAAAACTTTATTAACTGGGTAGCATATATCGATCTTAACCACAGCTATAATTACTTAATTATCCAACTGGTCAGAAAACTCTTTCTAATGAATTATCTATTCTTGTTCCAATGGTATTTTTCCTCATTATTGCTTAAGTTTAAAAACTTGTTAAAAATTGTTCTAGGTTATAGAACAAACACAACCACACACTACAGACAGCAGTATCACTACACGAGCATTTTCTTTTCACCTCTGTTTTTTTTTTTTGTTTGTTTTTAATTTTAGGAGAAAGAAATAAAAACTTCTCACCACGGTAATGAATAATAAACAATATCAGAATAACTTGAAGAGCAGAGCCTGGCTACTAACAAACGGACAAGAATAGGTCTAACAAGTCAATTCATAACCAGGGATATTTGAGTATTTCACAACAGTTGTAAAAATAAAATTAGTCATATAATAGGGTAATTTTGTATGATTATTTGCTAAATTTAAGCCCAGGGCGAATTTGGTCCAAGAAATAAAACAGAAGGTAGATGCTCAGGTTAAGTTGCCAGAGCTCCAGCAAAGGCAGAGCTGTGCAAGTTTACATTAGCTGGCAATTTGCTCCATGAAATGTGCAATTACCTCAGGAGGACTTAAATATCGTCTCATGATTTAAAGGCCTTCAAAAAGATGCTGAAATTGTGACATTTAGAAAGAATCCTGATGAATTGTTATATAAATATGGCGAAGACAGAAAAGAGGAAAATGGGGGGCTGAGGAATCAGACTGACTGGAAGAGGCACCCAAAAGGATGGGACAATTTTTTAGAAATTGTTTAACTACTGAATCACAGCTTTCATTAAGCTCTGTGCAGAATGGCCACCTCCCAAGAAAAGCCACAGAAAGGAAATATCATTAGAAAGCTTATGACTTTGTGAGCCCACTCTTACATTCAAGGCAGCAAACTGTTGTGCTGTATTGTTCAGCAGGATGTAAAGAGCCTGCCAAGCACAGCCCACAGACCCGCTAATTAAGTGAACTGATTGTGTTTGTTTTGGAACCGTTTGCCAACAAAGGAATGTGTCATGCTGATTAGTGAGAGAAGGGTATGTAATATATGTGTATTCAAACCCTGAGGAGTGCATAACCCAGGTATTCACTCTGTTTGCTCAAGGACTGACAAAAATGACTCTCAAGCAAATAACCTGACCAAAGAGAAACTCCAGCCCTTGAGAGGGGGCCCTCCTTTTCTCTCAGCTGTATCTATCCAAAGAAGATCCATCCTTCATGAATTCCTATTGAAGACTGCTCCAGAAACTGCTGAGAATGTTTTAGAAACAATCTCTCCACCTGAAAGCTGTCCTAAGAGACCATGAAGATGGAAAAGTAACAGCCAGCTGAGAATCACTTTGGAATTGTGCCCTCTGACAGCTGTCACTCTTCTTTCCAAAGAGCAAGAAAGGTCAGGGAGGTAGCCAGAAAAACAAATGCCAGCTCAACATACCCCACCGCCACCCACCCACATGCAAACAGACTTCACTTTTCAAACATTTCAACAGAGAGATGAAGTTTGCAAAAGCTGTCATACACCCACTTTTGAATATCTCTAACCTAACAGCACAATTTGCTGGCAGAATTAGTAGCATGCTCAAAAGCCAATGAGCAGCATTCAAAAGCAAGAAGGAAAAACATGGTCTTCAGAGCTCAGCTGCTCCTCCCTCCCAAACTCAGCAGCTACAGCCAAGGTACCTGGCAGTCCAGTATTGAGTATAAAATGTGAATACTATGCTGTAGACACCAATTCCAGAAAACCAGGATGGTGAAAGGGAACTGTAGTCAATTCTCACTGCATGCTGTGGACTCAGAACAGTACAACTAAATCCCAAATCTCAGCTAACTGTTCACTCACAGCTCTGTATGACACTTAACTAACAGGGAAAGCTGAACACATTGTCAGAAATTTCAGGTGTAATTGCAAGTCTTCCCAGGAATGTTTTGTGACTTGCCAGTCCATCTGCCACAGGTTACTCTGTACATCTCTTTCACCTCAGCTTACACTTGTCGCTGTAGTGGTCAGCACACCTACCTCAGAAATCTCTCAACTGTAAGAGACAGAACAAACACAAACCCCCTCTAGCTTGCCTTCTCCCTCACTGCTTTGCAGCTGATGAAGCTGCACAGCAAAAGACATCAGAGCTCCTCTGTTGGCATGACTTGCCTACAGTCTGAAGGTGGACAAGAGCAAAAATACGGAACTGAAATAATCTGGTTAGTTTCAGAGGTACATGCGCACACATGAGTAGTAATGAGATGAGAAAATTAACTAGGAAGGGAAATGGAAAATTCTGGGGATAAAAGCAAGATTTAGTGATAAGGAGTACAAAAGGAGTAAGCAGAATGACCTCTGACAAAGTAAAAAGGAAAAATATTGGAGGACCTCTCATGTTGATTGTGTTCTAATTAAAATCATTAGCAAAGACCACTGTCTTTGGCATGACATCAACCACAACTTCACATTTGTGAAACATGAACAGAAGTCCTTTCTGGCTTCTAATTCACATAAAGAAGGAGCTAGGGCAGCTTCTTTTGGCTTTCACTGAACTGCTGACAAATACTACTCGATTCCAGAAGGTTTTAAACTCTGTAATTGCAAGGTATGCCTGATCTCAGCTGAAGGGTGGGGGAACAATATACATCCAACGATGGTTTTGTGAATCCCCCAGACAAATCAAATGCACAGAGATTTCAAGTAAACCTGTCTTCCCAAAAGCTCTTACACCTTCTCATCAATCTTTCAGGAATACATTCAGTCACCTCTTATACAGTCTCAACAGACATCGTATGTTTTATGTCATCTTAGTCTTTCTCTTTTTAACTCAGTCTACCTCACCATGCACCCTAGATACATTCTTTCTTGAAAACCATTTATAGAGCTTAGCTGCACACCTTGTTTAGCTTATGTCCACTGCTTTGTCAATGCATCTTTCAGAATGAGTCTGGAGAAAGAATGCACAAACAGCCTTTGAAATAGGTCAGGCTGAAAATCCCCAAAGACTAGTCCCTGGTTGCTTGTAATTTAACATCTTTGTGCAGGGGAATCAGATTCTTAATGAAGCCCTTTTAACAGGCTGATCCTGATTGTTTCCAAAAGTGGCTCTTCAATATTTTCCCCCCCTTCAATGGAACACTTTGGAGAACAAATTAAAATTACTGTATTTAAAACAGCCAAAAAAGTACTCTTCTATGGAGGAAGCCTGTGTTGTCAGACATACTGTCTTTCTGTCACGTTAAAAAAATAATAATTTAAAAATCTCCTTTATTCAAAATCCAAGACATTTCTGAAAAACGGCAGCAACACTCCTGTGTTGCCAAGTCTGCTCTGGTTTCCTGCATTTTGCTTCTAGGTTCTCCATGCAAGTCCTGTCCCTGATCTGGTATCCAGTACTCCATATAATACGAAATGTTCTTTTGTTTAGCTTAGGACTGGCATATACTTATATTTATTTTGTAGCCACCTGAGAAAATCAATGCCATTTAAAAAAAAAATAAAAATCTTGCACACACAGGCAACAGAGGAGTATGCACACAGAAAAAGAGATAACTAGCCATAACAATTCATGGGGAAAACACTTCAGAATAGATGGTTATTTTTTTATAATGAACAATCCCAGCACATCATGAGCCCAGTGACATCCAGAAAGATGTCTGTGATCACCCCAGAGAATTCATCTGGCTTTTCAGGACACTTTTCAAACTCAGAGGAGCTTTGGATAAATCACAGTGTGATGCTACTGGGGACTCTTCCCTTTCTGAACAGCTGTTCTGAGATTTACAGAGCTTGGGAAGTAGCTCTTTCCATCTATTTCCAAGACTTCTCATGGTGGCCTCCCTGGACCTGTAATCTAGTGTATCTGCCCAGAAATGTGCACGAGTGAGATCCAGTCCCTAGTTATTTAAATAAGAGCACACGAGGCTGAGAATCCACAAGAATATGATGTGCAAGTCAAACATATGACTGACATTACAGTACCTGCTTGTAGACATGTCCTCAAAGGGGTAAAGTATTTCTCCATTGTTGCAAATCTCACAGATGAAGCCCTTTTGACTACAAAGGCTACAGCTGTATACATGAGAGGTGGCAAACTTGATCACCTTCCCCAAGAAAGGAGCCAGTTTTCCTTCAATAACCTGAAATGAGAAGACAATATTGAATGAACTCAAAAAAAACCCAAAAGACTAGAACTCCCTGAAGGACTGAGACAATATTTATTAATACAGAAATGCAGCTAAGTGCTGCTGGTTAAAATAAATGAAAAAATACATCTCAGCAATTACAGCTTCATGAAATCACAAGTGATAATAGTAGCCAATGAATTGACAATGATGTAAATGTAAAACCAAAGTTACTATCTCTCTGTAAGTCTCTATATGGCAGTAACACACAAGATTAGTAGTAATTGTAAGTACAACAATGCATTCATATACCAAGGCACAAAAAAAGCAGATCAGAAAAGTTTAAGCCTCCTATATTATCATCTGATAGCTATGGATACTGCCTTACATTTATGATTTTCATTTCTTGTTATTTTTTATGCACAGATCAAAGTTTTGTCTTCATTCCTTTTCTTCCGAAGTGCAGGGTTTTTTGCATATTTTGTGTGAACAGAACCCCGGTTTTCCTCCTTTAGTGAGGTTGTGTTTCCCATTGGAAACCATTAAAATACAATATTCCCCTCATTGCCAAAGTGAATAAATTCGCAGATAAAGTCTTGAATAGGAACTGGGTTTTTTTCCTTCAGTGTCCAGCTCTCAAAATCGAGAAGTCCCTCACTGCCAGACAATCCTGCTAGACCATTAGAAGTGATTAGCACTCACTGTGCTGGTGTGAAAAAACAGCCATGCAGTATAGATTAAACTGCTAGCCACAACACTCATCCAAATTTGTGACTCGGTGACAATGCCTCATAAGGGGTGCTATTCAGGCAAAATACTTTCCATTCAGATCAAACTTCCAGGGACTTTAAGGAATTCTGCTGGTGTAGGGAATAATGAAGATGGAATAAGGCCCCAAGTGTATATTCTTCTCTCCAGAGCTTCCTGTGGTCTGAATGGCAGCCTGCCAGATTAGTGATAGAAATGTGTCACGGGATTTGATAGTGACCTCCTATAAAAAGGAAAAAGAATGCCATAATTGCTGATTGAGGACTTGCACAGGGCTGTGCCCTGAATCCTAAGAGTGAGGAGATTCATACTTAACTGTGTGCCAGATTCAGTTCAGGCATCCCTTCCCTAAACACCATAACATACCACTTGTAATTTGGGTTTAATGTAAACAAATCTAGAGAAACCAAAGGTCAAGGCAGAGAAGAACAACAGAGATTCTGGAAGCACTCCTCCCCTATGTAAAGTAGAAAGGAAATCAATTTGTGTTCCAGAGCAACTTCCTGCCCGCTAGCCGAGACAGGCACCGCTAAAGAGTACACATGGAAAAGGAGGTGCGTAGATAGCACTGATGGCATTGAATGCACGGCTGAAATGTGCCCTCTCTTTCGCTTTCAGCTCCAGCCTGCTTCCAACATCTGCAACAACAGGAAGCGGCAATGTTATTACTAGTACTGCAGATAGGACATCTGTTCATGTTAGAGGAAAAATGACGTTCCTATTGCATCCTGGTATAGGAAGATCCCCTTCAACCAGAACATAAACAATGCAGAGAAGCTGCTGCATGAAATATGAAATGAAGCTATAGTTCAAGGTAATGATGTTACTAGCCTCCTAACAGATGGTCAGAAGTTAGTTTAGCCCCCCCAGGCTGTTTTGTTTTTTCATTTTAAAGGGAGAAACTTTTTGCTTGCAGACTCCAGTTACAGAGGGCCTGAAAGCCGAGCAAGTTGGGAGCAGGGCAAAGACACAAGAGCTGACAGTATTCAATAATCAGGAGGAAAGAAAACAGTGAGGGCACTCAGCTAGTGACACAGCTACAATCACCCTCCAAAAAGCCATTTAGCAGTTACAGATTAAATCCACATACAACGATAATAAATAAGCCACAATACATACATATTTTCCAAAGCATTTTCATGCTACAGCAGCCACCTCTGACAGACTGCAAGAGCTCAACTTAAAATGCCAGTCCGTCGACAGAACTGCAAAGTAACTCTCTTAAGTTTGTACTAATGTCACTATCAGCAAGGACCTAAAAGTTAAATCTCTGAATTAAAATCACATTTTATATAATGTAATAAACAAAATTAACATAATATATTACCTTCCTAAGCATCAGGGGTGAACTTAAGTCTGTACAGGGCACAAAAGGTTCCCTATGCTGAAGAGCTCTGAGAGTGGGCAGCTGCCCCTGAGAAGCTGGTGTTATTTGTCCCTGTTTATTTATTTGTACGGCTTGCTGTAGCACTGTAGTGGGTTGGCTTGTAACTCTGGCCACTGCAGACGTACAATGAAGATGGTATCTTCAAAGAGCCATGCATGCCAATTTTGCAACATGAATTACAGGCCATTTTACTGTATTATAGCAGGAAGACAAAATGCAACATCAAACTGATGGTATCACTATTTTTAGCATCTGTAAATTTTGTGTCATTTTGTTTCATCAGAGACCTCAAGGCTTCACACAGGACATGACTTTTGCCTGCAGCCTTCTCTCATTTGTGTTTGTAGTTAGAAAGAATAAAATCCTCATCTCCATTTACCCTGGCAAGCAAAAAGATTTCTACTTGCTGTCCCCAAGAGGAGTTTCATGATAACACTTCCACAGTGAGTGTTTTATGGCCTGGGAAAAGAAGCATAGGACATATAATCAAAGGTGTCAAAACTTCTCCTGTGACTAAGATGTCTCTTGTAACAGCCAGAGATCCAGTGTCAGTCAGTTTAGACATCCCAGAACCACTACAGCAGAGTCCCAGGATGCTCTCCCAGTTGATGCTGGAATCTGATTTTGAGTTTCAAGGAAACACAAGTGATTAAAATGTAGAAGCGTGTTAAACAAAAGTAATTCATTATCCAGATATCAGGGAAAATCAGGACAATGATGAAGACACCTGAAGAGGCAGCCTTGGCAGAGCCAGTAACACCTGTGTCGTTCTTCACAGCTGTATCTGTTGCTAAAGCCTTTTAGTGATGGAGACTCCACAGCCCCCAGTGCAGCCTAAGCCAGCACACATCTGTTCTCACTGCTGGAGTCACTCCTAAGCTTTGACCTGAACCTTTCCTAAGGACATTTCTACTTGCTTACAAAGTAAGTTTACAAAACAGAGAAACTGTGAAATCACACAGTACAAGTTGCAGGACAGTCCATCACATGTCATAAGAAATGAGGAATTTAGCACAAAACTAAGTTAAGAGTATGCTGAAGGAACAGAAACCAAAAATTTCACCATTGATGTATCCCTGTAACTTAATACAGCCTCAACATGCACCCAGAAAGGCTGAAAAATATATTCCTGCCTCTTAAAAAAAAGGCCACCAACCAAAAAAAATACCCAACCCCAAAACAAACCATCAAGCTTAAATTAAAACTTTGCTGAGTTCAGATTCTCTTCTACCTACAGCACACATGAAGAGCAAGGTCTGCTTTCTAATTGAATTCTTTGTAGTGCAAGCGTTTTGTTGCCCCATATTAAGGGTGAAATGACTGATGACGGCACCCTAGTCATCAATTGATGGAGGGTGGAACGCAGCTTTCTCTTCCTAAATTGGTCATGCATCCCATCCCAAAAGGATTCTGGACATGGGCCATGCTCTTACAGTTAGCTTACCACTGCTGTACCTGGAGCATACTAGGCTGTGCTGCCTGGTGGCGATGGGAGGCAGATAGTTGTCTCTGGAGACCCAGAGCAAGCTGTGTCTCTCAATAGCTGCAGCAATTCATATCAGAATCACTGTCCACTTCTATGGGTCTGGAAAAACGCTTCTCTAAGCTACCACAGGACAGAAAGCCATGGCTTTGCATACTGCAGCTGCTAACTGTGTGTCTCACATTAGGAATTGTATAAAAATACACACCCACATGTACACACATAAAAGGCAGGCCCTGCCCTCAAAGCACTTACTATTTAAACCCACAAAACAAGCATTGCTTTTTACACTAACTGCCACTCTCTCCCACCCTAAATGGGACAATCTGTGTTATGGAGAAGCCTCCATGCCCATACTGCAGAGAGCATCCCTCTGGCCAGAGCACAGCTGCAGGTGCCAGCGAGGGGAGAGGAGAAGCCAGGAAGGCCAGCAAGGGCAGCAATCCACCCTGCTGCCCAGCCTCCTGCACCTGGCTTGGCAAAGCTGAGGTGTATTGGCAAGCAAGAGGGGAAGGCAGAGCCTCGTCTGCAGCAGTGGGAAAAACTAAAAGTGTATACACACAACCTGAACACATGCCAAAGAGGCGCTGGGACAACTATTTTAGATGATTTCTACAATAGAGGCTTTTCGTACAAGTGAACGTTATGAGTAAAGGTAAATAAAACTTTCTTCTCTGTATATCTTTGTGCTACTGTTCAGTTAGGCAGCCAGTATAAATCCAACGAAACAATCATGCTCTGTATGACTGAGGCGGGGGGAAACGTGGGGACTGCCAAACGCTAGCAGAGAAGCCAACGCTGGCAACCACTGCCAGAGCCTTGGGTGGTGGGAAGACAAGACGCACATGCACTAGGTTATGTTTTTCCCGTTTCAGCAGGAAGACAGAGAAGGTGGAAGGCAGCAGGGGCTATGGTACAAGTTGAAATCTCTTTGGATACATCACATAAATATGATCATGAAGGCAATGTGTGATCAGTCAAAGTTTAACTACTTGTCAGGAGGGCTGCTGGCCCCCAGAGGTTAATTGATCCTGCTGTCCAAAGACTGGAAGTTACTCATAGTTCCCTCGCTCTCTTAAAGTGATCTTTTCAGAGCCAGCTGCCTCCGGAAAGCAAGAACTGGAAAGGCCATAGATCGCAGCATCTTCCACAGGCAGAGGAATCCTCCTCAGTGGCCCACTGTATGCGCAACAGGTCACTGCCCACAGACAACTTCCAGGAGCAGCACGTGTTGCCCAGGGGACTCTCACCGGTATCCCTGTGCCCTACCCTCATGACACATTTCTGAGCCCACGATGCTGTCCTGCACCAGAGAGAGGCAGTCCCCTCACCTCCAACACACTATGCTACAGCTCTCTACTGACTCCATCCCTCTTCCAAGCTGTCCAGGCTAAGCACAATACTAGTAGAAGCCCACCTCTGAAGGCCCCCTGTTCCCCAGCCCTAGCCTTGGCCCCTAAACCTCCTTCTCCCATGCAGCAAAAGACAGGGGGTTCAAAACCTCAGCCCATTACACAGAGCAGAGGGAAGTCAAGCCACTTGGTCTTTCCTTTTCAGTTAACAAAGACTCCTTGTATGAGAACATACTTGCCAGCATGAAGGAGGGTTGCACAAACTGGTCTCACAGGAGAGCACAGTGTTGCAATATGTATATTTTCATACTAAAAGCCAAACCAGAAAGGTGGCCAAGGTAACAGTGGCAGAACTTCTCATTGCTGTTGAGAGTTCTAACCCAGAGAGATGGTAACGTAAATTAATGGCTTGTGATAATTTTCTGTTTGGAAAACAGAACAAGACAAAAAAAAAAAAAGAAAAAAGGGCATGAAAAAAACCTAATACAAAATTAGTTAAGAGTTTGTTCCAGTCCCTGACAGTTGTTCAAATCAGAAAAGACGTAACAGAAGCCTCTGACTGAGTGTCAATGAAAAGCAATCAAATATTGATAACACAAGATAAGTATGAAAGTCCTCTCCAAACTCAGACTACGTCATTCCCAAAGAGGTAATATTACAAGGGCTTTGGGGGGAACTAGAGGGGGAATGCATGGAAACAGAAGGAAAAATGAGTCAGCTGTAATCCACTATTGCTTCAAGTAACACCTCCATAGCCTTCCACCCACCTATTAGACCAGGTCCACAGAAATACCCAACCTTTGTACTGTGGCCACATAAATCAACACTGACATCTATCAGACACGATGAACTTTCTGGACAGGAGAGAAAAAACAGTGCAGTTTTCAGACATTTCTCAGGGCAGCGAGTGTTTGTTTTGAGGGCAGGGCTCCTATCAACAATGCTAGCTAAAAAGTAAGAGGTAAAGAGTAAGACCTCCATCCCTGCAGGAGTCTATATTGTGAATTTGAGTGAGGGCTATCAAGTCTCCTGCTCTGTCTGCACATTTTTACCAACTTCTGAAAGTGCAGTAGATGTTTACATAGCATGGAGATCATAAATACCTTTGATCACCTACATGAGGACTGTCCAGACAGGTGGTAAAGGGAATACAATTTGCTGAGCTTTCAGATACACCGTTCTGCTCTATTCTTAACCTCTGCCAAGGTTAAGAAGTCCAAATTCTGAAAAGGGTAATGGTATGTTAAACGACATCAAGGGTTTCCAGATTAAAATAACTCAAGATTTAATTCACTAGTCTAAGTAATTTCCAACATATGATAACAAAAGTAAGAACAGAAACAGTTAAAAAAAGGAAATTTCTTTTTCTTATATTAAGATCCAAGAGAATGGAGAATAAACAGATGAAGAATATTTTAAGAGAAACACTCCAGAATCTAAGAGAAGGCAATCTACCTACATCTGTATATTCTGCCAGCTCTGGCACAAGGGACAGCCAACAACCACAGGCATCACGTAACAACGTGCCCGGGAACCCCGTCACTTCACTGTGTCTAAGTGACCAAGGAATAAACACTGAGAAGGGAGCTAGAAATGTCCTTAACTCTCCTGAATCCTCAGTCCTGGACCTGTGATTTCCTCCTGTACCAGAAGCACAGGAGGAAACCTTGGTTATCATCCTCACAGATTATCTGTTGCTACTGTTCTGCTTAAGAGCCCCCACAACAGGGTTACGCATTCCAGGTAAAGTGGTGAAAATACTGTAAAACTCAGATTCTGTATCACTGCCACTGTGAGACAAGCTGAATTTGCAAAATGGCTTTGTGACCCCACCCTTGTAAATCAGCTTGTTAATCATTATCATCATAGAGGTGATAAAGTTGTTTTATAAGCCAACATTGAAGCAGTAACGTTAACTACCTATGTAGGGGCTGGTGTATTTCTCTGCAGATAACATTTATTAGAAGGCACTCTCTTTAAAGACACAGGTTTCCTTCGTAACCTTCTTCTGGAGCGCCGAGCAACCCGTTTCACTTATTTCTCCAGTCTGATTTACATATCAGACATAAGTGACGCCTGGAGGGGATGGGTTAAGTGATATGAAATCCCTAAAACACCTTGAATTACAGGTTCAAATCTCAAATGGATTGTCCCGGCCTCTCCTCCTGACAGAACACAATTTATGATTATTTCTCAAGGCCAGACCCACACTTGGCTCTCTCTGAGACAGACACAGACTGAATTTGCCAGGAGGCACTGACGCAATGCAGAAGAGACATGAAAAGACCAAGAGGCACTGAGAAAATTGAAGGGGTGGTAGACATGAAGCTCATTCACCACCCCCAATTATATACATCGAAGGGATAGAAAGTACTTTAATTAGTGGGATTAGTGTCACAAGCACGTCTGGCAGAAGGAAGTTATTTGAAGGATCAGTCAATAATCATGCACAGCTTTCCACCATCCTCTGAAGACAAGGTTTCTGCCTCTTCCTGGTTGTTTTCTTTCTACCTCTCCAGAAACAGCTAGTCTGAACCAAGCCTTTTGCTAAGAAGCTCAGAGGAAAGCTCCAGCTGTGCCTAGACTTCGGAGTACCACAGAGAACATACTTCCTGGACAGAATGAAAGGGCAAATCTCCTGAACAGATCTGCTTGCTTGGATTCACCACTGTGCTCACTGCCCTCCAAATACCACTGTTCGGAACTTTGTGGAGGAGGACTAAACGCTCAGCAATCTTTCTTCACCTCCAGGACAGATGAGAAATATGCTTTTGAAAGAACTACCAATGATGCAAGAAAATAAGGCTAGAAAAAACACCTCTAGAAACCTCCAGTTTACTCCTCTCCCTGCGGCACAACCAACTGTCAGATCACTGACTTGCTTAAAAACTTCTCACCACAGAGATACCACAACGCTCCAGCACTCAAAACAGCTGGAAAGGTGTTCCTAACTCCTGCCTCAGACCTCTTTTGCTCCAGTCAACTATCTTGGTTTCACACTCTACCTCCCATCCTTACATTGTGTGACCTGTTTCAGAATACATTTTCTGATGCATTCTGTTCTCTGTCACAGGCGATCACTGTCACAAGCTGGGAAGAGTAAGAGCAGATGAGGATGCAGGAAAGCTGCAATGGTTGCCTTTACCTGTTTGCTAAGTGGAGAATAAGCAAGTCTTTTCCATGTTCCTTAAACATGGAAGTTGGGCATTAAAGCGCAAAGGGTAAATGGAATCTCTGCCCTGTGAGAGATTTCAGCAGGGTCAGGATTTCTGTGATGAAAACAAGCATGCCACAATATGCTTAGCTAAGGATAATGCAAGCTGCAAAGAAAGGGAAAACACATTCCCCTGGCTGGGAAGTTCCTAGTCATTTATTTCTAGGGAAAAGACAATGCTCATGGACTGCTAATTTCCTTGAGGATTTTTTCCCCTTCCGTTCCCCAGATTCCTAACACCGTGAATTCTTGTTATAATTTCAATGCACAATTAATCTTTAGTTCAGAGGAAAGGGAAATGGAACGAGGCAGGATGATCATGCGGTAAAAGCCCCAGGGAGGCAGATATCAGATCTCAGCTCTGCCCCGTCTTTTGTGCAATACACTGGTCCAATCTGCTCTCCTTGCTCCACTTTGACTCCCAGTCATCTCTTTCAGGTTGCCTGTCTTGTTTATTTAAATTGCAAGTGACTTAAGGCAAGAATAATTTCTTAATATTTGTATGCACACACACTAGAATCAGTCACCATGCACTGCCATAAAACAAATTAAAAAAGAACACAGCAGTAACTTCAAGAAGAGCCCCATTTTTTGTTGCTACAGCCATGCTATGGGCCACAATCCCAGCTCCAGACAATAAGGGTGACACCACCCCATCCTCTCTCTCTCCTCTTCCCTTCACAGCCTTTGCAGGTCCCTGGCTGTTCAGCTCGTGGTATGGGTGGCAGCAGGGTGGACAGGAGCAGGTGAGGGTAGGGACTCCGTTCATCCACTGCTGACATCAGCACAAGGTGCTGGCTCTGACATACATGTCACCATTTTGCCATCACTGGCCTTGACACAGGCACAGCCACACACTGCTGTGCTAACTCATCACTCACCCAGGGCAGAGAACAACCTGAAAGGAAACCTGGTGATAAACACTGCGAAGAACAAAAAAACCCACAAAACCACCCACCAAATAAATCAAACTAAATGATAAATGAGTGAGAAAGTGAATAAACAGAAATCACAAGCTCCCTTTGCCTTCTATGCACCAGGCAGACCACACTGACAGCAGAGCTGTTTGCAGTCCTTCCAAACCAGACCACTCAACACGTTGCACTTCAATTTGGTATTAAAGGGATATTCCACAAATTAGCTACTAACCCATAACAGGCACTGGGAAGAGGAGGAAAACCAAAACAAGGTCAGGAGCAAACACTGCTAATCTGTGACAAGCATGTATAGGCAGAGGGCAAGGAGAAGATGGAGTTTTACCTTGGCTGGGGGAGAGGAACAAACTGTTGACAGCCCAAGTGAATTTACAGCAGGAGGCAGAGAGGCTGACAAGGTCCCTCCGAGCCCTCCCCCACTCCTCCCTTGGAAAGGAAGAAGAGCCTGAAATTTCAGCAGGTCTCTGGGTGCAAGCTGACACAAGTGAGAAAGAGATGGAATTATCTCAGTATAAAAAACACGCCTGGAAATCACTTGTGCCAACTCCCGAGCAAGCCCTGCAACAAGGCTCCAGCCCTACAGCTTCTACCTTCACACTCACTGTGTTTCAATCATCTTTCCTCCTTTCTCCCTCCCCCAAGATTTCCAAGGCAACTACATGTCAATTTTGTCACGCTCCAAGTTCTCCTAATCCTGTTGCAGGGATGAGTTACAGGTTGTTTAAAGAAACAGGTATTCAAGCAAAGGTTAAAGGCTGTTTTAATCAAACAAGCTTGAAAAAATACCAGGAATTTGGCTGGTAGGGAACAGAAAGCACTTGCCGTAGCTACAAAACATACAGGACTCTACAGACACAAGCAAATACACAATATGCATTTAGGCAGAGAGTATATAAGCATATACATGTGCACTTTTTTTTTTAAAAAAAAAAAAGATTAAGCAGGCAATTGCATGGAGAGATAACTGACTCTACATGCCCACTGTGTAAGTTGTTATTTCACGAGTGATATCACAAAATTTGAAACTTTCCTGTCTTGCGCAGGACTGGATCAGGGCATTTTAAGGAGGAGTCCTCTGGAGGATTTTAGAGCAAGACAACAACATACCAAGAAAATGGCTAGGGTTACTCTGAAAAAACTGTGAGTACAAAGTGTATTTTAAAAAAAATCTTTAAAAAAAAAGTTCTTCTCTCATCCAAGCAGGTACCCCTGAGACAGTATTTTGGTTTCTCAGGAAATATGGTTTCTTGGGATGTTATTTCTTGAGATATGTCCAGCTGCCTCTACTGAACAGACATTTTACGTGAAGTATGAGGTTAGAGCCCTATCTTCCACACTGCTAACCCTGATCTCCATTCCACATAGCCAGAAAAGAAGAAACCTGTTAGCACAAAGAACTAGAGAAGGGGTAGCTTCTATTGCTACTGCCTCTTTCGGGGCTGAAAAAATTAAAATATCGCTGGAGCTCTCAGCTTAGAAGCTCCTACAAGCCTCTGGCACCACTGCTGCGTTGTTTTAAACAGTTTCGTTCTAAAAAGCCACACTTACCCCAAGCTGCCTCAATTGCACATTCACATGGAAAAGCACCACATGTATTTAATAAGCCCTGTTGAAAACTCTGGTTTCAAGCAGTGCAAAAACCAGTTCTACTCTTAAAAATATCTATTAACAATCTTGCTGTATCACCCCACTTCGTCTCCAAGACTTTAACACACCTAACTCATATGAACTTGTCTTCCTGGCTGCCACTTGCCAAACTGCTCCTGGCCAGCTCTTCACCCACAAGCCTGGCCGGCTCTGCCACGCTCTCCACCTGACCACGAGCCATTCTGAATGACAGAAACTCCCTTCCCCAGTAAAGCTACAGTAAAAAGGAAATGCCAGTAAGATTGTTGCCATTACCACTAATTGTAAGCAGAGCTGTCAGCATTTCAGGGAGTTATACACACACCTGAAATATCAGCTAACCTGAAGTTTCCTGTTCTGCTGACAGACAGCTCAGGGCTAGCAAACTCCAGGGAGTGACAGAAATGAGTGATAAAGGAGCCATAGCCACAAGAAAGTATACCAGCTGCTTAACTGATCTTTTGCTATCAGAACTTGTAATAGTTATAGAAATGTATATATTGTGGTGTTTCTCCCATTCTAGGACTACTTTCATACTTTCCTGCTAATACAGTTACCACAGTCATGCAGGCACAGGTTGTAAACGAGGGGCATAAAGATGGCTATTAGCATCATGTCATTAGGGTCCAAGATGCATGTTTACACAGTTCAAGCACAGAATTACCTAAATGCCTCAAAATCTTAGTGTACTGTAATTGCACAGCATATTTAAAATAGGTCAGACAGACTAGCCCTCCAAAGTGCTGGGCTTCCCCCTTTTGAACTCAATTGTGCTTAGGATGTCTACTTTAAACATATGCATAGCAAAGTGGGCCCCATTTTACCTTAATCCCATTAAAAATTATTTGTCCCATGTTAGAGAAAGCCTGCAGCAGAGCGGGAAAGAGTCCAGATCTCTTGTGCCTTAGGATGAGAACTGGACCACCGTACAAATTAATGATTTGTAGATCTCTCACCTCCCCACACAAACATCTGTTTCTGTCTACCTCCTCCCCAATATTTAGGAGCAGGGGCTGTCCCTGACATGGCAGTTAAAACCCACCACTGTTTTAAACCAGCCCTAGTCTGAGCAACGTCTTCCAACCCACGGTCAGCTGAATACTGGTAGTAACGCACTGGAGGACTTGCATCTCTGTCACACATACCGTGTCAACCCTTGCTTGTGAGGCTGGGAATATAAATCAATGTTTTCACTATGGTACTGAATCTAAGCATGGCAGCTACAGCACAGGTGTGCCTGGCATTTTGCTGCCCTTGTTGAGCACGGTGAACTCCCACAGAGAACTGCAACAGACAAATCTTCGGCCATCTCAGCACAGCCAGGCCTGCCAAAAACCTCATTCTCCTTCTCATTTGCTACCTTTGCTACCTCCTGCACCTCAAGCAAAAAAAGGGCTTGCCTAAACCTAAAAGGATCTGCTGGTACAGCTACAAGGGTAAACCCCTTTGGTAAATAAAATTTAAGCTGATACAGTTTATATTGAATCACTGAATGAAGCAAACGAGAGCAAAAGACTTTCTCATTGATATAACTGAGTTTGTGCTAATGCTTTTACAGCTGTGGCTATATCCATGAAGAACAGGGGAGTGTGTGTGGGGGGTGTGTTTGTCACACACCTATCCCAGTAACACTTCTAGAACTAGAGCAAGTGCAAAGCACGTAAGCCAAACCCCAGTTTTGTCAATCAATATAGCCACATGCACACGACCATCTTTCACCAGCACAGGCATGTGGGTTAGATGCCACATCCCACCCTTTTTTACGTGTCAACAAAAAGGAACCGCTGGACAAAGACACCACCGCTGATGGGCTTGGAAGTCATTAGGCTGTACATTATAAATATAAGCTAAGCATTTCTCAGTAATTGTATGAGGACTGAGTGATCAGAAAAGAAGTTTTACTTCTGAAAAAAAACAGCAAGTAAAGAGCAAAAAGAAGGTCCCCATTTCCTTGTAGTCTTTGCTATGTTTGGGACTCATGAAACAACTTGTCTAAATCAACCTAAAATTTTGGACAAAAACCTAGAAAGTGCACCTCCAGTCTCCCCCATCTCACTCTAGGAAAATAAAGGGAAAATCCAAAGAAAAGGGGGTGTTTATGATAGTACAGAATGGGTTAAAAGCCTGGAAAAGTGAGCGACACCTAACAATTTCTTTGTTCTCCTAAGGCTTCCTGATCATGCTCTAACAATATGCTAGGCTCAAATTAAGTACAACTTCTGTTTCATTAAAGTTCATTTTTATTCCCTACATTTTTGTTAGGGAACTTTACATGCACAAAATCCTGAACAGAAACATTAGGAGTTTCCTATTGGGAATGCTTCTGTTAGACCCAACTGTCCATCTAGTGCAAAATGCTATCAGACACTGTAATCAGTACTGTATACATCAGAGGAAGATGAAATCATTGGCCTGTCTGTCAATAGGGAAGACATCTTCCTAATCCGCTCCATAAATAATATGTCTATTCTGTAACCTTATAATCTCTTTATCTGCCATAGTGTAACTGTGGACATCCTCATTATGGATATATAATCCTCTCAAAGATGATAAACCTCTGGCCTCAGCAATATTACTAGGCATTAAGTTCCTCAAGCTCACTGTGTGCTCTGCGAAGAAGCATTTCAATTAAGGATTTTTATGCGCATCATAGTCACTGTATGACCTGCGCTACATTATTGTGAGAATAGGGCTCTCCTGTTCATCCTTTCTCACCACTGTTCTTCACATTGTTTGTAGGTTCATCTAAAGGTAGATAGTCAGGGAAGTTGATCTGAAGTAAATGGATGTTTTAATTACATTTTAATGGATTAGTTTATCTACAATGTAAAAATGGATAAATTATACTACATTAAATCCCTGTTGGACATACACATTCAGAATTAATATGGCCTTAATACAATTTAGCTCACTTTGCTTCTAAAGTAAATGGAGATAAACCAAATGAAAGCCGCATATATTTTGAATAACAGTATTTACACAGTGATTCAATGTAATTCAACTCATCATTTTAAATTCCCGTATTTTGTCACTTCAATTTTTTTCCCCCAAGTGTTCCTTGTCTGAACAAGTCTTCAAATCATCATCTTTTTAAATCTCATACCTCACTCATAATTTACATCCCTGACATCCAGTCATTTCTGCTGTTTCCTTTCTATTTTACCCTAGTTTTAGGGGTAGTATAACCAGGATGAAATAATTGACATGATTAACAGTGTTTCTACCGTAAAGACCATCACTACAATAATCTATGTACAATTGTGTATCTTCCTGTTTAACAAAAAAAAGAGGTAAGACACTAGTTAACTCTGTGTGGATTAAGCATCTGAATTCTGAACTCATCACAATAGCCACTTTAAGTCTTTTACTTTAAAAGCTTCCATTAATATGGTTCCTAATGTAAACAACAAGAATTACTTTTCCTAAGAAATGCAAGAGTCTTGTCTGAGTCTGTTTCTGACCAAATCTATGTTTAACAGTGTAAAAACTGTTTGTCTCAACAAAAGCAGCCCCGTAGTCACACAAAATGAATGGACAGGTTTTAACTCCGACTTGCATGAGCTGTGTCCACTTGTCCTAAAACCAGTGATATGTCTCCTAGCAATGTCTGCAGGGAGCAGAGTTCATACCTCCAGTAGGTTCAGGGTGAAGCTGCCCTGGACTGTGGCTGCATCATCAAGGACCATACTGCACATAAATCAGAGTAATCCACTTTTCCAGTGTACTACGTCTGCTAAACCCAGCAATTTCAGGAGTGAACACCGGCTTCCTAACAACTGGAAGTCTCCCTCTTTAAAGCTTTAATTGATTGGAATAGCCCTGGATAAAATGGCTAACAGAGATGCGCGGTGCTACGGGTGACAAAGGGCAGGGTACTGTCTGAGCAGGTGACACCAGGGAGGGTCACAAAGGAAAGCAATTGAAGCCAATAGGGCAGAACAGACAAGCTGTCACACTTTGGGTTTCTGTTTCCTAAATCTGAATGCACCTAATTAGTTATCTTGTCTGATAAACACCTCCAACAACTGCAACAAGAGGATTCTGAGAATACGTACCCAACAGGAATGCCCATAGACAGACCTGCTGTAAACTTCACTGTAGTCCCTGGGTCCCTGGTCTGCAGTGAAACGTTGCTGGGGTACGTGTGTGTGCTTGTGTTTATTTTAAACAAGCATGCACATACAAGTAAAGACGATCACTTGCTGCCTCTTTGGTTAAAGGTCAGGCCTACTCATATCTGCACTGCAAGCATCTGTGAAGTACTAGCAAAACCACTACCTCACCAGGACATGGTGAGTTTCCAAGATTAAGGACATTTTTTCAAATTTTCCCACTCTGCTTTTAACTTCACAGTTAAGGTCTTCCCATTACAGCCCTATCCAAATGGATCCATCCCCAGACCAACAGATAGCTCAAGTATGTACTCTGCCACATCCATAAGGTCTGGGCATGGAGCTCTGTTAAGCTTAGAAAGAGATTTAAATTGGGTTTCATTTTACAATAGTATTATTTGCTTTTTCATCTACCAGCAAACAGGCATTTCAGCCTTTTTGCACCCAAGAACAGACTTTCATACCACATTTTTGAAACTCACCTGCTTGGTAGGAAATGACTCGTGTTTTTCAGCACTTTTAAAGAGAACTTGGCTAGGAAACAAATCAGAATTGAGCTGGGACTAACCAGGGTAAAGGTTGCTTATATCTGCAGATTACCCCTCTCTGCTTTTCTAATTCACTCACCATGCCTTATCTTTCCATTAATCTTTAATAAACCTTTTAGTTAATTCCCCAAACACATGCAATCTACATGACAGCAGGATACAGTGGACAGCAGGATACAGCAGCACATGGATATGAGGAAATAGGCTGCAGAGGAATCAAAAGGAGGGGAAACTTTAAGGATTAAAAGCCACCCAAACTGCAGGTTGGTAGAAAATGACGAGCTACTAGGAGAAAGCAGTGGTAAGGGGCAAACCATGGGGGAGACAGGAGCTGTAAGGGTATTAGCGTTTCCCAGCGGTTGGATTCTTTTTCTCAGTGGAACCCTTTCCACTTTGGCTCCATTTCAACGAAAACAGGCAATCCGAGTTCAAACCTGGAACCTCTGAAATGTGGAAAACTCTCTCCAGGCTGACAACAAGGACATAACTAGATTAAAAGGTAAACGCAATTTAACCCACCCCAACAGAAATAGTAATGAAATTACATTGCCTCTCAATATGACAAGTTCGGGGCTGAGGCCCTCAGGGTAAGAGAAGGTGTCTTGCAAACACAAACACAAAGAAACGTGCAAAAGCAAACTGCTAAATCAATGGATGAATTGTGACTTCTACCCTCCCTCCCTCCCACAGGGTGCTTGATAAGCTGCTGATTGCTTCTAAAATATCTACTACCAATGTTAGGAACTGATTAAGCAGCTTACAAAGCACTGGGGCTAATAGACAGGCCCACCAGGGAGACTGCAGCTCTGGAGTTAAGTAGCTTGCTTTTTCATGGCTTGATTATTAAAGATGAGATAGCAGAACATGCTGAAAAGATGTGCAAACAGTTTTAGACCTCAGATGACTGGTCTTTTTATTTTATATATGGAATCATTTCTGCCCTGTGACTTCACCAGCCAACAAAAGCCATGTTTCCTGCATTTCTGTAGTCTCCAGCTCTGAGGGACATCTGAACCTGAACTACCTCAACTTAAATGTGTCAACACCCATAACTGACTATGCGACCCATTATCCTGCAGAAAAGGCACCACCAAACAAGGGAAACATCAGTGGAATAAATGTAAAATAATATGTTTTACACATCACTGGCAATGGTATCAGAGTGCAAACACAGACATGCCCAGGTCAGCTAGCACATCTTATTCACTGCTCCCTCCACTGTGCATCCAAGTGCTGCAGCAAATTCACCTTAGATTCCCTGTCCTCTCTTTTCAGCTCTTTTTGCAATTTCTTCTTGTTTAATCTGGTATGTAATAAAATTCTGCTGTTCAGGCAGATGTACTGCAAGGTGCTTGTTTAGTTCAATCAGTATGAATGCAAGGACACATTTTGCTGGCATATTACCTTTTCTGTGGTCACATCTGCCACAGTAACATTGCATGGCTTAACTCTGTATGGCAGGCTTGTCAAGTTTTTTCTGTTGTTTTATTTGGCGGTTTTTTTCCCCCTCTTATGGTACTGCCTAGCAGATTTTGTAAATAAGTATGTTGCCCTAGCAAAGAAATAAATACTACTTGTCACTTGTAGGTTGAGCCTTAGATGAGCCTTCATTGATCAGATGAAAAACTCCTCACAGCAAAGTTCTCTCCGCAGACTATGGTTTTCTTCTGCAGCCTCTTTCCAGCTCCATTTCAACACTGATGCTCTTGGCTTTCTCTCTCTCAACCCTAACTAATTCCCCATTTAACCTCTTTTTACATTAAACTATGAACCACAGAGATGGCTTGGAAGTAAAGCTATTTATGCTACTATTAGCTAAAAGGGGACTGTACAAATAGCACTGAAGACGAGAACAGGCTTGATGTGTAACTAGTAGAATTAGTTAAAGAAACTTACCTGTTGAAGGTCTGCAAGGGAATAAAGATGGATTTGCTGGAGAAGATACTCTCTGGGAAAGATCCTGGAAAAGAGAAAAAAGTGTGTGTCACACCTTTTTGACTGGGAAACTCAAAGATTTCCTCTCCTCACCAAAAGTCTGCAGAATAATGATGTTAGAGACAGAGCTTGTCAGAAACTGGAATTATGTCACCCTGTAAGCACCAGCTACTTTTACAGCGTTCCTCATGGGCACACGGTTCCATAATAAGAATGAATGCTGTGCCAGTGTCATTCTCTAACTATCAGGTAAGCAGGTACCATGACATTTAAAGCCATTGAAAGCTCATCCTGCGGACAAAAGGTCTTTCTTTAAACAATTAAATTAGTAACAAAAACAAGTAACTCAAACTACACATCAGAAGTATTTCTTATGTTTTTTAGTACAAGATTCCTGGTCTGCTAGAAAGCTGTAAGAGTTAATTTCAGATGTGATTTATGGTTTTGTAACCAAAATAACTATATTGGGAAAAATGTCATGCAAATACTGTTCTTCCAGCAAAGCTGACTGACATCAGTTCCCTTTTGCATACAGAAATATATATATTGATATAGATTTTACAATGACTTATTTGAGAAAGGTATATTTTCCTTACATAAACCACGGTTTCAGGCAAGACCACTGATTATCCACTGACAGACCTGTTCAGTAAAGCTAAATTACAGAAACCTGAACAGAGAAGAGATGTCCTAATTAAAGTGACTTGAAGTAAAATGAAAACATGGGTTAAAGTAACATTACAGAGAAGAATGAACCTTGTAAAGTAAGCAGATATTAGCAAGAAAAGTTTATGAAAACCTATGAATCTGCCATAAAGATGTCAGGAAGAGGAAAAGTGCATCTAATTAAAATGTCTATCTTTGTGTGCACACACAGAGAAACAACCAGCTGACCAGCTTTATTTTCTATCTACACAGAACAAATGTAACACCACACAAAGGCATCATGAAGAGTGGAGAATCACAACACTCCTGCAAAAAACACAACCAAATATCTGAAGAGGTGCAACTATTTTGCACTATCTGTTGCTTAGAGAAGAAATTGTGAATTCAGTTCCTACATTACAATGATGTAATTTTAACGCAATACAGAAATCAAATTCTTGACATTACTAAATGCTTCAACAAAGCTCTGGCAAAGACTGGTTTGTAATGGTGGAACTGAATGGTAGTGACAGAAAGACCACTGGACATGTTCAGAAAACCAAAGGTACTGAAAGGACGATGTGAACTTACAAGGTCATGATATAAGACTAATGAAAAAGTACACAGCAACTCAAATAGATTTTTAGAAACTACAACAACGTAATCAGCTAAAACACAGATCAGCAGGGATAACAGAACCAACTGCAACCTTTAACACAACACTGAATCTAAGAAATAACGGAAGTACCTCTCTGTTCATTCTAGTCCGTTAGTTGTCTTAAACAACTACCTTAAACTGATGCTTTCAAAGCTGTGTTCCAGGGACTTGGCCTTTTCACTGCAATTAAGGTGAGCGGTACAAAGTCTCATACTCCTTTTGTACGTTTGAAAAAAAAACATCTAATTTTTATTGGTGTGGGAGGGGAAGAGTCCTGCAAGCAAGGCACTGAAAATTGGGCACTGCCATCTGACAGCACTCTTCTGGAGAAGGATTGTGTCCTTGCTCCTTCTGACTCAACAAGCACGTGTGCTCTACCCACTTAATTCTCAGCTGCAGTCTCACTGGGATACTGCATTTTCCCCTTTGAGTTCTGTAGGCTACACCATTGCTCCTATTAGAGGTGACCATGTTTCAGTGGCTCTGCTGTATCACACCTTCGTAATACATTTGGCACAATGTTAAAGACCACTAGAAAACAATCAAAATCCAGGTATTAGACAATTCCTCATTTGCACACATAAGATTTATTAAAAATTATTGCTAAGGAGTCAACTCTGAACAGCATTTTGAAGTCATTAGTATTTTTCAGTTCTGATACAATTTCTTCCATTAAAATTTCTCCATTACTCCCCCCGATCACACAGGCAGGCACTAAACAGTGTGGTAGCTTTGCCAGGAACTGTATTATTTGTTGATGTCCTTACAGCGGTTCTAAGCAAAATAACTAGCTCATCAAAGATTTCCTTTTTCAGGAAATAACCTGAATAACCCATAAGGCAGAAACTGTCAATGACTAATATCGATGACTAACATCATGTTCCCCTGCCTTCAAGGACTGCATTTTATTTCCTGCAAGTTCCAACCCTTAATAAAAAGCGTGCAGATGAAAAGCAAACTCATGATTGAGGGACCTCCTTTATCAGGTGGTGCCAGCCAGCACAGGTCCTGGTGACAGTCATTCTTTCCCTGTACCTGTCCTCCTCCCTGAGGTATGTTAGCTTGCAGCAGCAGCCCTGCAGAGCCAGCACCCAACACTACTCCCTTCCTTCCAAATCTGTTTCCAGGAACATAAGTAGGCACTGCCCTCCCAGTCTTATGCAAGACACATATATACATGCACATACAGTGACAGGAGTGCTTATTTCTATTGCTATAGAAACTGACACATTAAAAAACCCTCAGTAAGGATGGTCCAGCTTCAGATTTGCAGTCCTCCTACTGACTCAAAAAACCACAATTTGGTTGTGATGGGCAACAGAAAAACAGCTGAGCAGACAGAGCTCTCATGTGCAACAGTATTTACAAAATTGCTTATTAAGCAACCAGACCAGTTCCTGTATGGCTCCCAATATGTGTGGAGATGCAAAACACTCCCTTTGCCACCTGCCCACATCACCAAAGGTGGAGAGCACACAGGTCTACGAGTAGGAGACCACTGAAATCACCTGCAAGTAGGCAGCTCAGTCCCTGATCACTTAAAATATAAAGGATGCACTTTCACCACACCTGTGGTGAGCTGAGCGGCTGTTTCAAAATCACATCTTGCTGTGCTGCATGTCTGCAATTAAGATCACCTCCAGAAAACTTCTATTGGTCCCATTTGGAAAGGAAAAATGAAACTTAGCAGCTACCTGAATGTAACTTGTGAAGCCACCTCCCAAATACATTATTGCCAGTTTTGTCACTGGATGAGGAACAAGAATATAAGAAGCACCAGAACCTCAAATTCAAACACATTTTCTAAAAATCTCATGCTAAAATGCAAGCAAATCAGTTGGGGCAGGAAATCCACACAGAGCAAGCAAGAAAATGAATGACAGCTGGTTTCCAATAGCTTGCTTGTCTGCACAGGTTCTTTGAGCCTAATAAGGTGGTGGCTTATGTGAAGTATTTTTCAGTAGGGGACACACAGGACGAATTTAGCACCTCTTACTTCTCAACCCAGACACTTCCTCTCACATAATTAGTAGAAAGGTAATGTCTTTGCCATCTCCAGCCAAACTGAAATTGGTCAAAGGAAGCCAAAGTCAGTAGAGTTCAGCAGTCGAGATGGGGCTCACGCAAACACCATGCCATTGCATCAGTGTCCAGACGAAGTACTACATGGCAACCAAATCAACCTAAATCATAGTCACGTCTACAATTCTGACACAGACTACAGAACAGATAAGACAACTACACTTAGAAACATTTCACTAAAAAATACATATTTACTTTCAGCACAAGATGGAGCTTTGAGCATGCTTGGGTTAATAGAAGGCCTTAATCCAAAAAGACCAAAACATCTGCTTGCATTTTATTTTTCCCTTGATATAAAGGTCCTTTACAAACATCAAATGGGAAATCTCTAATAAGTTACTTGAAAGCAAAATAAAAGATGTCAGTTTTGTAAATCTTTCAATCGATGAGCTATAACTAACTGGATTTTTTATTTAAAGTTGCTCTATTAAAAGCATTCAATAAACAGTGTCCTTTCAGTCAGATCTTAACACAGAAAAATCCTGTAGTGAGCTAGACAGAGGTCAAACACAAGATGTTAAGACTCATCACAGTAAGAACTCAAACTTCTGCTGCCTCAGAATGTGACCTGTGACCCCTGAGAGGTGAATGGTATCGAGTGCATGTCCACTAAAAGCACCTCCTAAGCTTTCACAGTTTGGAAACTCCCAAATCAGTTTCAACATTGATGCAAAACAGAACAGTTGTGAGTCACAGGGCTTCTGTGCTATAAACCCTGGCTACCAGTCAGGGTTAAGCCTGCAATGAACAAACCAAGTTCAATGCTAACCAGCCCTCCAGCTTTGCCAGTTCCTGTGAACAATGAAATCCAAAGTCCTGTTGGTTAAAGGTCTCTAAATTGCTTTATTGTTATGTGCTAGAAATAAAGCAATCAGTGCAAGCAGGAAGAAACCCACCATCAGAGACTTTCAGTCCAACTAAAAGAGAGAATTGAGCATTCTTGCTTTGTGATTTTTTTGTTGTTGTTGTTTGATACTTTGAAGCATAACCTTCAGGCAAGACAGAACCAGAAATTTCATCCCCTTTCGGGTGATCTTATCAGGTAAGTATTTGCACAAACAAAGGTTATCTTTTAGTGTCCTCCTGCAAACATAACCACTGATAAGACTTTGCTTTTTGCATGTGGACAAAGTGCGTAGTCATGGTGCTTTGTTAGCACTAAGTAATTGCTCTGCGTTTAAAGCCTGTTCATCATCAGCTCAGGTAATTTTTCTCCAATGGGTTAAATACCCTGACAGCTCTGCTAAAGCTACAACCAATTAATCTGCCCAAGCCTGACACTATAACCAAAGTACAAACGTGATAAGCAGAGCGAACTCTTCTTTTTACAGCGCAATCAAAAGAAACCAAGTTAGCTGGCAGGTGGGCACAACCAAGTCTCTTTTGTACCAAAACGCCTGCTGAAACTGAGGATGGGAGGGGGGCGGGGAGGGGAAGCTGGCACCACGATTTCATGTGCCAGCCAGGAGTGTCTTGTTTGACCAGGTTGAGAATTGTATGACTGAGCTCTGACTCACAGGAGACCCAGATGCACCAGTCTAACACGCAGCCACACTCACACGTCCTCTCCACCCCTCTGAGGAAGCTGCTACACCCACAGCTGGCACAGCACCACAGGTACCCAGGCCATTCCCTCAGCCAGCACAGTTCATACCCTGGCACCGTGACTTACACTGCCACCAATTCACTTTTACACTACTGCACCACGCTGCAAACTAAAGCAGCTGATGGGCAAGTGCATGCCACTTACTGCTGCTCCCACAGTTTTTCCACCCCCTAGGCACAGGGCAAGAGGATCTCTGATCCCACTGAAAGGAGTTCACATCTTTCTGAGTTACTACTTTTATTTTAAAAGTATGGAGGGGTATCAGCAAACTGCCAGCTGCCCCAAATATATGTAGCAGGGTACATAACATCTCTTGCTAAGTTTTCTCTTGCAATTCATTTGACACGGAATCTGTTAATTTAAGGTAGATAACAGCACCAGAGGCGAGGGGGAAAGGTAGGATTTTTTCCAGTGTTGCTCATTCTTATAGTTTTAGTCAAGCTTTTGATTTTGTACTTCCTTGGAAATCTCAGCTCCTAGAAGTATGTTGGGCAAGGAGAACCCCAACTTTCCAGCAGAAGTAAGCTACTCGGGTAAGTTGAGCCTTGGGAAACCCAGCAATCTGGAAGTCAAAAAAGTAGTAATAAATTAATGGATTTAAAAGAAAACACTACTTATTTAATTCCTGTGGTACTATACCACGTTAGTGATTTTTTTTCTCATTCTATGGGTTTGGCTAAAAAAGCTTTTGTGAACCATTTCACATTCATGAGGTACAAACACTCTTCTGGTTACATTCTGGGAGCAGCCATTCCCACACATCCTCAGCCCGCATTAAGTGCTAGATTTATTAGCAAGCATGTCCAGGTAAGGTATTGTTTCATGTTGTTATGAAATTCCCCATGAGCATCCGTATGTTAAAACAGTTACTCTTATCATCCATCAGCAATCCTGAACGAGGACATAAACTATCAGCTAAAATGCAGTACACACTAACTCTCCTCTGTGGTTACTTGAGCAAGGTTACGGTAACATTGTGAAAGACAAGAATTACTACATATCAAACTCAGGAATCAAGTACCGCTGTTACTAAAAGCAGGATGCAGAGAATTAGAGGCACACAGTTTCATTTTGAAATCAGAATAGCTTACAACTTGAAGTGAAGAATAAGAAAATGCTCTCTTTTTGTCAGGAACTTCTGAACCCTTGCAGTTAGCTGCTGGGAAGCTCTGATATAAAAACACAGTGATAAAAATGGCACAAGTCTTATTTAACACGGTGTCTAGATCTAATGGGAACATCTTTTTAAATCATTATGTTTTTTTAAAGCAATCTAGTCTCAAAAGGTGAATGGGAACCACCATTTTGAAAGATGTCCAGTATTACTGATTTATTTGACAAGGAGATGCAGGTGTACTCCTAGACCAGAAAATGCTAACATGAACTGAAAGACCCACCTGTCCTCTGGAAAACTTATTGTATATACCCTGGCATGCTCCTCAGCTGGATGTTTACCATGGTAGAACGCTGGCTTGTGCTTTTAGCCATCCCTTGGCTTGAACAGACAGCAGCACTGCCTCCACCCTGGCTGCTCTGGCACAGGTCTTGCTGCTCCAGCTCAGTTTGTTATCCCTAGTTGGAAGGAAAGCTCAAAGTCCACCTTAACTCCATCCCCTACAGCCTTAGCCAAACGCTTTTTAAGATGCTAACTAGCAAGGACCCTGCATGCACAGTTACTTCTTCAAAAAAACCCAAGAGCTGAAGCAAAGAGGTGGTCTGTTTCTAAGAGCCCCATCAACAGGCATGCTTTATTTCAGCTACCGCAATGATTACACACATACAGCATCTAGATAAAACAACCAATGGCTCGTGCATACTTCTCTGCATTTATTTTCTCACCTTTCATCACTTTAGGGTGTTGTTTGGTCTTAACACCGGATCCTCTTGGGATATCCAGATACCCTCTTTGAATGAGTTTCTCTCTCACCCTCTTTCCAATCACCTGTGCAACAAATCTTCTCTTGGTCTTGCCATTAACTCAGAGCCCTGGGTGCTATGAAACCACACCCTTCTGTTCCTTTCCTGCTTAAACTTCCTTTTTGCAGCCTACTGCTTTCACAAGGTATGTCTTTTTCCACTCTCCAAATGGTCTACGCATTGCTAAGAAAATGGGAGGAAACAGTCTCCTTTGACAGTCTGAGCATGACTTAATGACCTTCTGTTGTCCTTGTTCTGAAAGATGACATAGCCCCAGCTTCACATACGTGAGGTATTTGGTGGTATAGTGATTGCCTAAGATCAATCAGGATTCCTGTGATGTGTTTATACAGGTTCCCCAATTGCCACACAAATATTTTGAAAGTCATCTACTCCTGTGTCAGAAGTGGTATGCCTAAGGCCCCACACTGTAGGCAATGACAGGACTCTACTGTCCAGCATAACTGAATTTGGGCTTAGAATCATTCAGGTTGGAAAAGACACATCAAGTCCAACCATTAACCCAGAACTGCCAGGTCCATCACTAAACCATGTCCCTAAGCAACACATCTATGTATTTTTTAAGCAATTGCAAGTATTCCTGGGCAGCTGTTTCAATGCTTGAGCACCTTTTCAGTGAAGAAATTTTTCCTAGTATCCAATCTCAACATTCCCTGCTGTAACTTAGGCTGTTTCCTCTTATCCAATCACTTGTAACTTAGGAGAAGAGACTGACCCCCACCCGCCTACAACCTCCTTGTAGGTAGCTGTGGAGAGCAGTAAGGTTCCCCCCGAGCCTCCCTCCTCTCTAGGCTAAACAACCTCAGTTCCCTCAGACGCTCCTCATATGACTTGTGCTTGAGACCCCTCACCAGCTTTGTTGCCCGTCTCTGGACACGCTCTTCAATGTCTTTCTTGAAGTGAGGGGCCCAAAACTGACCACAGTGTTCCAGGTGCAGCCTCAGGCTTGTTTTGCATTGTGCTGACAGACTGCCAGGTTCAGCCAGGACCATACATCTGTGGCACTGGAGGTGTACGTTCAACCTCCTGCTGCAACAGCAAGCTCTAATTTGGTCTTCCTGTAAGATGCGAAGTAATGTATGCAGCACTGGCGTTTTGCTAGGGTAAAACTCATGTACTGCTGTTCTGGAGCTGACAGACAACAGAGGTGAGTAACAAGATGGAAGTTTTTCCATATAATTTCTCACCACCATTCAGAAGATTTACTTAAAAGAGTGAGGGCACTGCAATGAGCACTGATGTATAGGGGAATGTGCTGCAGAACATTTACCTTCTGTCACTGCCATCTGTCTAAAATACCTGAGCTAGCAACACCTGAACTACAAGTTTAGGTGCATACCTAGCTGAGAGAGCAGAGAGCCCAGAGAGAGTTCCAAGGCTGACTTGGGTTAGCCTGTCCTAGAGTAGATATGGAGGTGCCTGAAGATTTCTCAACAAATCATTATGGCAGTTCCTTGACCTGAAGAGCCTTCAACGATGACAAGAACAGAGGAAAATAGGCTGTGGCATACAGACACACCGTTAGTGTGTCTTACGTCTAGAGATAAAAGGAAAAAAGCAAAACCAGAATAAAACTTGGAGTTTTACAGAATAACCTCATTATTTAATGGACTCTGAGATTCTCACTCTTTCCCAGCTATCAGTTTTACTGTCTCCATCCTGCTTGCCTGTGCCATTCATTCATCGCCCCTAATCTGCATGTCGTGGTGGGACCTGTACAGCTCCGCTTGTGCAAATGTTAAGTTGGCTCTACGTTTTGGTCGTGTATATTTCTACCTGAATCCTGACCACACAAGCAAGGCAACCAAAACAAGCAAGAACTTGTTAAGTAAAGACATCTGAGGCAAAATATATCTGTTGCAATATTGAGGTGACAGCCACAGCAAATTGGGCGTAACAACGTCCCTGGTAAAACAAGGAGCTCAGCAACAGGCTTGGAGTCTCAGCTGGCTAATCGCAGAGGAATGCTGCTGATACGCACCAGTGGAGGGCCTTATTTCTCCTCCCAGCCGTGCTGGAGTTCCTTGCAAATATAAAAAGAACTTAGAATCCAGTGGAGCAACAGGTGAGAATAAATCATTATAACTGATGAAGACCACTTTTATTGAAAGCTTTCTAGCTACTTTTAGGATTTCTTCCACTTCTTTTCCTTTCTTCCTTCCTTTTTAATTCCTCTCTTTCTACTTAGTCACTTTCTTCTTCAAAGTTCACAATGTGGTTCAGCCCTGAGTTCTCTGCTAGATGCCAAGTTTCAAAGTTCCCAAGTACCTAATCCATGCACACCAAGCATTATAAATAACATTTCCACATTTATGCCAACTGGATCCTGAGCTAACCTGGTTTATAGTCATCTGGAATTCTTCAGAAAAAGTGACTCGTAAGCACTGTAAACAGTTTTGTCTTCCCAGAGGACATCAACAGTTTCCAGCTTCATTCCCATCTTCATTTTGTGATCTGGGTTCAAGGGCAAGGTATAGATTTAAAGATGATGATAATGCAAATAGCATTAATAAAAGAAACCTCAGAGTGATCTGCTTTTCCCTAATAAGGCAGGCTCTATCAGTGCCCCAAAGGCAGCAAGGTGCCAATACAATTAATCAGACTGTTTTTAGTTCTCCCTAGACAGCAATATTAACAGTTTGTTTCAGTCTGTTTATATGGGTCTGACAGGTCTTCAAGATGCTATGTTCACTTTCTTGTGATTAATAGTCATTCACATACTAAGGTAAAGACCAAGCAGAAAAAAGAAAGTTTTTAGAGCAGGACTGATAACTGGATTCTCTCCCCCAGTCTTTCATTTCTAACTAGCAAACAGTACTAAATTTAGGAATGCTGTCTCACTGTACTGTTTTAACTCCTCCTTTTTTTTTGTAACTTGCCCATGTGATGAGCCAAAGGGAAATTTAAATCACTTATTTTCCTTGTTTAATTTTCAGCTGTAATCTATAAAGCCATCACACTGACAGTGATGTCTGCAGCGGTGACAACAGATGCAGAAAACAAAGCCATTGGGACTGTTTTGAGCAAGGAAAGACTCCTGGGAAAAGAACTTTGCTTCCTTCCCATCTCTGCAAACTTCTTAGGGGAGATACGTGGGCCCAACCGAGCACCAAACCCACCCTGACAGAGCCTTAACAGACCAAGAAGGAGCTAGACTCCAAGATGTGTTTTGTACATTCCTTCAGTGGTTTTCACAGCCCTTTTAACAAGTCCTACCAAACTGGAGATGCTTCCCTAGCACAAAACCAAACCCTTCTTGGGCTGGGGTCCTCCTCTCCACCACAGAGAGCTTTAGTTGAAGACAGTATGAAGGAACTCATGGATAAGAAAAGGGACCGTTGGACTATTTCCCAGTTTCCCCTTCTGCCATTCTCAGTGTTTCATTTTGATATAGGCAGTTTTTCCTCTCCTCCCTGCCCCAAGAGAAGACCATGGCACACATTTCTGTGCTAATTTTTGTCCATTCTCTCTTCTCTCCATTTTCTCAGCACTCGTCATCTCTCCTTTTTGGAGGCAGGTTTTGGGGCTCCTCTTTTGTTCTGGTTTCTTCATTAACTCTTAATTTCCTGAGATCCCTTCTCTCTTTGAATCTCCTCCTTCTCCTGGCTTTCCCTCATCCTTTGTCTCTAGTCCATTCATTTCTCTGCTTAGGCCTCCTTTGATCTCTCTTCTTTCACTCTCTTACCCAAGTCCATTCAGTCTTGTGCCTCCTCCTGTCTATCTTAATCAGGGTGTTCTTTCCTTCAGCATTAATCAGAAAGCATAATTTCTTTTCTGCCATTTTTTCTGAACAGCAGCCTTCACAAACCTTATTCCCTTTTTAGTTTTATTGCAATTGAAGAGGATGGCGCAGCAAAGTTATTGTAGCTGAACAGCAAAAAAGCTCTGCAAGATAGTACCATCCTCTAGAACAGAAGAAAAATAATCCCAATTTTCAAAATGCTGTAACCTGCCCTATCACATAACAGGAACTGGGTAGTAAGACACAAACTCATATTAACACACAGTGTCCCTGCCACAAGAACTCCGTAGTGCTCTCCTGAAACCTGCTGCTATATCCTTCTCTTAGTTGTTAAGAGATAATTCATCAAAGCAGTGACATAGGTTATACACCAAATAGCATACTGCCTCATTCCTTACCTGGGATAAAGGCACTAGTGCAAGCCTCCTCTCCCTCCCAGAGAATTCAGGTCCCCCATCCCTAAAACTACCATGCTCAAACAGTGCTACAGGCACTGTTACCACTTGCTTTCTTGCCCTCTGGCAGCTCATAATTTCAAAGCAGAGGCTTTCCTATTTGCAGTCTTGTCTTACTTACAAACTTGGGTATACAAATGCTTACAGGTGCATTTACCATCAGGTCAGCTGCATGTGCCTGGAGCCACTCACCTCACAGTACAGCATGAGCACAGACATCTCCCCATCTCTTGAGGCGACAAAAAAAGTAACTTGGCTTTTTTAAGGTCACAACTGAGGCTCGATGGTTTCAAGATTATTCACTTTTAGCTTGTTAGAAAAATGCAGCAGCAGCTAGATGGACTTAAGATATAGCCCTTTTAAAATGAAGTTCATTTTTTATAAAACTACTGTTTTATATGAAACATCGTCTGCTGTGCTGTGACCATGTATTTTCCAATAAACAAAATGCTCAGCACAGCCACGTCATGGATGGAAAGGACAGTGGCTGAGCAAGAGCACAATTGCTCTGGTGTTATAAATCATATGCTGGGTCACATGCCAGGGGACTACATCTGGCCCCTGCCTTTGTGTGAGATCATGTCACAGAAGAGGGCAGAAGTGTTGGACAGGTGGGTGACTGGCCTCTCTCATGCTTTAACATACTGTGAGGTGTTTCAAAGGTCCCAACAGTGACTATCGCACCGTGATGCCATGGCAGGGAGCATGAGGTTTTACACCTGACTGAAAATACTCACGCACAGCCAGGAAGCCTGAGGAAGAGTAAAAGATGCTCACCACAATGTGTGACCCCTGGGCTAACAGTTGCCAAGAACAACTTCAGGTATTCAAACCCTATAAAACCATTTTCTCTGGAAGCAGATAACCCAGCTGTCCAGAGAAGTCAGATACAAGATACAAGCACAATAAGGTAACACCTTCAGAAGCAGATTGTGAAGTGGGGAAAAAAAAAAAAAAAAGGAGAAAAGCAACGTGACAAGGGAACTACATCCTTGTGCTATATGCCTTCCGTCATTCTTACCTTCTACGCAGATCTTCAGCCACTGCTGCTCTGCAGCTGAACAAATAGGCTCGGAGAGATTTTAGCTGCTGTCTCAGGCGGACAACAGTTGCCAGAGGTTCAACATGCTTGTATAACATGGGATTTTCCTGCTGGATATCAATCAATGGCTCCTCATAAACATATTCCAGGAACTCTTTGGCTTGCTTTGACACCTGAAAAATAAAGCAGTTTAGCTAGGCTTTCCTCCCAACTCTTCCTAAGCAATCTTTCCCTCTGTGATCTGCGAGCTATTCTCTGCATCTGAAAACTTACTCTGCTACCAATTACAAATGAAGACAGAGCTGAGAGAGATCCAGCTGTCTCTACTTATAGCCAAGTCAAACTCCATCAAGCCCATCCAAGTTGAGTGTATGAGATAATTGCTTACTTACCCAAAGTACAGCGATATCTGCAGCCACATATGTTTTCACTGCAGGGTAACATCCTTACTAGATGTTTTTCAAGTCTAATCACTGATTACCAAGTTTATTCCCTGTTAATATTTTTCTGTTTGCTGTTTTATTTTTTGGCAAGAAGCAAGTGATTAGCTACGTGCCAAAGCACAACATTATAAAAGGAAACATAAACAGTGCAAATCCAATCACATTGTACTATCCCAAGGTATAGAACTCCAGTGTAGAGTATTACTCCCATTTGTTTCATGCTCAGTAAATATGGTTAAAATTATATAAAAAGAAAATAATCAGAAGCACATCTATCAAGCTGTTGTGTTTTTTTTTAAATACAGATAAATAAAGTTGAATTTTACTGGAATTACTTTATCCCAGTGTTTCATCTGCAAGAAATTTGTGCTATGTTCTACCCCAACTGCAAAAAGGTACTGTAATCTAGACAAAGTAATGGGACTCTTGTTCCTACTAGAAAAGACACTCCTGTTTCCAAGGTGAGAAGGCCAAATTCCCTCTCATTCCTTATTTCTGCATTTTATCACAGCTGGAAAAGAGAAGATGGGATCATCTGAAATGAGCTAGAAATCACTTGAAACTGTGCTATAGAAATGCTATTCCTTCCACAATTCAATTAGTCCTCCTGGACCTTTAAATCAGTGTTTACACCGAGTTGAGGGAGGCATGAATTAGGCTAACAAAAGGAGAAGGGCACATCACAGCCTCTTGAGATTTAGGATGTTATTTCCCTTCTGGTGCATTAAGGTAGGAAGAAGGGAAAAGCAATAATCATCCTTACAAACAGCACCACTTCTGAAACCAGCACAAGTTACCAGCTACGGAATTCACTAGCTACTTTACAGGGAAAGCGAGTTCCAAATGTAACCTTTCCACAATGCACAATAAAAATATAAGAAATAGTGCAAAAGCCTGCCTTCCCACCAATAACTACACAGATAACACAACATGTCATTTTAAATGCAGCAGACCATAACTCCACAGGTTTCCCATGCCATGAAGCTGTATTCAGTATCTCACCTACCTGTATTAAACATCTCACTCATTTATCTTTTTTTCTCCCCACACCCCTCCTTTTTTTTTTTTTTTAATAATGCACATACAAGGAACTGTTGCTACTGAATGGAAGCACAGGTAACATGCTGTGTAAGGAGCAACACAGGCAACTTGGATTTTGTAGAACAAAACTCTACAAACCACAAATATGTCAAGTTTTCTAACACTAGCGATGTTGATGTTTTATTAGACATGCTAACTGCAGCACACAAAAGACACTACAGTTAAGCAACCTGTTTTTACAATCATTAAACTATTCAGTGGTGATATCTCAGCAATCCCCTGACAACAGCTGTACCTATAGTAAATATTATTCCCCTTCCACCAATGGGCAAATTAAGCCACATATTCATTGATTCCCTAGGAGGCACACGAATACTTGGTACAGTGACTAGCACCTCCCACCAGGAGGACTTGGTGCTCAGTGATGTCTTTGTAGTCTTAGGTCCTTGCTTTAAATCCCTGCCCAAGCGATGGGCTCTTCACTCACCTGCCCTGCTGCCTCAGGAACCAGAGTACAATTACTGTATAGGACCACACCTGTGGACACTTGTACCCTGTATAGGACAACCCTCCTGGGACTACAACATTAAGAGTATAGAAATAAAAAAATGCCAGAATTGAGGTCATCTGAGTGATTCTGCAATATATGTGCACTATGATGACAAAGTATTACTGTGCAGCTCTGGCGCTGCATGGTAAATGCAGCCTTTAAGGAGAGAGGAGCAAAGCAAACCTTTCACTCTCCTTGCCAGTACGGTGTACCTGCAGGAAAAGTAGCTTCACCCAGCATCACTGGCTGACAGGAAGGTATCGGTTCACTCTGCATGCCTGACACGGGCACACAAGTCACGTAAAACATTAACTCACATTGCCAACCATAGCAAAGTTGCAAGAAGCTGAAATGCAGTCTTATCATGAGAAGGGTCAGGCAGCCATAATAATTCAGCTTGCTACCAGCCAACTATTTAGTACATGTACTAGGGTACTCACAGTCCCCCAGTTTTACTGGACAGACTAGGCAATCCCATTAAACAAGCCACAAGGAGTGAGAAGATGCAAAGTGCAACAGGGTTTTAGCTTGAAATGTCATACAAGGATGGATGCTAACATTTCCAGACCTTTCTTCTTTAGAGGCTGAAAACTTACAGTTCACAATTCAATCTGCCAGAAGTCAGCCTCCCTTGAAGCCTTCTGGCACAAGGAGTTCATTGCCTTTTGTGTTTCTCTGGCATTTTGCACAGGCTGGAAGCCACCTGAACCAAAGTGCAATACTTACTGGTTTTTGCGTGCAAATGGAGAAAACAGTTGGTCTAAGTAAAAGAAAGAAAGTGTGTTCACATGATTGCCTTTTTTCTTTTCTCTTCACACAAACACGTGAAAAACACAAGCATGAGAACAGTAGGAAGACAGGAAAAAAACAAGTGAACCGGGGGACTTAACTGCTGCTTCAGTTATGACAGAAGAAACATGCTGCCTAACTGCCAAGCTCTTATTGCAGTCAAGGGTGTTTTTTTTTCCTACCCATGTGCTTTTGTACGGGAAGACACAACCACACAGATTTCTACTGCTTCTGTTTTTCATGACTTGTCTTGCCAAAAGTGGACAAGAACCTCTCCATTTGCAAAACTTACTTAATTGAGGCAAGTTTACCACAGCTGCTCAGATATCTAGGAGTCCATGAAACATAAAAGAGAAACATGTTCAATTACACTGTACCATGATAAAAGCTCACATTGTAGAGTACCTATTGTTGCTTGCTGTGCCAGAGATAGGCAGGACAGACCCCAGAAACCCCTGCAGATGGCAGGGAAAAGGCAGCAGGCAGGAAAGAGTGCAGGCTGTCAAACTCTTCATTCACTTTGCTTCCATTTGGTGGACTGACAGGCACGTTTCAGGCTGTGTGAAACACAGAAGCTTTTGAAAACTGAAGCCTTGTTTCAGTTCTGACCATCAAATGTGGCATGTGCATATTTCCTGCAGGACCTCTCTGGGGTATGCTATGAGTCTCACCAGGAGCAAATACCCCCACCGGAGAAGCTCCACTTGCAGACATTGCTGAGGTACCTGTGAGGGGCAGGGCATTTAGGAGAAGCTCTGTTTTTTAGCTTCATTTTGGAATGTTGCTGCACAGCTTTGTGTGGGCACACTGGCCAATTACAGGAGGTGAAATGCCGACAAATTAAAGTGATCTTCCATCAAGAACGAGCCCAAAGAAAATTATTACTCCCAAGATCACAGAATGGTCAGGGCTGGAAGGGACCTGTGGAGATCATCTGCTCCAACAACCCCCTGCTAAAGCACATTCACCTACAGCAGGTTACACAGTCACACCCAGGTGGGTTTTGAATTGTCTCCCGAGAAGGAGACCCCACAGCCCCTCTGGGCAGCCTGTCCCAGCACTCTGTCACCCTCAGGGTAAAGAAATGCTTCCTCATATTCAGGAGGAACTTCACGTGTTGCAGTTTGTGCCCATTGCCCCTTGTCCTGTCGCTGGGCACTGCTGAAAAGAGCCCGGCCCCATCCCCCTGCCACTGCCCTTAAGGGATTTGTGTGCGTTGATAAGATCCCTCTCAGTCTTCTCTTCTCCAGGCTGGGCAGGCCCGGCTCCCTCAGCCTTTCCTCATCGGGGAGATGCCCTGCTCCCCCCATCATCTTTGTGGCCCTCTGCTGGCCCTTCTGCAGCAGAGTTCCCTGTCTCTCCTCAACTGGTGAGCCCAGAATTGGACACAGTTCACCACAAGAAAGTGGGACAAGGTATCTGTCTTTGCCAAATCAACACATTGGATCAATATACACTACTAAGGAATCAATGTAGTTTCATTGTAACTATTAGCAGCCAGCACTAAGCTGCCTTTTAGACCATTCCAAAGAACTATCAGACCTCACCTGTAAATGGAGAAAGGAAATGCAGATGTAAAAGTGCAGGCAGTATGTGCTCTGCCTCAGAAAAGTGCTGCTTAGTTCCTATGGAGTTATAACAGGGACAAAAATAAAAGCATATGTATGCAGAATTGACCAGAAAGGACGAAACCCCAAAGGTTTCACAAAAGTAAGACGAACTACTTCTTATTTTAATGCTATACGTGCATGGGGTGGAACTGAAGAGAACCAACCAGCCATAGCTCAGTTGTTACAGTGCCACTGTGGCACATGAATTCCTCTTCACCTTCCCTCCCTGCCTTAGTCTGTGCTCTAATAGCTGGGGATACTGTAGTGTTCTACCTAAGGGACGGTGTTCCTTTCTTAAATCCACCCCTCTGAGCACTTTGGCACAGAGACTGGTGAAGTATCAGCACAGAATCTGCTTGTGTTTCCAAGCCACATCACAGTTGTTCTGCCTGTTTACAAAAAGTGCAAATTAGTAAATTCTCATTATTATAGTGAGATTACAGTAGATTAAGCTTTCAATAAAAGCTTAAGCTTGAAAGTCCCATTTACTTTTATGCCTTTTAGCTTCTTATACCAAGACCACAGGAAACTGAGCATAGACCAGTTTTCACCCTGCAGGTTTAGAAAACAAAACAGTTTGTTTTCTTGGCAGCGTTACTGACAGTTCTTTGCCTTACCATCCACTTGCCCCTTATCAGGTCTAACTATACTACCATTGTCTAGCAAGTTTAGTCCTTTGCAAAAGCATTCAAAGAAAGAAATCTTAAGTATTTATTCCTAGCTTCTAGGAAAGAGAGGGGGGGTTGTCTCCACATGTAGGAACACTGTAACTCCCAAGAATCTTGCATTTCATGGTGCAAGACTATCATTTTCCTGATGGCAGGCTCTGGCTACCTTTTAATAATCTCCCCATCTGACAAATTTTCTTCTTCAAGAGAGCTGTTTTTCCTCTAATAGGGCATTTACTGGTGTTTTTTCCTTTTCAAATAGCCCATAATAATAATATTCACAGACACAAAACATCAAACAGCCTCTCCTAACAGTGGCTGCTAGGTCTGAAGCTCTAGCATGGTCTGGATTCCTTATAAGTTTGTTATTGTTTCAGTATATGTTCCCCAAGATAGCAAAACAACACTGCTACCGTGTTTGCTGGCATAATGCTTTGAGGCATGTAATCAGTTGACCCTAACTAGCAACCAGCAGCCAAGGCAGCAGCAAATAGCAGATTACGGAAGTTTTAGAAAAGCTGCTTGTGTGGCAAGTGAACAGCTGTAGAATTTTCTCTTTGTGTTACTTTTGGCTGTCTGGTCCAAACAAGTGCTATAGCAGTGTACTTGGAGTGTGCTTGAAATGTTCGCGCCAAGAGACAGGACATACCGGGCCTTGCAAACACCACATGTGGGTACGCTTGTTTCTTGGGGGCATTTCCACAACTGAGCCTCCATCACCAAGCAGTGGCAATACGCAGTCCCTAGCACTCATGAAATAGGTACTCCTCAAGGGCCCAATAACTGCAAAGATTAGAGTTAAAAGAAAGGTTTCAGTGTTCTGCCCCTCCCTGTCTCTTGAATAGCCAGATAAGCTACGATGGAAAAGATGTCACCAAGAAAGAGGAGCATGGCTGCTTTTGCGGAGGCATGTCTTAGGCCTGGCTAAGGAAATCGTGATGAAAACATCTGTCTTGTTGATAGAGCATGGCTTATTCTGGCCAGAGGGACAAAGATGACAGTATTAGCAGTTAATGCCTGTAACCTTCAACCTGTTGCCATGTCTGTGTTTCTATCTGAAGGGCAATTCAGATGACTTGCTAGCAAGCCAACCTACAGCAAGATTACCTTGTATTTGGAAGTATCCCAATTATGAACCAGTCGTGCAGGGATGAGGAAGCTGTCATCCACATGGCAGGTGCTGCAGTAATACCATCCACTGTAGCTGCACACCTTGGCTTTCCCATTGGACAAGCCTATGGAGCGTTGACAGCCTAGAGAAGAGTGAGAGGAAAAAGGCCGGATTTGTACATCATGCCAGAGGTACACACTTAAGATGCAGTAAGAAAAGTAGTTATTCTACCATTTAAAATTTTATTTATTTTACCAATGTGCCATTTCTCATTCCCTAAAAACCAGAAGAATCACTATCAGTATTCTTGAACTAGCACTGAACAAGCATAAACTAACTTGGGCATCTATGACAGAGAGTTCAGAAAGCAGTCAAAGAATACTTAGCATTTCTTAATAAACAAAGGGAGAAGACCAACTCTGAGACACTGGGCATTTAAAAGCCATGGCTGTCTGAAAACCATGACCTGCAGCTTAGACAAAAAATACCAGACTGCAGAAGTACTGTGTGTTTCCTCCAGAAAGCTCCCATTTTCCCCACAATGGAACTGGCCAGCACTGGCTGCCTGGAGGAGTGCAAGCCAGCTCCTGCTGAAAGCCAGAAGGGATGCTGACTTGGCAGGTAGGATTCAGCTACAGAATTAGCACAGCCAAGGCAAATGACAGTCAGACCATGAATAATAACTGTGAGCAGCAGTCACATCAAGAATGAGTAGTCCTTGACTAGCAGCAGTGACACAGCTCAAGTTTCCTGCAGGTTGGTTGGGGATTTTTTTTTCCTTACAATTGGATTACTCCGTGTCTTACATATAGTCTGAGGTCTGCCTGATACTTTTTTCACAGCTGGATCCCTTGCCTCTTCCCATGCCTTCCTGTGTGGAGCCCCTAGGATAAAACAATGTATTCAAAAACTGCTGCTTTAGCTGGAAAGAACTAATGCAGAGCTCTTCTTCACCTGACCACCTGTTTTCACATAACACATCAAAACACCATGTATTTGACACCTCTGTCTTTCTCTCAACTGTTAAAACGAACAAACAGGTTCAAATATTAGAGTGGAGGGCTGAAGACAGCACAGTCACATTACACAACCTGCTCAGGAAGTGAGGCTAAAAAAGTTTGGATAAGATACAGTAAGATATCTGTGGCTGTTAACACCTCTTTGAAACAGCACACATGACAGTATTTCTGCTTGTCCTTCAAATGCTAGTGTCCCTGTATGACATGTACAGCTACAGACACAACTGGCACCAGAGCCCCACTCCAACATGTGCTGTATGCTCTCAGATGGTCTCTGCTGGAGCTGGTTAGTAATGCTGATTAGCAAAATCCTTGTACATCACTTTCACAGCAAAAGTATTGGTTAAAGAGTTTTTCAGGCAGAAGTCAACTGACTGACTGCTTTTGTCAGTGTAACTGATTTTGTTTAGTGTAACTATGTAACTTCTCCCACTGAGGGCATCCTTTTTCCCCAGTAGAAGTTACCCTGATTTGAGGAGAGTTAACAGCTCAACTACTCTAGGCTTTAATCAAACTGCTCCTTCTCCCCATTAGCTGATGCTACCACGTCCCCTCTGCTCTAACCAAAGCAATTAGAATAACCTGATCAACACAATTACTCCACTTCCTCCTCTTCCACACTCCAGAGCCATTTGGCCATGGATTTTCTGCAATACGCACTATTAAGTGAATCAGTGTAGGCCCTGTTCTGTCTCCATCTCTCCCCCCTTCCCTTTTTCTGAAGTGAGGATATGCAGTTTCTTGAAAAAGGAAAATATATCAACAGGTCAGTTGATGCAAGATACTCATATACTGTCTCCTCCTTTACCATCCGTAAAATCAGAGCGTAAGTATAAGCATGTATGTCAAGTGGTATAACTCAACATACGTAATGCAAGAATGTGATCTCATCTTAGCTAATAATCAAGCAGAAAACCCAGACAATATTATGACTGTAAACTATTACCACTGTAGAAATAATTCTTGTACAGTAAATCTAAGCAAAACGTTTTGAAAAGCAATATTTCTAGGGCAGAAAGAATGCAGGTATGCTGTTTATAAGGGTAAAGTCAATTCAGGTAATTCAGCAGTGTGTTACAAAAAACCAGGTGATCTATGACTGTGGCTTGGGATCAGAACTTAAGAGGCCAACAACTTCATATTTCCCTCAGTGCAAAGCATGCATTTTCCTGTCTTTCCTTTCCTGTTTCTTTTTTTGTATATTTTTATTAAAAAAGGCAGTTTCCTGACTAGTCAGTTAAGTGTTTCCATGCAGTACTGCTCCACTATGCCGTTATGGTTGAAGTCAGCAGGCACACTTAGTAGTAAGCTCAGTATCAGTGCCCTGTAGTACATATAAAACTACTCTTTCAATTTTTAAAATGCATTCATACATAAAAGCTGAAGGTTTTGATCAGCTAAAGAGACAAGAAATACCAGTCCTGTTTGGCTGACATGAAATTTACCTGACTGGTAGCGCTGTAACATGCTTGCAGAGGGTACTCAAACTGTTGCTATGGAGCCTGTGTTTATATAAGCACAACAGAGGTAAATCTTGCCCCTCTGTAAAGGAAACAGAAGTATGCCCACTCCTCATGGAGCAAGATGGAGATCTACAAAACAGAGCATCTCTCTTTCCCAAGCTAAACAGGAACAAGCCCTCAGAGAGGATGTTTGTGTTAGCAGTACCTCAGTATAGCCCGTTCTTCTGTGCCAGCCTTGTTAAAAGAAGTGAAGGGTCTGAATCTTTCTCCTCACTGGTTGCCTTTGAATTCCCTATCACTGAAAAGCACTGAAGTATCTGTCTTTACATCTCAACTGGCTCCAACTTCAGCTTTCATTACATACAGCCATCACCTCACATTGAATGAAACAGAGACTGCTAAGTGACACGTAGCGTTTTCCAGTTCAATGTGACTGGACCAGCTGATGGAGTACAAATGGTAAAGCTGTGTCTGAATGAGACCGAAGTCTCCTAACTCAATGCCACTGAAACCCGCATACACATTCCTCGCTAGCCAACACTGGCGGATGGGGATGGGGACAGGACTAACACCTAACTGCCGCCGTGCACTCCTTGCCACTCCACAGGCTGCTTAGTTTGCCTTAGTGCTCTAACTCCTATCCTTTAGACCGAAGGTAAGAATAAGCTAAACTCCAATTTGAATTGCCATCATCCTAAACTAAAACGTTTGCAGTTGAGAAGTCATCATTTTAAGGCCTGATTTCTTGCAGCCTCCTAGAGCCAGAAACTCATTCCAGTCCATGGGGAGAGTTTCCTCAGGAGAGGAATGACAAAGCACCAAAGTGCTGGGGGAGCTTCCCTCCTCCTCCCTATGTCCAGCCCATAAGAACTAAAGGTCTCTGGGGTGAAGAGGATCTCAGCAAGCAATCCTGGATGCCCCTCCCTTCAGGAAGGGTGGTTTTATAAAGAGAGGAAAGTGGAAAAAGTTCCTACCCAAGCAGCATCATTGCTTTCTCCCTTATCCCAGCCCTTCTCTGAGCCCATGTTTGTTTTCCTGTTCCTCAGAAACACATTTTTACACAGACTATTTCTCACTCCTCTTCATATCCTCAAGTAAAATCACATTCTGTAAAGCTACGTAACAGTTGCAAGGTTGCCGTATTTTAGATGAGAATGGAGCACTGGCACCTACCTTACATTCTCCCTTACCTTGCAAGCTTTGCTGTTTGAAAATCACCATCTTTTCCATTCCTATCTGTTGTGACTCATAATGATGGCTATTTCTACAATCCTTTCAAATCAAGTTATCAAAGCACTGATTTTCTTTGATGTTATGCAGTTCAAAGTAATGTAGTGTGACAAACATATTTCTGTGGCATAGACCACTTATACTACTTTTTTTTTTTTTTAAGATGGAAAAAAAGAAAGCAAGAGTGAGAGAGAAAGAAGAGAAGGAAGAAATAGCTTGTGGCTTAATGCCCTTGGAAATCTGGCACCTGGACGGTCAGGTATATAAACCTGCCATCATGTTTACCAGAAGCAAAGCTAGTACTGATTCCTGGCTTTAAACTGTTGGGCAACCCTCCCATCAAGATAGTCAGATGTAGCTGATCACCTCAGAGGCAGTAACACAACACAATAAATAGGGTGGGGAAAGGGACCATTTCATGCTTGCAGAGAAAACTGTTACTTCCCTGTACCTAGAGAGCACCTTCCACAGATGGAAGAAAAAACAGCACAACTGTCACCAAGCCTCTCTCACCTATTCCTAATGCTCTCACACAGAATATTATTCCTATAACATCTGTACAAAGGTCTGGCAAACCCTGAGTGTAGAGCAAGGAGAATAGTGCAATATTTCCCTAGTACCCCAAATCATCCTTACCTAAAGAATGTTACAGAGCAAGCTACAGAGGGAAGAAGTGTAGCTGTAGGTGTACTGTTAGCAAAGTGAGGGAAGGAGTAATCCCAAACCTTTCATCACAGAAAATATAACAAAACAGCCTTGAAATCAAGCAAAGAAAATAGGGGTTAGAAAAAATAGCAGCAGGAAAGTGCTGCTGGGCAGATGAACCTCTCTCAACATGTCTGTCAGCAGAGCAGAGTATCAACATCAAGAGGCTCATCTCCCAGTGCTAAGACTTTGGGAAGAAAGAAGCACAGGAAGATTAGGTTAAAAAGTTATAACAAGTCTCTCTCCTTGACTTAAGATGGTGGTGAGTATTGTACGGAAGAGGACTCCATGACACTTGAATACAATTCCTCTTCTGCAAAGTGTAGAAAATACCATTTCTGCCACTTTCAGGGTGTTGCATACTCTTACGGTCAAGGAAGACACACACAACTACTCTTTTTATCCAGATACCTATTTCTTCAACCTTTCAGTAGGAAGAGATTGGAGTAACTCCACAGTGAAACAGAGAAAGTGGAAGACCAAACTAGAATTAAGTACACAACTGTTTTCCTTATTTGATGAAGTTCCTTGCTTAGTATCAGGAAAAAGCAACTCCCTCATGATTGTGTACTGTAATTAAATCTGTGACAGATTAGCTCAGAAGCTAATTCATTTAGAAACAACATGCAATATGAAGAAAATGACCCACAGACTTCAAAAGGCTTTCAGCTTGATAAAGCCATAAAACAGACTAAGCAGGAGAAGCAAAGCAATGAACTTTCAGCGTATTAGATCAGACATACAACATTGCTCTAGCTGTTCAGCACAATCAGAAAGAGAAGGTGAGAATTACTTCAGCTGCTGGCCTTGTGTTTCTGTGCATCTATTCCAATTCACTCCACCATGGGAAAACTCAAACTCACAAGGAAAACACACTAACAATCCAGCACAGTTTCCCCTCATGCCTATCCAGGCTTGAATGTGCATTACACTGAATGTGCATTACACTTGGTCCTTTTCCCAGCACTACTTTTATTCCAAAGCAATTATCTTCCTAAAGAAATAATCAAAAACTCATAAACCTCCAAGCAAAGTCCCACACTTTACTTACCTTGCCCACTGTTTTGTGAGCTTCTTACAGACTTTAAGTAACATAAAAATCCCACATTATTTATGGCAGCAATGTACAAATCCCACTTTAATTATAATTTAGATCAGCTTCTCCAGAAATAAGGAACAGTTCACTATTCCCCAGCTCCCAGATTCTTTTTTTTTTTTTTTTTTTAATAGACTCCAAAGGATGAGTCAAAGGAAACCTGTTCAGCTTTGCTTTGCTGAGACTCTGAAGCACTGCCTGACAGCAGGGAATGGGAGCTCCTGCGGAATGACTTATTGGCAGGATTCAGTAATTCACCAGCTCTTTAGTCAGGGATGGGAACTGAACACACTCTCTGGGCCAGCTCTCGAAGTCTGCCAGCTAGGAGTGAGTAGGTAATTTGAGCATAATTAATAATGGTATTCCCATTCCTACGGTTGATTACAGAATCACAGAATGGTCAGAGCGGGAAGGGACCTCTGGAGATGGTTTAGTCCAACCCCTGCTAAAGCACGTTCACCTACAGCAGGTTGCACAAAATCACATCCAGGTGGGTTTTGAAAATCTCCGGAGAAGGAGACAACACAGCCCCTCTGGGCAGCCTGTCCCAGCCTCTGTCACCCT
>JAVJGJ010000061.1:13714891-13733302 GCA_035590215.1 Microhierax caerulescens | reverse complement strand
CTCCTCCTCATGCCCCCCAGGGTGCCATCGGCCTTCTTGGCCCCAAGGGCACGCTGCTGGATCATGGGCAAACTTGCTGTCCATTACACTCCTATTTGGTTTTACGTACTGATAAGGCAAACAAGAGAACACAGCAAAGAATGGGCCAGGTACCTGTGTGATCTGAGCAAACACTGGTGCCAGTGTCCTCAGCTGTGGCCAGGTCCTTTAGCAAAGAGAGTCTCTACTTAACTCAGTTTTCATTTCTGCTCCACAGTTAGTTTGACAACCACTTATCCCTGCACTGCTCGCTCATTTACCTACACTGAAGGCTATCTGGTTTGCTAAGTTTCATTTATTTGATACAGCAACCATTAAACATACTTACAAATAATCAGCTCTGTCTCTGTTTGAATACACAGCTGGTTTTGTACCTCCTCTTAACATGAGGAAGAACTGTGCATTAAGTGTGGTTATGTATTTTTGCCGATGCTATTTGGCTGTATTTCTTCTTGGTTACACAGCACTACCACAGCACTACCTTGGGCACATGCACTGTTCAGATTTACACAGCACAGGTTATGTATCAAGAGTCTAGTGACAGTGTAGAAGGCCAGACTCAGAATCTCAAACCTTACCACCAATTGGCCTGTGGTTCGTTCTGTAACTTTTTACATTTCCCCTGATCTGATCCACATGTAATAGTTTTGCCAATGATACACTGCTGTGGGATGTGACAGAAGGGGGGAAACTGCCAACACACACACAAATGCCCTAGTTTTGCAGTAGTGGACCTAAAGCAGCCATTTTCCTTCTGTATTTGTCTCCCAGGGCTGCACACCTGCACAGATGCTCTGATGCTGAGCAAATGCACAGTGCACATCACTTTTTTTTTTCCAGAGCAACATTAAAGAGGGGCTCCCTATGATGCCAACTTCTGTGAAACCTCTAAGATTCCCAAATATTTGCTATTTATCCTCTTCCAAATTTTGTTAAAACAGTCAGGTAGATTCAAATCTTATGGGGTAGGGGCAAAACTGTGAGCAAACAGCATTATAACCTAAGCTTTGTTTCCTAGGAAACTAAATTAACAGGCATGTCCCAAACCAGCTCAGGGACCTGGTATAAATTGTAACTGCAGAAAGTGGTGTGCAAATAGTTCCTGCCTGTACCTTTCTGTGAAGGCAAGGCCTTTATTAGTAAAAGCTGGCTTGACTGATTTAAAAGATGCTAGCCCAACAAGTAAAGCTGTCTCTTGTAACACAACTCATGAGGAATCTCTGGGTTCTCAAGAGAAGAACTGGAGGTGGGGGCGTTATTTGGGGTCTGAAAATGCTTCCTTTTGTCCAGTAGCTTTTTCCATCCCAACTATGGTGAGGCTTGGACATTTAGACTCCCTGGTTTTGGCATCTCTTCTTTAAACTTTATGCCAAAAGATTCATCAAGCCTGGCTTCACACAATAAATGGACCAAAAAAATCCCCAAGCAACCAAGAGTTCTTTGGGGGCAGAGGAACTAATACCTAGCACCCACAAGCCTGGAAGAAACATGGCACAGCCAAGGACAAACACAGAGCCTACACTGAGGGTAGAGACATACACACAGCAGAACTGAGCTCTTAACAGTAAAAGAAATAAGCATAGATATTTCATTTGTGATGGAAAAGAAAAAAGAAAAAAAATACTGAAAACTTCCACATTGTTCACAGAGGCAGATTAGAGCAATGAGGTCACCTATCCCCATACAGGCAGCACAGGCACCCTTAAAATCTGCCAAGGGGAATATGTAGGTTTATCAGCCAAGACATTTGTGTCAGCTGTTCTGACTGAAGGGCTGAGGCAAAGAAGTCAGTAAAACACCAACTGAGGATCGCAAAGTACACATCAGGCAGGACAGGCACTGTACTAAACTAAACTAGTTTAGTTTCATCTAAACTGCTCTTCTGGGCAGCAGCAGGGCAACTCCAAACCAAATCCTATGAAGGGGAAAACATCACTGCAGAGGTGCCAGCCAAACCCCAAGAAGGTGGAGGACCTAACTTCTACCAGCTCAGATAAAACACATAGTTCTTGCTGCCATTCCCCCTAGTCAAAGCATCTTAAAACTGGATTGAAGAGCTCACTCACCTTACCAGTGAAGATTAAATAGCTTCTGTGATCATGTCATGATCATCTGTGATAGCTGGTAACAGGTTTAATCAACTCAAGCAAGTAAGAGAGATACCATGCAGTCTGATCTTTCCCCAGACAAGATGCCACATGGCAAAACACGTGGACCAGCAACCTCTGAAACACATGGGGTAGGTCCACTGCAAATTAAGTACTTTGTGCTACACAAATTCAAGTCACCCTTGTCTGCAAACCTTCCCCTGACTCCACCCAACAAGTCAGGGGCATTTTTTAGACAAGTATTTTCCAAATACTACTTTAGACATGGAAGATGTTTTTTCTGCTTAGCTGGTTTTAGCTAGAAAAGAGTTTAGAAATACCACTGTCAGCAGTGGAAGTTTTACTTTGGAATCAATAGAAACAGGGCCTGAAAGTCAAATACAAAACTAGTAGACTGTGGTCCAAAGTGAAGATACTTAACAATAAAACCTTTAGAGTGCAAAACACATTCCCAGGGGACTTCACAGAGTCTCAAATACAGGGAAGGCAAAAAGCTGCTGAAGTCTTGGAACAAAGAGATCAATTGAAATGAAACCAAGCACAAAATACATATAGCACTTAGAAAGCACAATCCTAAAAGCCCTGGACAGGTAACAATTGTTATTCGGGACTAAAAATGTGAACAAGAGTGCTGACAACCTTCCAAAGGACCTTCTGGTATTTTATTATTGTGCTACATTTGCTAAGATTTGTCCCCTAGGATTTTTACTTCAGTGACATGCTACCAATAGGTGCTGGGTGTGATGACAGTTCACCAAGTATTTACTAAACTCAGGGACGAAGCACCCCTGCTTTTCAACTATCTCGATTTGAGAAGTTTCAACTATATGGCTTTTTGAGAAGCTGAACAAGTCAACATAGCACATGGCTAATTTTTTTTCTTTTTCTTTTTTTTTTAAATCACACTTGCTGGTTTGCATCCTATTAGGAAAATACTTTCTTTTCATGAAGGGGGGGAGAATTAAAAAAAAAAAAGAAAAAAAAAAGAAGAACTTTACGTTTACTGAAGTAGGGGTTGCTTCCAGACTAGGTGAGCTAAAGCAGAGGCTGCATGAGCCGGGCATGTTGTCCTAGGCTGTTCCCCATCTACACACATGATCACAGCACTAGAGGCAAAATGACTCCTTGAAAGCCAGAAGCTTTCCACCTGCTGCTCAATTTGACAGGGCTGCAAGCTCAGGAAATAGCCCATTTACTAACCTCGGCTTCTCATTCAGCTCAGCCAACTAAGCCAGTGGAGCCCTAATAGCAGTATTTATCCTTCTGGCAAGTGAGGAGACATGGAAAAAGCAGGGAGAAGACAGAAGGCACCCCACAAGAGAAACAAGGAAAGCCATACAGACAAATAAAAGTGTGTAGAGCACATTTTGCAGAAGGCACAAACTCCATTAGGACTTGCTGTCTAAGCAACAAGAGTTCCTGGCAGACACAACTGACTTCTCTGAAGAAATGTTTGTTTTAATATAGGACAGGGGGAGAAAAAATAAAAGGTGAAAAGGAAGTGAGACATCAAAAGAACAGGAGCTATGCAAAACAGGAGGCAAGGGCAAAGGCCGTTTGTCTTCACCATCTATGGAAACATGAAGGCACATGCCAAGGGAACAGCAGCAGTGAAGGGCACCTGGGGACATGAGGGCTCCTTATAGACCTACAGAAGAAATGCCCACCTTGGCCCAGCAGCCCACAGCTGGCCCAACAGGGACACAGGACAGCCACTGGAGTACTCACAACTAGCTAGCACTGTCTGCAAGGTGCTGCGCTTGCCAAACATGTTTTGATGGAAGCTACGTCATCTCAAATTTGTAATGAACAATTTGGGAATTTCTCCTTTATCCAGGTGAAATAAAGACATAAAAATAGCACACACACCCCAACAGATGCATGTGTCATTTTCTACATACTCCTAGAAATCATAAAACCTGAGATTTACAAGCTTGGACTTGCAACCAACTTTCACTTATATATCCATTTGAAGGTAAGGGGAAGGTCCCTCCAAAGTCTCACCTGAGCAGACTGACACTCACAAATGCCACTTGCTCAGAGCCCCAAACACTTCCCACAGGAACACAGCTGTACCCAGCAATGGCAAGATGAAGCCTTCAGTTATATGAACGTAAAGGACAGAGGCAGCTGCGATTCCAGTGCTAGCAGTTGCTAGTTAACCCCATGTTCCAAAATGTGTTGCTGTTCCCTGCCAAAAATATAAATAATGGCAGCAAAGGTAAAAGTGTTTTCAAAAAACAAGCCTCTCCACTGTTCAAGCAGTGGCCTATTCACTCATTTCCTGGAAATCAGGAGAAATAATGCCCTGCCCTCCACAGCATGACAGAGTTAGAAACGTCGGGAAAAGCTTTTGCATTTGCTGATCAAGCAAAAGAGAACTTTTTTCAAGCTGCCCTTTTGACTCCAGTGCACCAACAGTTTGTTCCCCCTGTCCCATAACTACATCTGACACCACCGCCCTGGCTTATATCACGAGTTGAAAAGTGCTAATCAGACTCCAAGATAAACTTGTCAATAGTGAGGCACAGACATTTGCATTCTTCCCTACCTGCTTGTGAGTGTCAGCTGTTTGTCTGGGAGCAGTCCCTTGAAAAGCTTTTACGGAGGGAGAAAAGGAAAGAGGGTTGCAGAGGGCATTTCAAACAGAAAAAAAAATCGGGGAGGGGAACCCCACAAAGACTGCAAAGAGAAAATAAAATAAAAAAAACAACCCTGTCCCCATCAGGTCCTCCCAACAACCTTTTTTATCAGAGGTTCATTGTCAATCAATTAGCCAAGGCAGCAGGGGTCTGTAGGAAGGGGGGTAACTTGAGAGACAATGGTCTGCCCTGTTGTATTACTATTTAATCACTTTTCCTAAATAAATAAAGCAGCCCTGAGGTGCTGTCATGTCAAGGGAATTTATAACAAAAAACCCCTTCATTTTTCATTGGTCATTACTTTTCCTTCCCTCCCACCCCTGCAGGACTAGAGAGGGTTATTACTGTAGCCTTAAGTTCCATCTTTGTGTTGCTTGCCTTTGATTCCCACTCGGACCTTGCCACTTTCTGGCACTAATTTGTTAGGCCGAACAAAGGAGGGATTTGTACCTCCTGTAAGGTCTCAATTAGGAAAGGCTTCTGCTGTATTATGCGCCATTGGGACAGGACACAAAGACGGTAATTACAGGAATTTGCACTAAATGGCTGAAGAATTCACAGCAAAACTTTTCTTTCTCCCCCCTCCTCATCCTTTTCCAAGCTTACCCCTCCCAGCAGCCCTGGGGAAAACCCAGTTCTCAATGCCTGCAAGCTGTAATTACCAACAGCAGGCCCCTTAGGTTAAACAGCAGCCCATGCCAGGGTACAGCACAAACTGCCTGCAGGAAGCATGGCACAAGGAAGGGGTCTCGGCTTGCCGGTGTGCCTCCGAAGTCTTCTCAGCACAGGCTTTTCTGAGCCACACAGGTTTCCCCAGTTCCTCCCAGTTATAATTACAATTATTAATTTCTTCGAGACGTTCCAGTTTCAAAGACCAGCTTTAAGGTTCTCAGGCAGACAGCAATGTGTCCACTCCTACAGCAAATGCTGTGCACCCCCACCCTCATCTACGGGGAACCCCAGTGGCCAGCTTCTCACAGACTCTCCACATTTCCCTGCATAAGAGTGTTCAGTTTTGCAGACTAAAAGGAGACCACAGGAGCACTGGGAATGCCTCACATGCATCAGCAAAAGACTCCATGCAGCCCTCACACAGTCAGAGTACTACTACCATATTTCTGTGGGGAATACTTAAGTGAGTGCAGATGCATCAATCCATGTTTGGGGCTGGAAATGAACCCTTTCCCACAGAATTCTGCTCCCATAGTGCATAATGCAAGACTAAAACCTATTCCACATTTAAGACATGCATTTTGTTGCCATCCCAGGTCCTGATCCTATTTTTGAGGAGGTCATTAGAAATGCTCACTTGAAACTCTCCTGCAGCTCAGTCAGAGGATGAAGCAAAATGACAAAGATTTCCTCTACTGAGCTTTGAATTAAAAGAAATGAGGAGAAAGAAAAAAAAATTTAATGTCAACTGAGACATTATCTTAAAATGCAGCCATTAATTCTGCTGTCTTCTCGAGTTTCACAAGGCTATCTGCTGGGTAACAGTGGGCTGGATCCTTCTTGGGGATACTTATTTGATCCATTCTCAGATTCTCCCTGCAGTTTTCACTCTCATAACTACCCTGAAAGGTAAGAAGTGACCATTGTCCAGTAGTGTTCAGGTAATCAGTTACCACAGGACCTACAGGCACCTTCAGTTTCAGCAATAGCTTGGCACATAATTGCTCCCTAAAAAAATTGACATGCAGTCACACAAAGAGCCTGTGGTAAAGAACAGACCTGATTTCAGGCAGAAGCCCAAAATATTGTGACCAAATCACTAACTGCAGCGAGGCCGGCCTTCACGATGCTCCAGCTAGCCAGCAGGTGCCATGCAATGTGCAGAGGTGAGCAAGAACACCACCTGCAGATGACTACCAGAAAGGGATGAACCTAGCTGCACCCACTGCCAGTTCTGAGGGCAACCCAGTACTTCTGGGACTTAGGTCTCCCCTGGAAGGGATTCAGGCCAGTAGGTCCTGAGCCCACACAGACACCATGCATACTCACACACACATACCCAGAGTGTGGTTCCAGAGTAACAGGAGACCTCCACATCAGACCCTTATCCCAGACCAGAGTGGGGAGGAGGCACGACCCTGACAAGCTCCCACAGCAAAAGAGGAAAACCCTCCAGAAAAACTGTTTCTGATACAGCTGACAGTTGCTAAGTGAGCATAACTAAAGCCAGCCAGAGAGTATGGTTTAGGCACAAGGTGCCCAAATTTGCTCCACAAAAGTGCCCTTGCTTAAGTAAAAGGACACTGAACTGCATTTACATGGGCTTTCTCTATTTTCACTTAATTCCCAAACTGGATATAATACTCATCTTGCCTAGGACTAGAATCAGCAATCAAATTAACTGAAATTTACAATTAGATGCTGAGGCTGAAGGTTGTTTTCATCCTTGCCTCAAGGGAAGAACCAAGCAGAGAGCTCATGCCTGAACCTCAGTGCCAGACCACTTATCACCAAATGATGGTGGTTTCAGGGAAGCATATATGCTTTGAGGAGTCTCCCCAGAAGGCACAGAGCCGAAAATGAGTTCCAAAGATGATCCAGAGGAGGCACACTAATAAAACAAAACAGAAGTACTCAAAGTTGGAAAGTTGCATTGTATCCAGAATTCAAATCCCTTTAATTCTGGACCACCTTTCCAGTGTCCTGAATCAAGAAAACAGCTCAGTCACCCTGTAAGGCAGCACTGGCTCAGTAGCACTGTATGTGCAGGACCTAACGTGCCAGCACTACTCATCATGCAGGTGAATCTCTGAATATACCTATAGGCTTTTCCTCCATATCTTACAGACAGCAAAGAAAGGCTAATGCGCCTAAGTGTCTACAGCCATAGTGAGAGGCAGGGAACAGCTGTGTGCTGCTAAAACATGAACATGCTTTTCCAAGTGATTTTCTTTTACTGCAGAAGGGGAATGGATGCAGGAACCTGGTGGCTTACCTGCACACTTGAAGCTCTGAACTGTGAGCCCCCTCTCTAGAGACAGCGTGGTCAGGATGCTCAGGAAGCTGGTGGTCACAGACTGGCGCTTGCTCTTTCTAAGATCATTTCCAAAGGGCCGATCTCCAGGTTTGTTCCTAAGTGTGACCTGTGGATTCTGAGTTAAACTTCTGGTAGTGTTGGCTGCTGCTCTCAGTGCCTCCATCCACTCCTGGGCCCTCTGACGGGTCTCTGCACGCAGTCGGAGGACATCCTGAGGAAAAATGACCTGAAAGCAAGAGTCACAGCCATCCTGAGTATCTGTCTGGACCGACAGGCACACATCGACATTGTAGCTCAGCAAAGGATCTTCATCAAGCCTACCCTGCTGGAATGCCATGAGATAAGACCTGTTCAAGACAAAAGTAAATGCCTTCCAGTTATTCTGGACAGTTAACCTATAAAGAGTCCCTGATTTGAGAATATTTTGGTACTCTTTAGTGTTTTCAGTCAAATTCATGGATAGGAAGAGTTCCATAGGCTTCTCTAACAATCCGTTGGTTTGAGAACAGTCACTGTTATTTTCAGGCTTTGGCACATTCTCCAGTTTCTCCTGCTGTCTTGTGAAAGCAGGCACAGAAGCATGCACCACTTCCCACAGTTTCTGTCCCCAGTCCAAAGCCTCCCATGAGGACTCCGCCTTCAGCTGCAGCTGTGAGTTGTCTGACAAGACAGCGTCCACCACCTTGGTTTCAATGCAACCACTAACAGTGACCCTTTGAAAAAGCATGAGTGGATACACAGTGGGAAGAGTCTGGTTGCCACTGCTGTCCAAGCAATATAGGTACAGTTTGTATGGGGAGAGCTCAGCGTAACAGGTTTGCCAGTAGCTGTCATTGTCTCTTCTAATTTCTAAGTATCCCTTCTTCAGAATGTTTGGGAACATTGGCTTGTGTTCTGGAGGAAACAAAATGAGAACATTACCATTAATTTTTTTAAAATAATAATTTTGAATTGTCATTCCAGCTCATGCAACTCTCCCACCCCATACATGATACATCTGGAGGATAGGATCACAGAAATAGCCTTCACGCAATAGATTATAATTATTAAATACAAGCACTGACTCCACATCTGAGCCAAAGAGAATACAGAACTTTTTTACCCAGAGGTACCAAAGCACTTCACAAAAAAGGAGACAGGGAAACAGAGGGAAAAAGAAGCAAAGCAATTTTTCTAAGATTATCCAGGATAGCAACAGAGCAACAACACTCTAAGTCTCCCAGAATCTAGTCCAAAAGAGTACAATATTGATCAAGTAATCTACTGCCAACTGAAATAGATCTCACAGTGAGAAACACATACAAACTAAAATGCCGCCTTCCCCTCCTGCCCTTCTCTGTCCCAGGCTCAACTTCATGCTTTCACATACAACCCCTCTACCTTGCCCCTGTCCCCAGCAGCCCAGGGGGAAGAAGAATGGGGGGCTGTGGTCAGTTCCTCTCTGCTGCTCCTTCTTCCTCCTCACACTTTTCCCCTGCTCCAGGACGTGTCCTCTCCAGGGGCTGCAGTCCTTCAGGATAAACCTGCTCCTGCATGAGCTCTCCGTGGCCACAGTTCCTTCAGGACATCTCCACCTCCTCCAGCGTGGGGTCCCACATGGGGCTGGAAGGACATACCTGCTCCACCATGGTCTGTCTCCCCAGGGCCTGCAGTGGAATCCCTGCCCTGGTACCTGCAGCACCTTCTCCTCTGACCCTGGGCTGCTCCTCACACTTTTTTCCCCACTCCTCACACTGCTGTGCAGTGCTTTGCCCTTTCTGGCATGCACTCTGCCAGAGAGGCCCCTCTGGTGGCTCCCACAACTGTGCCCTGCATTGAGGCCACTGGAACTGTCTGGAACAGCTCCGCTGCCAGCACCTGGGCACTGCACCTGGCAGTGACTTACCCAAGACATGGGGAATGGAGAACTGCACCCAGCAACAGCACATCTCAGCACGACCTGGGATCAGAACATTTTGCGCAGCTCCATTTATTGGAGAGGAGCTTTGCTGATTTCTGGGAATCAGGCTCAGGACCAGCAGACATGACCAAAAATGAGAAGTAAGAGGCTGCCCAGACCCACACACGGATATCTAAATGACTCAGCACTTCAGGTGCTTCAGACCCTTTCACAAACCTTGGCACAAAGCAAACTCAAGGGGAATTTTCTTCACCCCCAGAAAACCAGCCATATATGAGTCAGTCTGGGCACCAAAGTGATAGGAATTTAAAAGAAATTATCTAAAGCATTTCTGAGTTTTAAAAAAGGTTTCCGTGCAAGATTTGTTCCAATCTGATTTGCACCACTTCAACCATCATCAATACATGGCAATCATATTTTCACCTTGGGAAGGACACGTGGCTCTGTACAATTTTTGTCAGTCTCTATAAATTCAGTGGCATTCACACCATTATGCTCTAACACCAACTTTAACACTTGGACCCCAAAACAACCCAGCCCTGAGGAACAAATTTTTGCTTCCATTTGACTTTTAGTTCTACCTTCTTGATTTACAAACCGTGACAGCATTAACAGACACAAATGAAGAGGCTTCTGCCTTTGGTTGACCATCTCCCTCAGAGAATAGTATTACTGACGCAGGAACAAGGTAGCCACCTGGGAACAGCTCCTCATCCACCGCCTGGCACAATTAGGTCAAAACAAAATCAGCATCAATTGACCTTAACAGGCAGTGTTACAAACCACAGCAACACAGGAGCTGTTTCCCTAGTGGGTTCTGCCCTCAGGCTGACAGCCTTTGAAAGAGCATAGGACAGACAGCTGGAGGCACAAATTATTTTCAGCATCTCAGCTTAACCAATTACTACTCCTGTTAACAGGCCACGCTCTAAGTTAAAGTTTTAGACATGATCACCTCCAAATATACCTAGGATGCATTCAACACAGATCTAACAGAACAGAAGCTTGATGAAGCTTGGAACAAAGAGCCAAAGAAGAGCTTGTAAAGAAGTTACTGCATCTCCAATCTGTACTGGGCTTCCCAGCTAACACAGCCAGGATTACTGGCCATGCTCTCTCCCCACCACCAGCTAATGGGCCAGGAACCAGGAGTGTTTGAGCGACTTAGTTACTGACCAAGGGTAACTAACAGTTACTAACAGTTGTCTGACACCAACTGGTGAGAAAGCAGAACCTGGGCTGTAACGTACATTCTAAGGAGATGCTCCCACCCTTGGCTGAAAGCACTGCTGTAGTTGGTTGTGAGAGTTGTGTATGGGCAGGAGGATGACTCAGGACAGCAAGTGTAAAAATAAAAAACTTTGGCTAGCTCTTCAGTGAAGACCAGCTTTAAGGATTTACAAAGATTAAGCAGACAAGTTTCAGTTAAACTTAATGAACAAACATGAGAGTTAACTGTTTGATATATTTAACGTGAATATGCAAACCTTAAGGGTTTAAAAAAAGGGGGGAAGGATGCTACCTCCCATCCACACTAGCAAGAAGGATGCACTCAGGTTGCATTGCCAGCTCAGCCTCAGCTTCCCCACATTACCCACATACTCAGAATGGAGTCTGCACTTAACACCACATTCAAAGCACTCTACCTACAAAGATTTCCTGCATATATGACTAAAATCATAACAACAATTTAAAAATTGCTACTGTGGCACTAGGTCTGAAAAGGTGGAAAAGAAATCAATATAACTATACTTTGCAGACAAATAAGCTACTCGAGAGTATTTCGGCTAAATATGAAAACCGAAAGCCTAATCTAAAACTCAAAATGACAGAGAAAAAGCACTTTCATAGCCCAAATGGATAGATACACACACATGCACTCACACACACTAAAAGAGAACCGATTTTGTTCACTGTACATCTCTGGCCCTAACATTCATTAGTATTTCTGTGCTAACTCAAAAGCCATTAATTTCTCTGAAACCCACACTAATCCCTTTGTAGTGCAGATAATGGGCAGCCATTCTAGAGTCATCTTCCCTTTCTATTAATCCAATCAGGGAGGCAGTGCTTCTGCAGCTCCAACTGCAATCTCTCTCGCTTCCATCAAGTACAGATGACAGTTCAAGCTTCTCCATAATAGGACAACTCATAACCTTCCCCCAGCCACTCCTCCATCTGCACGAAGGTTTGCTTGTCTTTTGTTGAGTTACAGAAAGGCTACCTCTCCCTGCCTTTTCACAGAGGCATCACCCTCTCCTGCCTTCACCCCACTACTTCCCTTCAAGCTCCCATGAATCAGTTCCACTGGCTCTGGCTCTAACTGGGACAGAACCAGCAGCCAACTTGATTAAAATTCAAATGCTTTGTATTGTTTAGGTCTGGGCAATAGATGCTGGCAGAAACAGGTTGACTCCATATGCTGCACATACAAACACACCTTACAACCCTCTACTCCTTTTATCTCCTCAATGTGCAGAGTGCCAGATAATACCTTTCCACTCAGAGCAAATGCTCCATCTACCTTCCAGGCATCCTTTTTGCTCCCTTCAGAGACAGGGAGAGTAAACTGAGGTAGAGTAAAAAAAGGGAAATAATCACAGTAAATGGCCCACACCTGAGCCATCTGGAGTTCTCATTTCAAGGGATAAGGGGGAAGAAGGCAGAGGGAAACAAAGAGAGACCCAGCAGCTGGGGACAGGGCAGTATCTTCCCTTGCATTTCTCCTCTCCTTTGGGAGCTTCCTACTTGTCCCAGCTAGGAACCCCACACCGAGCACACATCTGCTGCTCTCCACACTTGGGGTCAGTTGGTGCAACCAGCACCACAGCAGAGGGAGTTGTCTCAGCACATCCAGAAGATGTATGCTCCTGAACAGCTGGCTGTCCCTCTTGGTATGGCAGGAAAACCCCTGTTTTCCACCACTGAAGTGTTTCTGATGACAGTAATAACAAATAACTTGGAAAAGGGCTGAAGCAGAGATGCCTAGTTTCTGAGGGGGTTGTCTCTTGAGGCGGCAGTCCCCTCTGGATTCTCTAATGCTTAGTAAAGAGATGAGTGTAAGTTACAGAGTTTTTGTCAATAGTCCTCCTCTTTGATTTCCACAGAACTTAGCAGAGACCTTTGGGACCCAAAATGCTCTCAAACTGGGTTGGGCTAGTCATCTCCTTGGTAGGGGTTGCTAGATCAGGACAAACTGTGCCTCAGCCAGTATGACTCAGATCCACAATATCCATTTCCCTCCTAGCTAACAATATGGTCTTTTCTTCCCACCTATTTTCCTATCTGGCTCTGCAGGTATATCTCTTTCAGGCAAGTATATCTGATTCCACTTGGTACTTAAATAATGGCATTGACATTTAGCCACAAATTTCCAGCAGATGGCTGTCCTCAAGCCAAAACTGGCTGCTTCTCCCAATGCTACTTCTTTTCAAGGGATCACTACAGCAACAGGACTTATAACTAGGCAGGAGTTTGCATTAATTTATATAAAGAAACGGCACCCCTCCCCACCAGAAGGGCATTCACTCTTTTTCATCTTCCTCAGACACAGGGAAAGGAAAACCTTTCATGGATAATGTTGAACTTGCAAACCCTTAATTTTAGATTTATGCATGGCTAGTGAAGCTGGCTTAGCCATTCACCAAAAACCAGCTCCTCACTGAATGAATTGCCTAAACAGATAAAGAACCTGAACAAATTATTCGTTATGCTTTTCCCTTCAGATGTGGCATTGTACAAGGAACATACAGGAAACTGCTGAAGTCCATAGGATCCCAGCTGCCCAGCTACTCCATCCAACCCTTTTTGCTCCTCTGCAGCAAGTCAGACACTTGTACAGGGTTTGCTGAGCAGATGCACAGCATGTTGTGCCTACTGACGCAGTGCCTGTGCCAAGAGGGCAGTGGAGCGGAGAAGGAGGTTGGATCCAAAGTACAAGACCAACCCAGAACAGGACTCAACTCTGGCAGAGACAAAAATATAATGAATTCAAAGAGACAGTTACCTACTACCAGTTAGGAGATGCAAGCAGCACTTGCAAAACAAGTGAGAATATCAAACGAAGATGGATTTGCTGGTTTTTTTATATATTTATTCAATTCAGTTTAAAAAGAAGGAAGAAAAGGTACAAAGTGACTGCCAAAGCTAAGAAAACAGGGTCAGTTCACATTAGGAGAGTTAGCTGACATCACTAAGGGAATGATAGCAACTAACCTGAAAATTCAGTTATGAAAGTCATCACAACATCACTGGAAGCAATCAGCACTGCCCCAGGAGATGAAAACTCTGTTCATTAGCTTTATGGAGTGTCGTAACTCCAGAGCAAAAACCTCCATAAAGAATAACCCTTGCAACCAGAACAGCTTCACAACCAAACTCAACGGCACTGTTTACTGTAGTCCTCCCACAGTGTGAATTTATCCACTGTATGTGAGCCCCTCCCACAGCCTCCCACCGCACTCCCCTCTTCATCACTCTGCACCCTCCCACAGCCTCCCAGGCAAGGGAGTGGAGTAGGTCATGCTTCCCTCTACTCGGGGCAGCTGTCCAGCCTAGTCCCCTGCTGTTGCTGCTGCTCTCCGCCAGCCCCCATGGCCCTTTCCAGCTCAGAGGGTGCCCAAGCCCAAGGAGAAATCAGGAGTGAGCCTGCAGGGAATAAGTGCTGCACTCCCTGAACTGGCCAGGGGAGTCAGTGGGGAATTATCATCCGGCAGATGAGTTGAAGTCAGGTGATCCAAATTACACTCCCATTTGATCTTGGGCAAAGCACCTCACCTGTGTCCTTACTCACCCTCCTTATTCTTACTGTGTGGTATATTTAAGCTGTGATCTCCTGGGAGAAGGGGCTCCCTCTTGCTAGATGGACAGACAGTGCCTGGCACTTACTCCTGCAGTGGAGGCCATCCAACTCGTATTCTACTTTAAGTAACATTTTTGCCTCCTCAAATCTTGAAAGGCCTCAAATCTCTGCAGTACAGCTACCTTTTTCTTGACTACCTTTTAATGCTGAAAATAAATTGCCCACAGGAAAGGGCATCAGTTCTCCAACTGGCTTGATACCTCTGGGATTATTTCCAAGTGGTTTGAGGCTTCCTGCTCTCCAGAGGGGAAGGTGCAGAAGTGTTATTTCTGCACCATCTGCCTCTCAAATAGCAGCACCATTACCTTCTGCACAACACCACAGACCTATAATGTTGTGCCATCCCAGTGGCAATTAATGCCCTGTTGGTCTGCCCTGGCTATGTAGCTTCTACATACCACAGAAAAAGGACAGCATTACAGGGGTGTTTTGCAAAATCACAAATGGCAACTAGGTTTCAGAAATGTCCCTGGTAGATGGGTCAGGAGCTATGCTTTACCTGGCCATCACTGGAGGGAAAGTGTGAAGGCTGCATGTCACACCTCTGGTATTTCACACCTCTCAGGATCTCTGGCCACCTCTACCTCCTCCACCTCGGCAGCAGCTCCTCCTTCCAGCTAGCTGTCTTTGAAGCTCCTCCCTGAGCAGGACAACAGCAGCAACAACTGATGGCACTGCTGTCTGCTGCTGTGACCCACCACCACAAACTGTTCCACACACAGGTATGTATCCCTAAATGCTGCATGAGCCAACATCACAGGCACAGAGCTAGTACCAGCCACCACTACTGCTGCTGCAGGTGAGGATACCTGGCAAACAAAGAGAACACCCCAACATAACAGCTGTGTGGTCACCCGAGTAAGAGAAAGTAACACTGGAAAACATCTCCTCAGAACTCAAGGATCACTCCTAGTCCCCAGCCTGTGAATCAGTGGCGTGTTGCTCATGAACACCAATTTAGATGTCTTACCTCTTATAAAAGCACACTAGAAAAGTATGCAATATGTACAAGAGCTATATGAAGAGACTCCCAAGCCTCTCCTGAAACATCCCCTGCAAAGACTGACTACAAGGTCATACCTTTAAAGTGTCCCAAATGATGGCTAGGCTCCCAGACAGATAAAAGAATTGTGAAGAGAGGGGGAAAAAATAGGTGGTTTTTTTAAACCAGTCAGTCAAAAGAAAGAGGTGAAATTCTGGCCTTGATCAGAGACCACAGAATTTGGGCCTGTTGGCCAGTTTTAAGGCAATCACCTTTCTCCGATATCTGTGTTCTGCCATGCCATAGCACTGCAAACACCTGATAGGCTCAGCTTCCTGGCAGAACATACTGCCAGAATCAGTGGGGCTGGCTGGGTACCTCCATAGCTACCTATGGAGAGGAGCACAAGGTGCCAGCCTTCTGCAGTCAGTTTGTCAGGGTGCAGGTGCTCAGCACAATGACAGCTCTGGAGTTCCCCAAGCTCACAGGCACGGCAGACAAATAAAAGAGCTACCCAGGAAAAGTGCTATAGCATCCCACAATCTTGGGAGCGTCTGTGTTCGAATGAAAACATCCACATGACTATCAAAGATAACTGCTCACATTGTTTTTTAGTGATATAAGCAAGCTTTCACTAAACAGATGCAGCATTCTCCCTTTGATTCCCAGACCACATGTCCAGAAATATAAAAGCCTGCCTTGAATAAGTGTACAACTTCTGTATTTGCTAGCTCCACTTCCCCCTTGACACTGCTCCTGAGCACAAACAGCGTTCATTTCTCTTGACACTACTCCCCGGCACAAACAGCATTCACTTCTAGTACACTAGCTGTTCCTGCCAGCAGGCCTAAGGAGATACTGCCCCAAAAGGCACAGCTTCTTTTCAGATCCTTTTCTTTTACAGCACATGGGAAGGATGCAGCTTCATTTTACTTGTATTATAAAAAAGCAAGCAACAGGAACAGATAAGCTCATAGTAATAAATATACTATGAATAAAGATAAGGAAAAAAAGTTGTGAAGAGTTAACCTACGCAGCAACTTGGCCAGCCTCGGAGGATGGGGAGACCTCTGCAGGCTCCAGATGGAAGTCCCTTTACAGCAATGAGGACTGACAGCAGAGCCTGAAGTTGCTCTCAGTATTTCCTATATTCGTTTAATCTGTATTAAAGCCCTGGAAAAGGATGTCTCCACAGGCTGCAGCCACTATGACCCCTTCAACCACTGCAGCAGCTTTCAGCCAACCTTAAAACACATTTTTCAGTCTTTTGTGAAAATAATTACCAGTTCCAGATACACGTATCTGCAACACCTACTTTCTTGCTTTTCTCTTTTCAGCTCAGCTCACAGTAGCAGCAAACTCTATGGCAGGCTCTCTTGTAAACACAGAGGGAAGAAATACCATGGCTTCCTTCTAAAACCTGTGCAGCAGTTAAACAGAACAGGTTAAGGAAACAAGTTAAAACAGTGTATTTTCAGAGCACAGAAGTTCTTTGAATCTTCATTGGATTAACCACATTTAAACAGTTTAAGAGTCTGCTGAGGGGCTGGGGTAAGTACAACTGAACTCCACTGCTACTACCAAAGCAGTACGCCTTGGGTACACACTGCGATGGGGTGACTGAATCCTGGATACAACCAAGCTTAAGGAATCCCACGGTTAGATCCGCCTGTACACAGAGCACGTTTGTCTTTTCCTCTTGTGGTTACATGACAGCAGGTTTTCTGTCAAGCTGTTCTAGACACTGGTTTGAAGTCCTGTTACAGTCTTGACTCTGGACACAGCAAGGCCCTTTTAGGGCTTCCAGAAGTTTGGTGCATCTCCCTGTGGTCTGTTGCCTCTAAGCAAAGTGGACTAAAACAGCTTAAATGGGAGCCAGGGCCGAAGGAGGACATCACTGCAGACAGCCCAGCTTCTGAAAGCACAGAGACTCTCACCCAGGAGGGGATGAAGACTGCTGCATGCAGTCCCTGACTTTGGAAGCAATGATGTCCCGGTATTGCAGTTCCTAATAAAATTTGTTTGTCAGAAGGGGAAGAAAAACCTACACCATCGTTTCCATTTTTCATTCTGCTTCCTTTTATGAACAGTTACATCACACTGTCTTGCATCAGTGTGTAAAGGAGAGGGAGAATGTAATTTGCTTCACCCCACACTGAGGTGCAACCCATTAGGTGCACCCCAATGTGCTCTTGCAGTTGCCTGAGCCCTGGACTGACAGAAGGCAGAACAGTTTGGCCTCAGACTCTGCTGCTCATACCAGCTGGATTGGTGATTTGCTTCTTACAGGTTGGGGATCCAGTGGCCGTCTGAAACAACTCTCACTGAGTAAGTACATGAACAGGTCTTTAAATTCAGAATGGCTTGGGTATTTCTTATCATAAACAGTGTAAGTTACAGAACCCCCATCTTTTACTGAGGGCTGCATGGGGAAATTGGGCAAAAGGTTAAGCTTAAAGCACTGTCAGGGACACGTACTGATCTTTAATGGCTAGATTTTAATGGTGTTTCTGTGAGCATATGAAGGTGCCACATGTTAAGTTAAACCCATGGGATACCCAGGATACCACTGACAAAAACTGAGAGCTCTGCCTCCAGGCTTCTGGGTACATTCCTGTTCTGCATCCCTTTCACAGGAAGGACACAGAACAGAGACTGCACTCTGTGAGAAGCAGTGTATCTCCCTAACAAAAATAACAGCAGGTATACTTGCCTTTGTCAACCAAAAGCACCCTTCTCTGGGATACATCAACTACGTCACAATATAACACAACCACCTACAGGTTTGTGTATGTATATATACATATTTGTATATGTAGAGGAATTATAGAGGACTGTATGAAAAGTTTATTTGTAAAAAGTTTGTGATGATTGGTAAAAACATGAGGTA
>JAVJGJ010000061.1:13702592-13714831 GCA_035590215.1 Microhierax caerulescens | reverse complement strand
TAACATTGATAACATACAGCTATGGGCTGGCTTCAGGTTCAGTGGGTTGGCCGATGTAGATAAGGTGCATGTGTGGCTGGTTCTGTGAAGTGGCTGAGCAGCCAATGAAGAGGCTGAGCCACCAAGGGAGAAGCAGAGAGAGTGAGCGTGCCCTGGATGAGGAGAGACTAGGAGAAGGCAGCAGAGGGCCTAGCATGAAGAGTGTGCTGGTATGAGATGGTAAAAGACCTTGTTGCAACTTAATAGTTTGGAGAGTGCTGTGACATGTGTATATATATATAGACATATTTATATACGCACACATCCACAAACACAAAAATTAGACAGCTGCTTTTCATGCTCCAAAATAGCTGACACCTGGAAAACCTAACCAACCCTAAACAGGCCACTTATTCATAACTGGAGTCATTCCACCATAAACACAAACACATGCTTTTACAACCTTTTGGGTTTAAAATGCCTTTGTTAAGTCTTGCCTTTATTTAGATTATAAAAATCTCTGTGGAACTAACTGCTTTTCTTTTCAGTAAGTGCCCAGTCCACTTTTGGCATCTGCAAAATAAATCATGGAGATAGAGACACTGGGTCAGTGTTTCCGAAGCCCTGAGCACAACCTCTTCCAGCTTGGGAAAGGAAGAGGAAAAAGTATCACTCGCTGAAACACAGCTTCATACGGCTCACTGGAGACGCCTGCTTCAATCTGATAACAAGACTTCCTGTACCCCATACAAAGCTGGCAGAGATGCCTTAATATTGACAAGCACAAACTGCATGCCTGAGTTTTTGTTAATTGTTTATGGACTGAATAGCCAGCATTTCTTAAAGAAACAGAGCGGAGATCTCAGGCCTCACAGTAAAGCTTTGTACCCTCTTTGGATTTGCCATTTGCCCAACAGCTTTAACATTTGGAATTTTTTTTTAGCTTGGAAAAATCAGGTAAGGAAATTATAAAAAAACCATATTTTTTTCAAGCTGAACAAAATAGAAGCAAAAAGTAAAACAAGGTTCATTTTTCAAAGCATGAAAGGAAAAGAAGTCAAGATTTGTTTGAAAACTGATCCTTAGGCAGGCAAACAGACAGAGCTACATCACTGACAAAGCCATGCTGATTTCTATCCTCTTAAGAGCCACCTCACAGTTGTTTGGTTTTTTTTTTTTGGAGGGGGGTGGGTGTTTCTTGGGTTTTTTAAACATGCAGCTCCTCTTTCAAGATAAATATTCAAAACATAGGAAAGTCCTCATACCAACAGAAACAATAAAGCACCAGCACAAACCTGTATTTCCTTGAATGTCCTCTCCCTTGGTTAAAGCCACGTAAGAGAGCAGAGCACAGTTATTGTCCTGACCAGGTGCAGGTGGCTGCTGCAAGGAGGTGCCTGTGAAGACCACTCCCCAGTTTACATGGCTGATATCAGAGCGTGACCTGTTGTGTCCTGGTTTGAATGTGGAGGCTTCCTCATTCTGCACCAGGATGTCATTCACTGAGCGAGGCCTATCTCTCCTCCGCTGGCAGATATTGAAGATGTTAAAAGCTGTGGTCTCTCCTTCCCCTGCCCAAGCAAGGTTGTCAGCAGCTGTTCCCCTCTGCACCACATGCTGGTCTTTGGCAGGGAACACTGTTTGAGCTTTGGTTTCCAAGAGGCCATTTTTGCAGTGATCCCATAAGAGGCTACTTTTGGCTAAGGAGGCGACATTCCGCAGATTCCTGCTCCCCGTTACCTGATCAAATACCTCGTGCCCAACCAGTTCCTGCACCTCCTGTACACCATACACCTCAGAGGGCTGCACAATCTTTTCAAGCTTAGTATCAAAACTATTGAAAAAGTCTTCAGTCACTTCCAAGGCAGGGCTAATGTCATCAACTTCAAGAGCCTCCATATCCTATGCTGCCGGTGGGGCCGAGGTGTCGCAATGTGTTAAGAAGACACCACATGAAATCCAGAGAAGGAGATGCTTGACATCTGTCCTTGGCACACCATCAACTTAGAAATGGTGGGGAAAATACATTCACCAGCCACAATCCTCAGTGGTAGAAAGGAACCAAATCAACCCGGCTTACTATCCACTGATCAATTGGGCTACAGTTTCTCTATGAAATAAGCTCATAGTGACGGAGAATACCTGTAAAACAAAGCAAAACATCATGTCAGTAAGGGCCTTTTCCCAGGTAAATACATTTAATCACATCACTTCTCTCACAGTCCCCTTGATTTTACTTTCTCCGTCTGACACCAACATGGTTGTGTATGAAGAACCCCTTTGGGGCTTCTGTTGTTCACTTTCTGTGAACTCGGTATTACCACTTCTTGAACTGAAACCTACAGACAGCATGATGGGGCACAAGGTAAAGGGGAGACAAAGGGATGGCATTTATTAACCAAGCTTTAGAAAGCTGCACTGAGGGGCACTGCCAATATCACAAATGCAGCCACCTAAGGAATGCTTAGTACAGGCTCCCTTCAGGCTGTAAGAAAAAGTTGAGAAACAAAGGGTTAGTAAAATAGGCCAATCAGCCTCAAAGAGCTTGCCACCTCCTCTCAGATAGCTTGCACTCCCAGTTTTAGGAGACCAATATGAGTTCTATAGTAGCTACTTGGCCTACTTGTCTGCATAAAGAGAACTGTGATATTTGCCTAATAAATCAATGCTATTAGGCTGCTGCAGAACATTGCACACAGAGTTTCTCTCTAGAGTATCACTGGGAACCCAAGTGAAACCTCGTGGCAATCTAAGCCCCAGAAAGACAATGCATCCTACCAGCAAAACAAAATATGCCATATCCCGCACCGTCACAGATGCGCAAATCTTTACTTCCAAGCTGTTGACTGACTGGACATAACATAGGAATAGCAAAGGGCTTTAAGGCTAGAACTACTGAAGCGCTGTACTGACCCACCTGAGCGCATGCCTGTGAGGTGGAAGGAAGGGAGGTTTCTATTCCTTGTAGTGCAATAATGGGGTGTCTTACTGCTGACTTCTGTCTCACCAAGCCTGCTGACTTCTAACCTCACCCTCTTGAAGTTCTATCCATAGTGTTGCCATGCTTGAGGGAACTGCATGGTAGGCATGTTTCAATTAGGGAAATCAGACAAATGTGGGCAAGTTCTTGGGACATGGAGACTGGACATTTGTGCTAGCAGGAGAACAGCTAGGAGAAATGATGTACCTAGTCTGTACACGCAGAGAAGGCCAAAGTCAGAGATCTACATTCCAGTTTTCACCACACCAGTGTAATCTTAGAAGCAGCAAAACTGCATTAGCTCAGTGCTCTATCTAGATTAATATACTCTTAACAGAACTAATTAGCCTGCGCAGGCCTGATAATTAGCAGCTCATTAGCTTGTGAACGCTGCCGAAATGCTACCAGGACCCATGAAGATTTACACTTAGCAGGAAAAAACATCTATTAAACAGCATCAAACACAGATACAACTTCTATTTAAGTTGGGTTTTTTTCAATCCAGAACAGTTTATTTGCCTAACTTCTATTAGCAAAGTTGTTTAATAAGCACTCTTTTCCTATAGCAAGGAGGAAGGAGGCCAGCAGCCCACCACGAAGGGGGCACAGAATCCTGTAGCACAAACCAATCCCCTCTGTAATGACCTGCTGGCTTCCTCCCATCCCTGCTTCAGTTGTGGACAGCCATGACACGGTTGTGTTTGACAGCAGCAGCTCACCCTCCCTCCTTACAGATGAGCAGTTCAGACCATGATCTCTGCAAACACACTCCAAGTAAATAACTTTCAATAACCCTGGAAACTTTGAGCCTTTACACGGAGAACTTCTTCCCCATATCTCACTTCAAGGATTCACTTCAGTAGCCTCACAGTGAACCAGCACTAGGATCACTTTCAACAAGTAAATGTAGAGTAAGACATTGAAGGTAGAGCCAGAACCACAACCAGAGGGCTGAGGAAAACATATCTGGAGTGGTTTCAAATCTGAACGGTATGGGAAGAGACCCTCGGCAAAGCTGTGCAACTGTGTCAGTTGACAGCAATGTGAAATAAATTCATCCTGGGCACATCTGCATTGTCAGCTTAATGCAGCATAGAGTTCACTCTCAAAGCTCATTCCTGTCAGCAACCCCAGAACAGTGTTCTGCTCACTGGTACCTTAGAGCTTGGGAGCTCCAGGGGTAGACTAAGGGATATGATGTGGTGCAACCCATCCACTTATTCTACATCCTGCTATGACATGTCTTTAAAGCAAGAATGATATTTTGAAGTCGCAAAACTGCAACAGGCATTCATTTGAACAAAATCAGCACTAACATAATCATACACCAACAGTGAAAGCTACAGGCTGGCCCACTCAAAGATGCTGCCTCACAAAGGTTGGCAAAGAATACAGCCTTGCTCCCACTCAAGGGACTGGAGCAGCAATCGCTCCAGAAGGGCTTGTGACACACCACTGAAGCATTTCAGTGGTAGTAGATGCAATGTTACTCTGTTCTTTACTTTAAATCATTAGGAAAGGTGGAAAGCAAGGGGGAAAAATTGGCACTTACATTTAACAGGTTCATTTTTAAATGCTGGAAGCTTCACGCGGCTGCACGTTTCTCTGGATTCTGTGAGACTGGAGCCATCCAGTGTCATGCAGCCAAGCGTGGTGATGCTGAACTGCAAACTGACCTCGCATCCAGTAAGATGCTGAATCACAATGTCATGAGAAGATGACAGGCCCCTGCATCACACAGCTCACAAATTGCAGCACTCGTACCTTCCAAACTATTCTGTTTGTCCTGCCCAATAAAGATGTGAAACGTGACCTCAATCGTGGCAGGCTCATCCCTTCCTATACCGCTAAGAACCTCCCCAGATCAAAGAAAGAATTGTGCCAGTAATTCCCACTAGTACTGGGATTCTGTGATCACATATCCTCCATAAACACAGTTTGGCGTTTTCTGACAGTGGCACTCAACAAAAAATTAATTCAGACTTCTGCACTAATCTGGTGCCAAATGAAAGCAAACTTTGATATGGCAGTAAACAGCTCCATCAGAACCGCCTCCAGGAAGGAAATGAGTGGAAATCGCTTCACATGAAGGAGGAAAAAAAGGCAAACAACAGGATAGGATGAACTCCTTTTAAACTACTATAAAATATATTATGTATTGTTTCTTGGAAACACCTGAAATTTTCCAAAGATATTCAATCTAAGGCAGTGAATAGGAGAGGAACAGAGACAACAGACTAAACTATTAAAGACTGTCAAAGCTACATGCAACTGTAAGCTGGGATTTGTTATGGGAAGCACAAACCTAACAGCTCATCCAGGCCCCTGGGAGCTAGTCTTACTGAAAAAAAAGGTGAAGGAACGTGGTGCACTGTACTTAGCAAAAACTGCTAGGCACAGGGATTGCAGCAGCTGAGAAACATGTTTTTTCTGTATGTCTGCCTAGTGCAGATACAGCTTTCGTCCATGAACATGCAGTGGTCAGGTAACTAATGTGCACTTACAACATGAGTAAAGTCTTCACTATCATGAGTTTATAGTGGCCATATTACTCATATGGCTGAGGTAAACAGCAAGGATTGCTGGTCACGCCACACGAATCACAGAAGTTCAGTTTAGTCATTAGTCAAGATTACTTCCGTTAGAGAAGCCACAGGGACTTAACCTAGGTTTCAGCACAGTCTGACGGCAAAGAAAAATCATGGATGACAAATGCCAAAGAACGTACATTGAAAGAGATCATTTAACTTCCTGATGTCCTTTTCTGGATCCCCACAGGACAAAGAAAATACCCAGGCATTGCATAGCAAAAACTAAAACGCACAGAAAAGGCAAGGGTAGGAAGCAATCTTGCAGGTGATTCACACCACCACTACAGGCACTCACTGCATACCCCCAGCTTACATACTATGTTCAGGACTGTTATTCCAGCTCAGGCAGGAGAGAAAGCTAGAGCCAGCACAAGTTTAGGAACCAGTGACTGAAGAGATCCATTTAGCTCACCAATCCATACAGAAAGTATATATATAAGAAGCACCTTTCACTCTAGTTTCCTAAGGAAACAGGGTTTGTGACACCATCCTGCCTATTTGCCATTTATTCTCCTTCTCTCTCTTTCAAGCTGCATGGGTAATTTCAACTAGATGTGACAAAGCAGTAGTATCCTTAAAGATGCAGTTCTTGAACTGTTCATCAATGCACAGGAAACACGCCCAAGATCACCCTCCTGCTAAGAGGGAAGCAGGCAAAACTTGATCCCTTACGGAGGCCAGTGTCACCACATGGGTCTCTCCAAATTAGCCACAGCACAAGTCGTTACTGTGAGATGGATGTGAAAATGCTAGAACACAGAGGGGGAAAGCAGGAAGGTGGAATAGGAGGCATCACACAACTTGATAAGCAATCTTGTTGGTTTTGGTGCTCACAGGACCTCCTCTTCAGTACATGGGTAATAGAGATATATAAAACAATGAGTGATACACAACAGATAAATAGGAATTCCCTCTTTTCTCTTGTATTTGGAGAGAAAATTAGAAAGGAACAACAATGATTATCACAGGCAATGTGTTCAGGAGGAAATGCATAAATCAGAGCTCTCAGCCAGCAAAAGATAGCAAAAGGCAGATAATAATGTTAAAAGTACTCCAAGTCTCATTGATTCCTAATGACTCTTAGACTCAAATTCCTGGCAAAGATTTGAGTGCTTCTGAGAATTTTATCTCAAGAGCAGAAGAGGAGTTTTACAAGTTACCTGTATACAAATAGAGAACAAGAGTGCCTCAGCTACTGGAGAGCTTGCCTTGCCCCCTTCTCAGCACTCTGGAACCTGCCATGGGAACTAGCTCTTCTTACTTCACACTGCATTGCAACTGTGGGCTGAAATTCCAATGCCAACAAGGAAAATAGAAAGGGATGTTCTTTCAATTGAGCAACAAATTGGTAGCAGAAAAAATTCAAGCAGCCTCAGGGACCTTTGTTTCTGTTATGTTGCAGGCCTGGACCACTACAGTGCAGTTTATGGGCTATGACAAGCCTGGTCTGATCAACCTGCTGAAGCAGCTAGTACCTAATGAACTTTTTTGCCTGTCAGCCTGAGCAACCTCAGCCTGTGACCTGAATATCTTCCAGTGGTACTCTGAACAATCACAGCCTACAGGTTTTGCTGCTACAAGGATTTCTGACTAGCTTTATCGGTCACATCAGCCAAGTATTGACCAGAACCTAAATGGGATACACTTAGGTCAGGGACAGCCCCTGAAAATCAGGCTCTGCTGCACAGAAAAAAGCTATGGAACTGAAGACTTAGGCGTTACCTCTTAGTTAAGAAGTCGAGCTATATTTACCCGGTGGGCACACCTGAATGGGTAGAAGAAAGAATAAGGATGCACAGATGGCTGACTCACACACACAAAGCTTTTTACCATTGCCTATGCACTTCTATACATCACTGACGCAGAATACTTGCAGAAAAAGTTGAAGAACCGGCAGTGGCAGCACAAGACAAGGTATCGTGGAGTGCCCTCTTTCCAGCATCCCCTTGCTGCAACTAGATGGCAGGTGCTGCTTTATTTATTTACAGTACAGCAAGGCCTACTCAGCAAACATTCTCCATCTTCTTCTAACCAGAAGCTCTTTCAAAGCATGATGGCATCTAGTTCTCTCTCCAGCCAGAAGCCCTCTCCCCCCTCATTGTACAGGAAGCATAGTATTACAGCTGCTGTGGTTGAAGCCTCAGCATACACTGTCCCCGGTCAGATCCATCATGCTGCATGCCATCCATATGTAACCAGTCCTGCTACAAAACACACTCCTAGCAGTTATGAATTCCACACATACACTGTCCAGTTCTTTAAGCAGCAATTGAAAGCTACACTCCTGCTTGCCTCTCATACTCATTTTGGAGAGGCAACTGATAACTAGGAATTTCATAAAAGACAATTCCAGGGAGCAAGCATCAGCTGGCACACTGTCCCTGTACAAACTATCCCATTTTCATGTATCCTGGCTGTATTTTGTTCCCTCAGCACAAGGCAAGGCCTCTCCCCAAGTGATTCCAAAGCCCCAGGTGACCTACTGCTGTGTACACCAAGTGAGCAACACAGCACACAAGGTTGTCACATCCATCATTTAAATGTCTGGATGAAATTTACTGCGCCTCAAAAGAAGATAAAACTACAAGAAACATTTCATATGGAACAGGAGATCACCATTTCAAAAAGGCTGCCATGTGAGTCCATGGTTGGTTCAGCATGGCCTGAATAATTATCTTTAGATCACATTGTTAAAGACCCTCTTCAAAAGCCTCTTCCTGCAACACACAACTGAGAAATTAATTGCTTCAAATTTTCAAAAAATACCAGTTTTAAAGTGTCTCACATGAATACCTTCTGTTTGATGTTCCTGCACAAAACCACTGACAATATCCAGGAAAAGCTCACGAAAACTGAAGAAAGAGGCTTTCTCTTCAGGAATGCTTAGCTATACGGCCAGGTGCTAGAGCATATAACTGAATGTAAGCATAACCATTTTCACGTTGTAACCCAACCTGTTTGCTACAGTCTCATTGCCTTTAAGGATGAAATCAACCATCAACATTTATTAGTGAAGAAGGGCTCCCACATCCTGTCTGCTAAACCCAGGGAGAGGCAAAAAGCAGGAACAGCTGCAATTAACTTGGTACAATTAACGTGCAATCATAGTCAAACTAAAAGCCAGCAGTGACCTCTTCCACACCACAGAAAACAAAACCACCAACTGAGAAAAGATGAAATGAAGGAAACCAGGGAGGAAGAAGAACACCACATTCTGTGAGGGGAAGCAGTCCCTTAGCAAAGATACATGAGTCTCACTCTGTGAAGCACACGTTTCCCCCAGCTGCTGATCTGACCCAGTGCCTTTAACAAGGAGGCTCCCCAGGCATCCTCCGTATGTAGGCAACTAACACACCACAGCTAAAGAACAGCTCATCCAGTGATGAGCACACAGTAATGAATAATAAACAGTGCTTATAGTCTATGTTACCTTTAATTTTAACTGCACTTTGAAAACAGTAATTAAAATGCAAGAAACTCTAAGCTGGAAAGCGCACAACAGCCTGCTGCGCCAGAACAAAGTGAGTCCAGAGGGCGAGGAGGACCAGGCAGAAGAGGAAGATGGACCAGAGAAAGCTTTTCTCTTCTGGAGACTGACTGCCATACAGCTCTCCCAAGATCTTTATCACTGACTCCTTTGCCTTGCAGCCATCTGACGCACATCTCTCCTGCCTGGGGAGCACCATGAAGTAACCATGGGCTGCATCACTTCCCGTGGGTGAGTAACCATTTGAAAACTCAGTATCTGGACTGGGACTCGAGCCTTGGCAAGGAAATGAACAGAAAGCAAAGCAGACTGACTGGAGGGGAATTGGGTGATGGTGACACACTGTGCAGGCTGCAGGCCAGCCAAACCCGTCAGCATGTGGGCACCTTTGTACGTTATGAGACAAAAATCTGGACTACACCCTTGAGTGTGCTCCCTGTTGGCTGGCTGACCTTACAAGGAAGGGTATCAGGCATAGGGGAACAGAGGCTTTCCTGAGTTCTAGCATCGCCCCTGTAGATCGTCTAGATGCAAACACTTCAAACGCACTTCAGGCAGTAAGTCCACATGGACAAACAGAATGAAGCGGTGCAGTGGTTTGGCCTGAGGCATGAACACGTGGTCTTAAACTTACCTGTAGCCTCAAATAACAACTCAAGTGAATTATCTCTATCCTTGGGTTCATTTGCTTTGTGTCTACAGATTTGTGTGAAGTTCTACAAGTTGCATGCAGACTACAAGAACTCCTCCCCACTCTGCCAGGCAGACACCCAACACAAAACAGCCAATTACCTCCCAGGTTCAACACAAATAGTACAGAGACTGCCAGGTAACAGAGTATCCAAGAGGGGTGATACAAACCTCCAGTACAAAAGGAAATGTGACTCAACTGGACACTCAAGAAACAATAACCAACATGACTCAGTCTAATAATTTCTAATTGTATCTGTCATGATGTACCAGCTTGTCTCCTGCTAGGATGTGGGGGAACTTTGTATATGCCAGGTGAAATACTTTTTTTTTAAAAAAAAAACAACCAACACAAACATTTCTGGCTAATGCAAACTGAAATTTTGTAAGTATGGCCCCACTCCACACTTTCTAGAACTACACTGAAGGGGAAAGACAGACAGCCCCTAAAAGCTTGAACTTTTTTTTTAGAAAAAAAGACATCAGAAATTAAGATACTTTCAGTTTGTCCCTATGTGTTCTGAACAGAAATAAAAGGCATATTTTGTTCTTGAGAATGTTGCTCCTCCAGGACCCATTTACAGAGACTGTTGAAAATCAGGCTGCTGAGCTTTCAGCTGTTGTGTGCAGCAATGTCCTGCTGCACTCTGAGGTGGCTGCATTTAAGAAATGAAGGACATACAGACAGGGGGCTGCCAGAAGTCAACATTTATCTCCTTATAACTAGGACTCAGAAGATACTTTGGGACCTTTCTAGATGACGCACTAGCTAGTATAAAGAGCAATATAATAATTGAATCCTTTACCATATATGCCAGACTACAAAATTAATTTTTATTTAGCTCTGCAGGGCAGTTTCTTTGAGGCACACAAAGCAGGAAGCAATGATCAGGCTTCAGCACAGGCCAGTATAACCCCATAGCTGGGAGTAACAGCTGCCACTGCCCCAGAGACCAGGAAGGTAAGAAACACAGCACCTCCCACAAGAACATGTGAGACATTTCTTCCCCAACATCACGGCATGGCTGTTAAGAAAATATACTCAACATCCAAATCTGTCCAGCACACAGCTATGAGTAGCCCCGATCTGTGACTGCAGCCAAGTCATCTCTCTTACCATGAGCTCACCTGGGGCAGCACAAGGCTTTCTGCAGTGAGACCTGGGTTTCCCATAACTATTAGTGGTTTAACGCTGACATCGATGGAAATACAGTGTTTAATGACAAACTCATTTCAAACCTCAAACTAAGCCCTCCTCCTGTCTTTCAAACAGCCAGGACCACAGTGGTTTGGCGCATTAAATTAATTGGGGAAAGAGGTGCAGGGAAAGGAAAGGAAGCAGGGATCCAAATAATGCTGAAGATCCACAAACTACCACAGCAACCCAAACCCTCAGGTCCTGGCAGCCCTGCCATAGCAGCTAGCCCCACAGGCTGGTTGTAACCACATGTACTGCTCGAGTTGTGTGATTACTCTGCACAAATGCTATTTTTTAAACTGAACAATAACTTCATTTCAGAAGAGGTTAGCAGAGGCTCAGCAGAAACCTCAAAACATCTGATGAAAAATGTTAACACATACTGTGACTTCAATCTGATAAGATTCTGCAGGAATGATGTATCTAGCTACTGTAGACTGTTAAAAGCCTTTGTTCCACTACACACTGCCCCATTTCATATTTAAGATTTCTGGAGGTTTTTTAATCCCAAATGTAATTCACTCATTTTGGATAAACCAGCCTTGAAAGTGGTGAGATGAAAACTACTGTTGCTTAAATGTATGAGCATTGGTCCTACTAAGATTCAGGTGCTTTTATTCTAACATACTGTGCCTTTTTGTAGTCACTTAGGACTACGCAGTGCCTAAATTAGATTCGTTTGTACATCTTTGCAGAACAGAAAACAGCTCAGGCACAAGTCACGATTCCTCACACAAACCTAATCTCGAGCTTCTTCCCTTCCCTTACCTTGCAGTGTCGGCGACTCTAGCATCTCTGCTGATACTCCACCTAGCACACACGCCCACGTACAGATAATACTGTCCTGTCGGGCCTATCTGACTCCAGAAGATCTAATTCCACTGGCTGTGTTTGGGTGCTTGCTTCTGTAAAAGCAGCGATTTCACTGCAACGTAAGAAGACCACCGCATTATGTCATGCTCGGAGCTCTTACAGCAGAGAGGCATGCCTGCACGCTGTGCCTCCACACGCCGGAGTTTGACTCCACCGGCGGGGAGCAGCCCCCATTCCCGCCGAGGTGGTGAGCGGCGGCGAACCAAAGCGCAGGGCCCTTCCCTGCGTACGGCAACGCGTCTGTCCAGGCGGGCACATGACCACAGACGTGCCCGTGCTATAAATGCGAACAGGGCCAGAGCCAGGGCCGCGCCGCAACCCGCACAGCCGCTCGGCGGGTGGGCAGCGCGGTGAGGGGCCGCCGCCAGCCCGGCCCGGGGGACCACGCAGACCCTACAAGCCGCGCACCGACCCCAGACCAAAGGGAGTATTTACCTGCCG
>JAVJGJ010000061.1:13677809-13702492 GCA_035590215.1 Microhierax caerulescens | reverse complement strand
CCCCTCCTCGCTGCCGGGCGGCGCGGCCGCGTCCTGCCGCAAAGCCGTCCCGGCCGCCGCGGGAAACGGCTCCGCAGCACCAAGGTTCCTGCCGCCGCCGCCGCCCGCCCAGGCGGCAGCCCCGGCGCTGGGGGAGGCCCGGGCGGAGGTGGCCGAGCGGCGGCCGGGGCCCCTCCGGCCTTGTGCCAGCTACTGACGGTGGGAGAGCGGCTCCGCGTCCCAGTGACCCACCAGCTTCTTACTAACTCGTAAAAAGATAAATAAATAATCACAAAATCTTCGGGTTTTCCTACACACACATAAGGTGTAAAATTGCAGCTTTCCACACCTCTAAAGCAACCAAGATTCTCAGGGAGCTGACACCCGACTTCAGGAGAGGCAGAAAACACAAAATCCTAAATGGATTTTTAACAATCCCAAATGCAAACACGCTTAGCGAGACGCAAAGGCTGCAGGGAGCAGTGCAGCGTGTGAATTCACATCCCCACAGGGCAGCAAAACCATCCCCAGCACAACCTGTCACCCAAGGAAAACAAAAAGTTACAAGACAATTACAAATCTGGTTTTTCGTTGGTATGTATAGCATTGCACACCACCCAGCACGCCCTCACAGCAAGGAATACACGTTTGTGATTCGGGATGTACCTGAACTTTGACGTCAAGCGCACAGAGCCAGGCTCTGAGCAGCACCACGTGTGCATGACGACGCAGGTGCCACGCTGCCTTCCACCGACTGCATCCCAGGGGAGCCAGCGGCGCTGCACCAAGCAGCACGGCAAGGTCAGTGCTGAGATGTAACGGCACGAAAATGTGGCGCTGAGCTGGGTCTGTAGAAAGGATTCACAACAAAAGGCAGGTGTTAGGTTAGCTTCCATCTGTAGTTTTTCTTCTCATACTCACACACTGACCACTTAGCATATACTGTGAAATGTGACTGGCACGACCAAGAAAGTTGTGTTCATGTGGGTTATCTCATTTCAGTGACAGTAGGGATGAATAGAAGCCTTTGGCACAAAAAAAATACCAGTTTATCTGACTGAAAAATATGTAATCTTGGCCTTTACAAATTATGTATTACTAGAGCACCATACATTTCAAACCCTCCTAAAGATGAATGGCTTCTTCACTGGGTAACAGTCAAAGATTGATGTTTTTGTTCTAATTCAGCAGTACACACTGCAATCACTCATGGGACAAGACAGTATCATCATTTGCCATGTTATTTATCGTCATCCTGCCTTTTCTCAAATGCTACTGAGACATTTATCTCTTGGGCTCCTCAGAAGGGAAGAGGCTTTTTAGGACTCCTGGGTCTGACGATGCTTCAGAACTTTGCCTCTCTGCCAACTATGAATTACAAGTTCCCCTTCTAGGCCCAAAACACTAATGCGGGAGGCACTGGGCACACCGGACCATCCCCTGTGGGAATACGAATGTCAGGGAAGGAGAGCAGGTAGGCAGTATGCACTGCGCTCAAAGAGAAGTATAAAAATACCTCCCTTTCCTGGTTCTTATTTCACTGCTGTGTTGCAAAGACATTCCCTGTGTTTAATGTTACACACATACTTTGATAGTTTTCTGGGAAGTGGCTCATATATAATTTTCCACCTGTAGTGGAAAAGTGATTTCATGCTGCAGGAGGGCATAGATGTCATTTCATTTTAGGGGACAGAAGAGAAGCCTTGTTCAAGAACGCTCACCTTTCTGCTCAAAAACAGCCTCCCAGAGACACTTGGCAGCCATATGTCTGAAAGGACAGTAACCATGTCCCATGAACCCAAAACAATCCCAGTTGTCTTGGCAGCCAAGTCCAGTCCCAGGCATTCAGTGCAGTCAGGCACTATTCCTGCACCCTTCTCTTTCCTACAGACCCACCATGTTCCATGGGGCTACTTGAGACCCCATTTGCCAAACACATCCAAGCATTAAAACAGTTTGCATTGTGTAATTCCCGGAACTTAGCTGTGCAAGAGAGAGGAAAGGCACCTCCTGCCTGCACTCCATGTCCTGCCAGATGCTTCCCTGGGGCCACCAAGCACCAAGGGGCCCCCTGCATCCTCAGAGCATTGCCTTATGCACTGTGGAGGTCTGTAGGAAACACTGTGTTCCCCCAGGAAAGGGGGGGGAACACATAGTGAAAGAGGCTGATGATGGTCTCTTAATTTTGTCCTTCTCAGCCCTCTAAAGAGCACTTTTCCCAGCTCTAGATATTCCTCACTCTGTTCTTATCTGCTGGAAACCATTTGCAAAAGTACTGGGATGGGTAACACTTTCCATTTCATAGGCAAAATGCAATTAATCCACATCTTTCTTATGCTTGGCTGCTAGGGAACAGTTTGCATTCAAGTATTTAATTTTCTACTCTGTCTGAGAAGCACTTAATGAACAACTGTTACCATTTACTGACAGAAGGAAGAGATTCCATCCCCCTTTCTAAATCACATTTTTGTACCTGTGATTCATCACATATCCCTCTACCACAGCTTAAACCAAGTCAATATGAGAACAGGTGACTTGACATTTTCTTCCTCTAGTCTGGTAGAGACTTCTCTTCCTACCGCCTGTGTGCCAGTGGAAAAGAATAAATGACCAACGCCATCCTTCAAAGCTTCACACTCTAATTCTGAAGAAATATGAACCTTGGAAATTTTTATTACTGTATCTATCTAAGAATATAAGTTCCAGATTTTGCAGTTTTCATTCTTTAAGCATATCACCATCCTCCAACATGAAATCACAAGCTGTTTCAAGCATGATATAGTGATTAAAGATACGGTGGTGGCTATTCAACAGAACTTTCCGCACAGCTTGACTTCCAGCTTTGTCCCCCTTGCTTGTCAACCATCAACATATGGCCCAAAACTGAACAGTGTGCATAGAGCCATCTGGTGGTTAACTATACCAGTAAACAAATTGAGCCCTATATGTCCACATGATGAAGACATAAAGAAAGTCATCTACCTTCTACTTGGAATGTCTCAAATGTCAGCTTTTTCTTAGCTTTTTGAACATGGTTCTGGAAGTCTAGAGAGTTAACACCGAAAGAGGGAGAAAATGGTTCTGTCTGTTAACACTAGAAACCTAATTTAGCTGCTTACCTTGTGGGAGAGTTTGCAGGGCTGAGTGCACTCCTTTAGATCTGAACATCTCCCAAGAGTCCTGCAGAATCATCTTTCAAAGACCAGATCATTGTACCATGTATTCCTGAGTTTGGCTCCTGTCGACAAGAATTCAGACATCTTTCTCAAACTAGGAAACTCTCAAGAACCCTCTGGGCACATTCTTTGCTGGAAGGAGCAATGCTCATTTATTGTGGCCATTGACAGACTTGCCAGTTCTCACCAGCTGAGCATTAGACCCACTGTTTTTCCCGGCTGCCTCTGAAGAAGGGGCCTTTTTTCACACGTTTTAATTACTGACTCCCTACATAGAAGCTATTACCTCACAGAAAGGCTGTTAGCTGGCATGTTCAGCACAAGATGAAGCCTTTCCGATAATTGTTCCTTGAGTTCATGTTTGTGAAAATAAGTATCATCAGATGATTAAATTAAACACTACAGCCAGCCCAGCTATACACTATTTTCACTTATCATGCAGAAGGGGAGATCAAAGAGAAAGGCTCAGGTAGAGTTATTCCAACTCCTCCAAGTTTGGCTGATAGCTACCTATTGAACACACTAATTAGCTTCCTGCTTGGGGTGTGCAGTACAAAATTAACCCTCCTGAAACTGGGTGGTATAGCCATTTTCATGCTCTGTAATCTGAATGCAGAGGGATGCCTGTCACCTCATTTCCTCTGTACTGTAAAGAAGCAGTACAGCTGGATTCTGATTTCGGAGGCCCTTGGGCCTCCATCCCCTTTGGTGTCTTGTGTGGGTGTGAGAGGAGAGCCGTGCCAGGGAACATGGGGAAAGGCTGGGGCACTCCTCTTTTTCAGTCCTGCGGGTCTTCTGCCTCCCAGCTCTTCCCTTCCCTTTTGGTGAGCAGATGTGCCGTCTCTGTGCTCCTGCAGCGAGCCAAGCCGCAGTACAGCTCCCGCAAGCCCCCTGGCTCAGGCGTTACTTAAACAGGGAGATTGTTTTTGAGATGGAGTTCCACCCATCACTTCCCTGCTTTGCTTCCCTGGGCCGTGGAGGGCAAGAGAAGCCAGCAAAGCAGTGGGCAGCGTAGCCCAGTTCCCACTGCCAGCCCGCTGTCCTCCCTGTGAGCACACAAGCTCACACAACCACAAAGCTCTGCTATTCTTCTGCTAATGGGATTGGCACCGCTTAAAGCAGTCTGCGAGGGTATTGTCTGCAACCACAGCAAGAGAAACATTATTCAAAGGCCATTCAGGCCCCAAAAGAAGCTGCCGAGCAGAGTAATTATCGCAGACTCTCCATTAACGAGGGCATCTTTGCTCTTTGTCTGTGTTGGTTTAATAAGGGCCACTAATGGGGCCGGGGGAGGGGCACACTAATGCTTCTAAACAAACCTCCTTCCCTTCCCCACCCCCGCACTGTGAGGAGAGCTGCCTTTATGGGCACTGACAGCCGAGCTGGGAGTTACCATATTGCAGAGTGACCTTCGGGAAAACTTGGTGCGAACCCAGCCGCTTTCAGCCCCATCCCCACCGAGCCGCTGGGAGCATCGTTTGGGTCGCTGTTCTCTATCAAGCCTTTCCATATTTCCCGGTGCTTGCCAGGCACCCCCTGCCCGACCTCTCTCATGTCATCTTGTGACCCTTCATGGCTGGACACAACGGCACTGAGTGGCAGTAATGAGGGACGACAGTGCAGATTAAGTTCTCGCAGCAAAACCTGGGGCTGCTGTCCGTTACCCAGCAGCTGGGACTGGGAGATGCTGCTGGGAAGGCAGGACGGGAGCAGCCTCCCCTCCCCACACCGCTGAAGAAGGTAGGCTGGGATCTAGCATGGGGCAATACCTCCTACCTTCTGGCTGTGGGTGCTTCTCTGGTGATGGAGAGATGGCATGACACAAAAGCCAGCATGAACCTCCATCCTGAGATCCTCCAAAGCCACTGTCAGGACCATGCAGCTAAAATCCTTCTGAGGGGCTCCTAGACTGTCCCCATCTTCAAACACCAGTTGTACAGGGCCAACTTCTAAGGCAGTTTGCAATATTACAGGGTCAGATGCATGCTGGTCACTTAAATAGTGAAATGTAGACAAGATGTCTCAGGAGGCTCTGTGAAAGTCAGCATTCAAACAGTGAACCGTCATGATGCACACCTATATGAATAATACAGCCTTTTTCAACTACAGAGTACAAAGTGGTGTGGATACAAGGCCGAGAACTGCTCGACTCATTTTTTAGCCAATGAGGAAAATAAAGAACAATAAAAGGAAATTATTTCTTTGAATTTGGGCGGATCTTTTAATGAAGCCAAACCCTGGACATTATGCTATTCTACCTAATCTTCACACGAAGCACCCCTAATGGATGATTGTACGATTGTACAGTACAGCCAACCCATGGACTGCAGAGACAAAGCAGCGCCTGTGTACCTGTGCATGTGCATGTCACCAGTTTCAGAAACTGCACTAGTGAGCCACCCAATGTCAGTGCTACCTCTTTTGTTGTAAGAAATGGCTTTATTCAGCTGAAGTATGGAATGACAAACTTCTCTGTACAGGCACCCACCCAACCCTCTCTACTTAGGCAAATATCCTGGTGCTAAAGGTTTATCACAAACAGAGGAAGAAAGATATGTGGGAACTCCTCACTGCTTAAACCACAAGACTCTGATTTGAAGAAACAGGCTCCTCACAGGATTTCATGCTTCTTTCCTGAAGGCTTGGTAATCATACCTGAGGGTATGATTTTGGCCTTTTCTTTTCAACATTTCACCAGTAACTGCATCTCTTGTAACAAAAGAAACTTCATATGTGCTCCTCTGACTCATCTCTATAGGATCAAAACATCTCAGAACAACCTTGCAAGTCAAAAAGAGAGCAATCACCCTTTACACACAGAATGCTGAGGCACAGGGAAATTAAATAACAATACCTGAGGTCATTCTTGCCACTGCAGAGCTAGGAAGTGGATACAGTTCTTTCTCCAGACTCAATTTTGCTGCAGAGTTCTGAGATCAGTGGTATCCCTTCTCCCTCTTTTGAACTGTCTGGAGGACCACACTGCTGAAACAGAAAATAAGTCCTAGCATTTCATTCTTCATGTTAATCATAGTTTCTGTTCATATTCTCTTTTTCTTTTTAGAAGAATAATCATTAAACATATACAAAGGAACTGCTTTTGCCTATGGATTTTGCAGTCTAAATAAGGGAGTTAATACACTGACAAACAAAGCAATGGATTACCAGGAGCACACCAGTGACCCAGCCTCTGACTGGCTTTGCTTTGTAAGTGTCTAAATGTCATCCTTCTTTGCCACTAGCAGGTAATACAGTCAGTTTGTTGTAAATGAAGGTGATAGTTGAACAAAAAACAATAGGGACTCCGAAGGGAGAACTGAGATCTTGTTGATATCCAAAGCAAGGGGAAATGGAGAGGTAAAAAGAAAAAATATTAAAAAAGTCAGGTTATGGCTTGAAAGATAAAAATACCACAGAAAAAGCAATTGCAGCATGGGAAAGGAGGAATGATCAACGCAGACAAAGAGATTTGTCACAAGAAAGGGAAGTTTTCACACACACACACACACACACACCCCTGAAGGAAAACTCGGTGATCAGCTTGTGCATGACAGGCTGAAATGACATGGTCCTGTGGTAGAAAGGAGGAGAGCTCGCAGCAGTGACAAGAGATAGGATGGGCAATGAGAGGCTGATGGGTCTATTTCTTGGAACTTCAGCCAGAATAGTACAGCTGAAGGTGAGGCATCTAGTATGAAAGAGATGGGAACAGAGTGAGCAAGGTCTTAGAGCAAAAGCTTCAGTGTGAGCCATGGCCTTGTCAGCAAGTGTTTGTCCAATGTATTCTCCCTTCAGGTATAGCTCCTGCAGGGAGCAGCAAATGACTACATTGGACCTCATCAAGTCAGTTTTATTTAGATTTGCTCTTTAATACCTATAGTTTAGCACGAGGATATTTTCTCCTTAGTTTTCCCTTCTTTTCTCTGTATTAATTCTGCTAGCATTTGAGGTTAACAGACAATGACAAAGTGGATTCCTCCCAGGTTGTTCACTCTACTGCTGTTATCCTGTCACAATTTAATTAAACTATCTAACCAAAATCTGATATGAATCCTACTAAAACAATGAACAGGTGTGCATTGGCTGTGCAGTTTTGGATTGTGCCCTGAATTGTGTTTGAGCTCATTAATGTAGATTTGAGCTGTTTTTTTAATTGCACCTGTGCCTTGAAACCCAGGGGAAAACGAACAGAAGTAAGGACAAATAAAAGATGCCTTTCCAGAAAATCATTTGTGTATGTTTGCAAACTACTGCAAGCAGAAGACACACTGAAATATGGAACAGGAAGCAGCTATTAATCTCTGCAAACACATCCCGGTTTAGTTCAATGTCACTTCCCTGCTTTGTCTTCAGATCCTTTCAGCTCTTCTTTCTCTACAAAAACAGGTCTTGCTTTGCCAGCTTAGCTGCACCTGCCCTCTGCTCTTCATTCCTCCTGGCCAACAAGAGCTGTACAGTGGGGAAGTACTCACTCGTTTAACAGGCAAGTAGGCTAAAGCCCCATGAAAACAGGAGGGACTACAGCTATTGTGTGACATTTTTGCCTGTCCATGCAGCCCCGTTTGGAAATGTTTAAAGGCAAAGGGTGGTGACTTTCTGCCTTTACTTCTCAGACATGCCATGGGATTCCTTTGTGAGTTTAGGCAAACTGTTTCTGTCTCCACATCTCCATCTCCATGTTTGCAATGGGAAATGCTGCATTTGAGAACACTTAAACTCTACACTGATGGGGACCGAGACATGAACTCATCTCCTGACCAGTCTGATGTGGCTTCTGTATCCAAACAATCCAAGGACTGGAATCACCAGGGCACAGCGTTCAGCCTCCCAAGGGTATGGGGGTATAAGCAGCCTTAAGGGATGCAGCTGAGTGATCAGTAGCCATTTCCTGACATGTCTTTGCTCTGCTCTACTTGCCTATGAACTCCCCCTGCTTTGCCTTTGCTCCAGGCCCATCTTTCTCCATGTCCTGGTCCCACCTTGGTTTCTTGGCCTTTTGCGGCCTGCTTTGGTGCAGTCCACAGTTCCTCTAGCTTCCCAGTCAGAGGCATTGACCTGATTCTGGCCTCAGGACACTGCTTACTCTCCCTGTGAAGCCTTTAACACAGCAGACAAGAGGAATATCTGTACTATGAGAGGCAGCTCAGCACAGAGATCCCCTAGCCAGAGCAAATCCTGCCAGCTTTGCACTGTAATACTGATGCCTCAGTGCTGTGCAGCACTTACCTACTTCTGGCACCATGCTAACAGCCATCCTGCACCCACAGCCTAGGTCAGTGCTTCTGCAGAGCAGCACAATTGTGCAGAGCCAATTCAGGGATTTCTCACAAGGCACTGCTTGCATACAATACAGATATAGCCTATGTGAGCCTCTTGCTGGGCAACTAATACTGCAGGAACACAATACTGAAGCTGGAGAGATCAGTGAACAAATGATATACAGCAATGACTTCCAGCCCCAACTCCCCTGGAAAGGTTTGTACAGAGACACCTGAAACTGATCCCATCTAGAAGTCTGAGACACCAGAGCTTTCACAAATGTGATCTGCTGACTCTGCTTTAAAAAAATGTCTCTAACAACTGGCTATTGCTAGTTGTTGTAGCTAGAAACTTGGTTGTGTTTTCCGCTCAGAAGTTACAGCCAGACCTTCAGTGTGCCTCTGCACTCCTCTACAGCAACTCTTCATCTTAATGCTAATTTAATTAGCAAATAGCAGAGGGGGGAAAGTGTTGCTGCTGCATTCCTGACATCTCTGGCTGACGCTGTAGCCATTCAGGTGCAGCTGCAGTCAGATATGTTAGAGCAGCTTTAAGGCTCTTTTTCTCTATGGTATGAGGAATAAAAGCATAAATGTAACCCACAGGTATACCTTCCCCATAGCTTGCAACTCCAATACAAATCCTGTCCTAAAAGCTAAAATCCTCTTTACTCCATATAGCCATCATTGATTCATGTTCACAGTACATCCAAGAACATGATCAACCATTTTGTACATCCTGAATAGCATGTGCTGTAATAGTCTCAGCCTTTTTCATTTCAACTTCTATTGTTAGAGCACAAATAAAAAGAGGGGGAAAAAAGGCTGACAGAATTTACAGGGGATCTAGCAAAATAAAAATTATGCCTTTGATGTTCATGGAGATGAACCGCTTAAGTGATCAAGGAACATGACTGTCTTGGCCAGAGTATTCTCTACAGTGTCACCTATAAGAGAGCAAGTAACGGCATCTTCTGGTACTTAACACATCCTTTAGGAGTAAAGCCTAAGTAATCTAGCTTTATGCAACTGTGTTACAAGATACTGAGGAGAAAAACTTCAGCCCTCTGCATACATGTATATCCTAGTATATTCTATTCCACAAACTAGACTGAACTATTAATCATAGTAATCATCAACACTTAATATCAGGAAAACTGTAGTACTTAAGTCCAGATATCTATGAAGTCAACATGCTGTAATGCCTTCCCATCTTCAGCCCTTTGCAAGAGCCCCCTTGTATGGCTTCCTGAACAGTGTCTATTCCAGCAGGAGAGCATGTTTCTGGCTGCAATATTCCACTGAAATCTCCCTACTGTGATTTGCATTTGAGTGATTATTCTGTGTCATATCTAATATCCACGTATCCCTATGGCCCTTCTTATCTGGTATATTGTACTTTCCCCACCATGGCTATTACGGTGAAGAGCAGGCTAAAAGCTCCCAGTTACACTAATGCTGGCCTGACAGCACCTGAAAGCCCCCCAGAAGAACACTGTTCCCTCCTTGCTGATGTGCAAGTAAAGAGGGAAATCATGACACTGAACACTTCTCACCCCTAAACTGGAAAGGGTCAAAGAAGCCTCACACTTTCATGCAGTAGTATCACACTTGTTTATCTTGCATTAAACACTTTACATTTAGAATAAACTAAGTCAGAAGAAAACCAGTAAAGCTGTATGTGCAGGAGATGGCTATCAAGAGTCTGTGTTTGTGCAAGCCACCAGCACCCCTTGCTGGAGCGTGTGCTGTGCATCACCATCCTCTCCCGGGCAGATCTGCCCCTGCCCGAACACGGAGCCCTGATTGCCAAAACTCAGCAGAACAGTTAATTTTGCTTTGCCTCAGACATTGAAATAATATGTTTGTCCACTTACTGTTGCCCTGATGTTTTTAGTAACTTCACTGAACAACACAGTGACACCTGAGCTACTTCTAAAGGAATAAGAATTTGTTGAAATATAATTAAACAGGATACAGGTAGCTCATTAGGATTAGAAGTCCACATGTCAAGAACTCTGAGTGATCAAACGGATGTAATGCAAATTAAATTTGCTCTGATTATGCAAAGTTACCTTAACTAAGATATTTAAGCTAGCCTATTTCAAGTGTGGCTGCATTTCAGCCTTCAAAGATTGCAGCTTCTGCTGGCTAATCTGCTCTCAACTGCCTTGTTACAGTGACAGATCCCTAGTGCAGAAAACCAAGGAGGTGGCGAAAGTGTCAGCCAACATGTTTCAGGACATCACCTTGTGCTTTCAAGTTTCCTCCTGGGTGCTTTCAAAAATTCCCCTTGGAATACTTCTTTGTGCATATCTATGTATCTCTATATCTACATCTGCAGTGTGTTTGCTTACATCTGTTTGCATGTGCAGGCACTCTCTTCTCTGATCATCCAACCCTTGCACGCAGCAATACTATCATGCCGCTTACTCTCCACACTTCATTCTCAAAGTAGGACTCTTCCAGGGTACAAATCCTGCCAGCTTCCTTTCCCAGTCTTGTGTTCTGGCTAACACTTTCTGTGGACACCTGGTGAGCTGTTCCTCACCTCTAGCCAGCAAGAAAACAACCTTCTCTACAGCCTGCTGCTGTCTGTTCATCTTACTGAGGTGCTTCTGGGATGCCTTAGGCCCACCAGGTTGCCATAGTCTTCACTGCCTCAGAGAAGACTTTTAGTCCAAGATGTATTTGCCTTTCATCCTCTCAAACCCACTGAACAGTTGTTTGCTGAATGGTATCTCATGGGAATGTGCTTGGGATGCCTGCTGTCTGCTCCCCCCTACTCTGAGACAGCGGGCACTCACAGCTCAGCCCCGTGGCCTCTCTCCAGCTGTATGACTGCTGCTGGCTGAGCCAGAGCTGGGGAGAGGGCACAACACAGAGCCGCCCAAGATACACATCTTACCTTTGTCCACCCAGCAGCCTCTCCCAACTGAAGTCTTGCTAGGGTGGGCGAGAAGGTACTGTGAAGAGGTCTGCATTTCTGCCTCAAGGAACTGGCTGAGCACAGAAATGCAGCACATTGGGACATCTCAAGAAGACACTGCAGCGCTTTCCTGCCTATGTACAAGACTGATGCTGGACTGATGTCACTATGGCAGGTACAGTCTAAAACCTGCAATGCCATGAGTGCTCTCTGTGTTACAGTCTGCCAGATACTAACAGGGGTGTGAGGGGGTTTATTTCCTCAGAGGAATTTGTGAAGATAAATCTAGCCATGACAGAGAGGTGCTCGGATATAGAAGAAATTGCAGCTACAGCATTTCATTATCTAAGTGTCTCTGAAAGCCATGTGTAATTTCCTAAGCAGATAAACTCAGCCCTTCTAGTTTTGCCAGTGATGGAAAAAGGTGCATTATGGTCATCAATGCCACTTTACTTCCCATGTGTGTTTCCTCAGAAATTGCCCAAGATACCGTGTCACTGAGTGCTCATGCCGTGAGCTCCCTCTAGCGTCAAAAAGGATTAATGCAGTTGGCACCTTTGCCATCCTGAAGGAACAGAAAGCAAATGTATCAGTAAGATGAGGGAATTCTACACCTTTTCTTAATCTTTGACAAAAAAACCCCACCACCACCAACAAAGTCCTTGAAGTTACTTGTGTGCACAGAGTTAAGCACTGGCACCTTAAGAATTATGAAGGGAAAAGGCAGGATCTTATTTTACATCCTTACCCATGAAACACAGGTACAAATTGCAGAAGTCCACCCTCATCATCGGCTTTCACAGGAGAACAGTGTAAGCTGGCAAGATGATAATTCTGGCTGTAAAGATTTCTATGGAGGAAGACCACAGTGCTCATTGCAAAAAAAGAGCTCTGTCACCAAGGAGATAAAAAGAGGAGAACAGAAAAAATGAACTTATATAACAGTGGGGTGAAATAATCCTTTAGAGTGTCTCAGGCCACAGTATTCAGGCTGGATTTTTGGAGACTCTTCTTCTTTAGTCATTACTTACATTTTATAGTATTTGGGAGCAAAACAGAGGATTCTTTTGATTGTGCCAGAGCTCCTCTTCCTAAAGACTACCTAAACAGTGTCCCTTGAGTGAATTATGTGAGTGGGAAAGGGGTCCCCCTGCTAGTGTTTAGATCTTACATCTAGAGTGTGTTGGCAAGTCTCCTTTCCCAGACTGAGGGAATGAAGAGGTGCAACCGACATCCTTTTCATGGCATTTGGGAGTGGTTTTAGAAGTGAGAGGTGACATGCACAAATGTGTTAAAGCCTGTATGCTCCACTGACTACAGTATTTGGGCTGCGCCAGGGTCCCAGGCAGCCTCACTCTGTGGCTGAGTAATTCTCTCAAAACACAGAGGGAGCAAAGAGTGTCAGACAGAACGAGGCAAAACTTCTGACAAAAGAGGGGCAAGGTCAAATGGATCTGCAGCTATACTATACATAGGTGCTGCCCAAAACTGCAAGCCAAAATAATATGTAGAAATAACCAACCTTTACAATAGTGCTCACTAGTCAAGGGAGAGAGTTCCTGCTCCCCTATTCAGGAAAAAGCCCTAAATCTGTGGTCTAGGCAGGCATTGCAGGTTTCAGCTGTCTGTGACACTTCCCAAGGACTCCTCTACACTCATGTCTGGTGTCCTGTCTTTGATATCAAAGCCTTGTCCTTGACATACATCACGTGCCCACCAGTGAAAGAGGATTCCTTCATACTACCATTGTTCCACAAAGATCAAGCACCTCTTAAACTCACTACAAAGTTTCAGTTTTGAAGAGGCTGTTAGTGCAAGAAAAACGTGTCTCTACTAAACCCAAACTGGTGCAGTCTTGCTGGGAGGGTCACAGACTTCATTCCGTGCTGCAAGTTACAGAGTAAGTAGCACTGCAAGTACCGGAATCTCTGCTTCTCCCTTCATGTAGTCTGAGATGCTTTTTATCTTCATGTACTCATGTTGTGATCGGAGTCCCAACGACTCACATACAAGGCAAATCTCCTGTGCCTATTCTTAGGAAAAGAACAGAATGGTGCTGAGCAGAGAGACTGGAAGTGGAGCAAGTGTCCTCCTGCCTCCCCCTCCCTTTTGCCAAGGCAAGGAAAAAGACAGAAAGGGTGAAGTGCAGGGAAACCAGCTGATGCTGAGACACAGGTCAGGTCAGGCACAAGTCTAGCAGTGCAGATGCTCCAGAAGTGGTGCCCAGTAACGCTCGTATTTCTTAATGCTCATCTACATTTAGAACTTTGGTGCTGTCTCTCCTTCATTCATTGCTACTTTTTGTGATGTCTTAGATGCACCACCTCATCTCTTGTCTTGCATGGGCCACCCCACTGCAATCCCTCTCTCTTGATCTGTTTGCAGAACAAAGCAATGCCTAAATACTAGCTGATACGAGCTGAAAACGTCTTTTTGATGTCGGCTGGAGAAAGCAGCAGTCATTAATGATTCACAGACCATTCAGACTCTTTCCTGTGGTCTGACTTCACATTCACTGAAGTAAGACTATCATTGACCACAGCTGTTACTGATTTTATCAGCATTTCTTAAAATCAAATATTTAATCAGAACAAAACATCTAATTCTTCTATAATGCATGTCAGACTTGAAACAGACTGAATTCTATATTCTCTACTCAAAGGTTAAAAAAAACCCAAATTGCCGAGTAGTGACTAATTTATAATGTAGATTTGAATGACCAACTGCTTGGCACAGAAGCAGGAATACAAGGTAACAGCCATGTTGTTTAAAGTTCTTTCAACAGACAAGCAAGTTAGCTAACATTTCAGGAAATACGTATTTTTAAATGACTGCTTTTGTAAAACAGCTGTACATACTATCAACAATTTCTAAGGTTCTTGTCTCATCAAGCTGTCACATGAACGCAAGCTATTTGCTTTTTTTCAGTCAGGATGACTGAAAATGGCTTCATGCCAACAGTTGTTTATAGGAAGTTATTATCAACAAATGACTGAGCCTTATAAAATAATATATACATGGTTATATGTGTATGCATTGTGTGAGGCTACACATACACACACAAATGTCGGGGTTTTTGCTGCCTCCAGAAGCATAGCTACTTCCTAAATTTGCTGTCTCTTGATGCGGACAGAGCAACCTGCTGCACAAAGAACCAGCAACATTTAGAACTGTTACTGATGTTGTCTGAGCAGAGAGCACTGATCCAACACCCACCTCCTTTTATAACTTGTTGGCCTAAGTGGTCATTACCCCCGCAAGCCAAGAACCAGAGAATGGACAGTCTGGGATAAAACATACCTTCTCAAACAGCCTGAAGGAGGACTGGGAAAGTACATTCTCACTCCAAGTGCTACAGGAATAGCTGAATGACCTAGAGGAGTTCAACTAGCTGCCATCACCAAGCTCTCACCTCTGTTTTCTGTTGCAGTGCTGCTCACTAATTTCTCCTAGAAATCTTTTGATTTAATATGGGAACAACCAGAAGAAAAGCAGGGCTCACATCCGTCTTCTGTTTCCTTCCTTGTTCTCTCATCTGCCGGATATAGGGATAAGGGTTGTGTCCCTTGCCAATGGTCAATAGCTCTTGCAGTATTTTTTCCAAACAGCAGCACTTTCAGCCTGTCTCTTTGCTTGACCCTGTAGATGCTGAAAAATTTTCAATAGGCATAGACCCTGTAATTGTTATTGTCAGTTATCCACTGCCACTTAAATCAAATAAAAAATAAAAGCCAGCAGAAATGTTTCTGACACCTCACTCTATGCTAATTCTCTAATCCTGCCTGACACTGTTTGTCCCAGTGTAAGTGATAATGTCGTAAATGCAGACTAGAAGTTCAAGATGTGAATTAGCAATGAGAACACACCATCCAAAACCCAAAAATTTGCTTGCTTTCCTCATACAATATATTAAAACACCAAATCAAGTAAATATAAATATAGATAAATAGAGAAAATTAAAAATCACAACCCCCAAAAGAATGATGCTTTTTATCCTAGTGGTTTAAGGCAATGTTAACACTCCTTTCTGGCACAAATGAATCAGACTGCTGGCCCATTTAGTCAAATAAACTGTCACAGAAAGTTGCCAGTACTGGATTATTTCAGGATGAAGTGGAAGGGATGTTACCCTCCACAGATCCTCAAAGAATACGCTGTTATTTTTTATCTCCATCAGTTCATGGTTAGCTTGTCTTCTCTACGCTAAAGGTTTAGATTGCTTCAGCTTATAAACCGGTAACATAACTATGGATAGTCTAAATTATCATTCTAAATAATGTTTCACTTCAATACTACTTTGTGGACATATCCTTTGCAGATTAACAATGTATTTGGAAGGAATTACTTCTTTTTCTCCACTTTAAATCATTGTTTTAATTTTTTTATTGTAAGTCCCTTTTCAAAAGGAATGTAGGAAATACCGGTTTATCTTCTTTGTAGTACACACACTGTTGTGTGTACTTCTATCGTCCTGAGAATGAACATAGCAAGGAAAACTTCCTCATGTCTTCTATTAGTGTGCTTTAAAGCAATTCAGGAAATTGTCTTTAGAAGTGAAACTTTCAAGAAGGATGTATCAGTTAATGCTAGTTTTTGTCAAACCTTTCTTGAAACCTTGTTAACCTTTTTAACATTATACACCAAAGCTAATGTTTTTGTGAGTGTGGAGATGGCTCCAGTGCCTCTTCAGAAATTCTGTCCACTCAAAATTCAATACAGTTCCAGTTTCCCTACCTGAAGCCATTTCTGCTGCAGTCAGGAAACTATAGCTCATTTGAAAACAGTCACTTCATTGCTAAAAACTGCTCCTAAAGAAATAGGAATTCATCAATTCCAAAAGCAAAACACAGATAAGAGAGTGACTCTAGAACATGAAGTTACTCTCAAATTCTTCTCATAATTAACAATAATATTAAAAGATTTTGACTATTTCTGTTCGCAAATATAGGAACTATCATATATCTTGCATGAAGAATTTGTGTATAATGCTCTATGTATTAACTATTAACTTATTTTAACTTTCTATATAAGAGATGGGATAAAATAGATCCTACACAGGGTAGGCAAAGAAGCTGAACATTAAGTGAAAGCATGACAAAGCCAACAGAAACCAAAATCACCACAGACCCGTATTTTAGAAAGTGCTTTATTTCCCAGTTCTTTCTGCAATGGCTCATAATCGCTATTTTTGTTTGCAAGATCAGAATAAGTATCAGCATACCACCAAAAGTATTAGCCTGTGGTTAGTGTCTGAAAGATCTTACCTTACTAATGATAATTATGCTGGCTGACTTTATGCTATCTTTTGTTACCACCTGTCCACACAAACTTTTCCATTTTGCAGTTATTAGCTAATCTTGCTAGTGGTCTCTCAGAAGTTCACAAGTCTGAAATAAAACGAATGGAGACACTTTTTTCATAGATTGAACTGGCAAAATAAACCCATGTTTCACTATGACAACAACGATCTTTTTACAATTGCAACTGATAAACCTTAGGCCATGCTCCTGAAGGTGCTAAATTTGGTTCCAGGGTAGTTTGCCTGCTTTTTTTTTTTTTTTTTTTGAGATGACAAGTTCATAGATTTATGAAGTACTTCAGTGCAAAAGAAGTTTTTATAACTAGGGAATATGGATTATCATGTGTTCTTCCAGAGCAGCTAGTGGCCAAGCAAGCATGGCTGTCCCCGAGAGCTGCAAAAAGGGGAATTCCTTTCCCTTTCACAGAACTTCAAGAGAAAAGAGAATTGTTACTACGCATTTCTTCTACAGCCTTGAGATACCCAGGAAAGCTTATGGAATAGATTATACAATAAGTCAGCAATAACAAAATATCAAGTGAGTGATATCATTGGAAGAATTTACTTGATGAAGTCATAATGACAGTACAATCCCTTCTGAAGCTCATCTAATTAATTACCAAAGAAGTCTTCTTTATCCACCACAAATAGTTTCATGTCCTCCATACAGACAACTAACAATTTACCATGTTCCTTTTTCAGTCTTCCTTTCATAGCGAGACATGGACAAAAGGTAAGAAATTAATTTAGCTAATGCTAGGACGCTATCCATCAGTTTTGTATTCCAAACAGTGCCTATATTAGAAACCATGTGTGTCACATCACAAAGTACTCTGTTTAGATACCCTTAGTGACCAGTGTCAGATATTTTTAGTAGGTGATGTAAGAACTCACATACAAAACTTATCTTCTAACGCAAGTTCCCTTCTCATTCAGGAAAATAATCTCTGAAATTACCACAGGAATATAAATCTTATTCCCAAACTCTTATTTCTTTTCCCAAGATTAACAGTACTTTCACCAAAGATGTCACTCACCCAAAATTTTGCTACTCTCTGAAGCACAGCTAGATACAATGCCATGAAGATGCTGCATCCTTAACATCTCTAAGAACACCACTACCAAAGTAGAAGAAATAGATTCTATTGCTGCAGCATCCTTTCCTCAGAATGATTCTCTCATGCTCAAACCTGTAAAAATATGACTGATATTCTTCTCCAGCAGAAATGTAATGGATTATACCTGTTCCTGAGTTGACTGTGCCGCTGAGATTTACTCTAGTGAAAAGGTAAATGAGCAGAACTTGAAAGGCCTAACCAGAATACATCCAAAAATGCACCCCGATTCAAACAAGATGCATTCCTTTCTACACATAGACAGACCTTTTAAGAACTAAAATCTGATCCATTTTGTGTCCTACTTAAGCAATTAAAGGCAATATTGACTTTCAGTGATCAAAGAAAAATAATTTCAGTATTTCCCATTGTGGTTTGAGTCCAGATATGAATGTCAAGTATTTGATTCAATGTGAAGAAAATGAATTTAATTTATTGCCAGTCAAATAGATTAAAATAATGAAAAGTAAAAAGAAATTAAAAATCACCTTCCCCTCATGCTCCCCTCTTTCCCCAGGCTCAACTTCACACCTTAAACCCCCAACTCCCCTGCTTTCTCCCGCACCTGAAACAGCACAGGGCAAAGGGGACTGAGGGGTTGCAGTCAGTCAGTAACAGCTCCTTTCCATTGCTCCATCCTCCTCGCACTTTTCGCCTCTCCACCATAGGTTGTCTCCACAGGCTGCAGTCCTTCAGCATTAGCCAGCTCCTGCATGGCTCCTCTTTGTGGACTGCAGTTCCTTCAGAAAATTTCTATTTGCTCCAGAATGGGATCCTCTGTGAGCTGCAGGGAAAACTGCTCCAGCACCTGAAGGGATTTCTCCCTTTCCTTCTTTTCAGCCCGTGGTATTCAGAGGACTGTTTCTCTCACTTTCTTCCTCAGTGCTCTCTGCCATGCAGCATTTTGCCCTTTCTTAAACATACTTCCACAAGAGTGCCACCAGCTTTGCTGATCAGCTTAGCTGTGTCCTGCAGTGGGGTCCAATGCAGAGCTGGCTGGAACCAGCTGTGTCCTGCACAGGGCCACCCACATCTGGGCACCTTCATCCAATACAGAAGCATAACCTAAAAGCTGGACATTAAAGAACTTCGTGACCCTCTCCTGTGCTCCCCTTCAAGTTTTGCCCAAATTGTCATTTGTGGGGTGCACAATGGGCCAGGCCTACAGACTGATCTGGATTCAAAACAATATAAGGGGGCAAAGGACAGTTATTTGTACTGGTAATTCGCTGCTACACATAGTGCAGTATGCTGCTTGCACCAGCACAGCTCTGCAGTTGTGCTGGCCTGCATGGAAATGCAGGTGCAGGAGCAGAACCTGTAGCGAAGGGGGTAGTGGAGCTCACCCCAGTATCTCCCCTCATCAAGCAAAAGATAACAGCATCTTACATTTCAGTCATGCAAGGAATCAACCTCCAGCACAATAAAGCAGGGAGGAAATTAATCCCCAAACATGGGAAACTAAGGTTGATAGAACAGGTTTTTTAAAGAGGTAGTTTTTTGTTTCTGTGCTGCTCTGTTTTGTTTCTGTGCTAGGAGAAAGAGGCAATGGGAGAATGGCAGAAAAGTAGTAGATGAGAACATGTTAAAACAATTCCCCCATTCTCAAAAAGTGCTGAGTATGTACAGTGGTAGGAGGCAAAAAAACAAACAAACCAAAACCAAACCAAACCCAAAAACAAACCAGGAGGCTAGGGAAAAGTTATTGTATGGTTTGTATTATGTTCAAAGTTAGACATGCATTAGAACCTGACATGAAAAACCTATGCACCCACCAAATTACTGTGAAGGTAGCAATCTAAAACTGGTAAAGCTTTCTTTCCAGGTCATCTGTTCTCAGTAGAAGGTCAAGAAGGTTCCCACTTTCTCCATCTCATTCCATGTACAAAACACCTCAGATGTGGTAAGAGCTTTGTCAACAGCCAAGAACACGGCGTTGTTACATCAGTTTGCATTCAGAAGATAACTAGTGCACTGAAGATAAAAGCAAATATACATGATTACCATTCCAGTTTTTATTAGATGTGAGCTCAGTGCATAAATAGCACCAAAATAAACAACAAAAAAATTGTATTCTTAAAAAAAACCTTTACCATTTAAAGTGAACCACTTCAACCAGAAGAAACTGCAATCTTGAGCTGTAACTTTGAGGGCTTTCTAACTCCTGCAAGCAGCTTTTCACAAACTTAACTTCCTCTTCTGTTCTCTGTTCTGGTCTCTTGCTGGTTATCTGGAGTACTCTCAGAGGTTAAGTGTTCCTGAGAAAACATCCAATACATAATGAACTAAGAGCTAAAAGTAGAAGCCAAGGAGATAAACCTGGATACTTCAGAAAACTGAAGTGTCATCTATAAGAAACGTAAATAATCAATTTCCATTTCTCTCTCCCATTTAATTTTAACTTTAAGAGAAACATCTGTGAGAAAAAGGTACATTTATGTCTACAAGAACTGCAACCTGAAAGAGTATAACTAAATTTTTAGCATGGTCCTTTAGGAATTAAACACTCCACACTTAGATCTAGGACAGAAGATATGTTTTAGGCCAACCTTGTGGGTAATTTGCAAAACCACTGTTGAACTCTAAGTTGGGGGGAGCAGGGAAGAAATTGAGATTAACTTTTCTTCCGCTGCTGATCTCTCTGAGAGCGTTTCTCAAGATGTTTAAGAAAAGGTACTGTGTGAGGAGGGTACTACGTTAAAAGCAAGAATGACCATTTTACCCATGATATTCTGCACGTGCTTATTCCTTCCACCAGCTCTCATTCCTAAATTACTGCATATTTCAGGGTGACATTTCTAGGTACTCGCAACTCAAGACTATCTACACAGTCCATCAAGTTTTCATACAGGAGACCTCTATTTTCTCTTAAACTGGAAAGTGGAATTCCATGAGCCATGAAGAGATAAATATGAGCAGCTGTGTGTCAGGTAGAAACATGAATGCAGCTCTTCTTGGGAGCTGGAAGAAACAGGTTTTTCTTCTGCTCAACAAGTACTGCAGAACACATGGGCATAGCCTCAGAATTTGTCCCTAGCTCAGTTAGAGCTCAGATTAAGACCCAATTCACAGCTCTGTCAGTTCTAGAGACTCGACTATACCACCAGTGATTTCACTAAACCAATGCAAATTCCAAGCACAAAGAAAATTTGCCACATCTAGTCTTGATGTGACAAATGTTTATAAACAAACTGTGGTTTGCAGATATTGTTACTGACATGCTGTCAAGTGACCAGGTCAGATTATGCACATGAAAAGGAAGTGCCTTCATGATGGGAGAGGTGGTAAGAAAGAATTCTGATGTCATCCCTGTTGCCCACCCCACTCCTTCCCCTGCGTGATTTTGGTTCTATAATTGCTGATCTTTTTTGTGGAAGACCATGAACACAATGATTTGCAGCATAGGTGGAAGATCACCTTCAGAGGAAAAAAACTGCCAAACCTTTCATGTTCTGAACATGGTGGTTTTGAAGGACGGTTTGGAATGCTTCCTGTTCTAGATAAAAAGAAGAAAAAAAATTGGGAAAGGGTTTGGTTGTTTTAGGTTATTAAAGGGTTAGAAGTATACACTAATATTTCCTCATAAGGAATTTCTTCAGAAATACAACATTATTCACATTATGTTAAAGCTAACTCTGTAAAAAACATACATCTGAAAGACTTCAGACAAAAGCTCTCCACTGTTTCTTTATAAAACAAGCTTAATTTACTTTAAGAAAATGTACACAGACAATACAAAGATCAGGAGGCACTACTGGCCTACACTTTCAGTATGACATGCAAAGATGGCAATGCATGGATAAGCATCCATTAACATTTTGGTACATACTCATAAAAACATTGACATCTGTCCAAACAGTAGGCATCTCATCAAGCAGAACAGAGAGACACAGTAATTCTAATACTTCTGATAAGGAAGAATTACTTTTATTCTCTATTGAAAAATCCTCTTCCTCCCACCAAATAATGTGGGCTTTATAGAAGTCATGTCATCAGCCTTTAATCCCCTCTGTTCCATTCCTGCAGGTCCTCCCAATAAGATCTTACACACCTTCTTCATGACCACCATGTCCCTTCCAGTCTTGTGCAACTTCTTGAGTGGGGAAGCAGAAAGAACAGCTATGTCAGAACACAAAAACAAATCACCACTGTTTCTCAAGGGGTTCATTCAAGAGTAGCACAGAGAATGTTAGTCTGGAATGAGGATGCTGGGACTAAACTCCTCCTTTTCCCATTGATCTGCCAAAACACATCTCTTTCTCTCAAATGGCATTCCTACTGCCATTTGATTGCCATACCAAATTACATTTTAAATAGTATCTAGAGACAAAGAACAGAAGTAAGTGTCTGGTCTCTCCTGGAGCCACTGAACTATCAACATTTAACCAAAGGATAGAGCTAAAATTTTAACAGTGTTTTAGTGGTAGTTTACGCTGTATTGACACTGTCCCACTGTAGAAATCCAAGTACATTAGAAAAATAACCAAATGGCAGATCCAATAGTATGTAAGTTTTTGCTCTCTAGTTCCTGCATATTGAGGATCTAGAAATCAACTCTTACGAACTTACTGTACTACAAACAGATTTTCATCCTCCTGTGAGCCTTATCAATTTCTATTAGAAAAAAAGATCAGGAAGAACAGAAATCTAATTTGCTTAGAACGGCATGCTCTTGTTTAAACAGGCAGACTGTGATTAACAGAAGGCCAGTACATGCCAAATGACCAACTGAGCTGCACTGCAGAGCTAAGGTTGGTTGTAGTAAAAACAGGAATTCCAATTATCCACATTAAAAGATCTGATTACATGTGCCCAAAAATTTCTGCACCATTTAACCAGTTAGGTATAATTAAAACTCTATTAAAGAATTACATGCAAACTACTATATTCATGTCTCCATTTTCTTTTTTCCTTCCCCCCCCCCATACATACAATCCTCTATGCATATATCACTTAGAACTATTAAGCATTCAAAGTTAACTATTCAAAGTTAACTTTTTCTATAAAGAGGCTATCTTACCCATGCCTTTTGCCAGGCTTCTTCTATCTAGCAGAGCTAACAGACTACTGATGAGAACTATTCCCACAGCATCCAGTGCTCCTATTTTTCTGTCCAGGGAAGACTCCTTAAGACAAGGACAATCAGTATTTGTCCTCAGAAAGCTTTCCATGCTTTCAAAACCCCTTCTGTACTAGAATAGGATGGGGTCCTAGACGAAAAATGCCCACTAATATTTTCTACAATACAGCAGTAATGTTTATTATCACTCCTTTGAAGACTCTCCAGAAAAAACATCAAATCCCTTCAGAAAATAAACATTTCATGTGTCATATGCATCAGAGATGGAATGAGATACTAGGGAGTAACAGCTTAAATTGGAAAAAACCTCCAAATGCACGCACATACACTACTTTCATGTGACAAGATTTTTGCCTTCCCCTCTTTCTCCATCCACATCATACCTTAGTTGTTGCTTGCTGGATAGTTTCTGACCTAAAAAAAACCCAAACAACCAAAAAACACAGCCTGTTTTAAACAATGCTTGTTTCATTCATTAATAAGGTGCGCTGTTGCTAAGAGAAGATAATCATTACTGATGGGATAGGCTCTGAAGTTTATTCTTATGGAAGCCTTGTTCAGAAGGGAAAGGCAGATCAAGAATTTTCTCGTCAAGAGATCCACGAAAAGCAGTAAATTTTCACAGCACCATTCTCAGCTATATCACACTTTCTATCCCTAATGGAACAGATTCTTCATGCTTAACCTTCTGAGAACATATCTGTTTGAATAGGCTTAACGGAGCCAAAGTTTGCCAACAGCCAGATAGGTCAACAGCCAGCTACTATCCACAGCCAGAATCAGGAACTCAAGTAGTATAAAATGAGAGGCCAGTTTCTCAATATATAGCCCTAACAGCTGGCAGAAACTATGCTTTTCTTCTTGTTTTCTCAAATCTTTTCAGTTGCTGTGAATGTAACAAGCGTCTTGAGAAATGTGGCTGCCTGATACTGATCCAGGTAAGAATGATAAGCCCAAAAGCAAGCAAGGAAAAACCTGAATGCAATTATAAGGAGCATAGGGACCTAGGATCCCGGGGAGATGGGAAGAAAAACTGACAGGAAGCAAATCTCACCACTATTTACTTATGCAGTGAACTCACCAGCTGCTCCAACAGTATGACAGTGAAACACTGAGGGCATGGAACTTGGGTGGAAGCCCTAAGTGTGAAGGAAGAGACATCTGTGTGGATACTGAGCACGCTTGAGGTAGACAGAGCTGCAGTCAGAGGGACGAAGAGAACAGCAAGTTAATTCAGTTGGGAAGAAAAGGTATATTTACCTTGGTAACATGTAAAGGAAAAGACTTTATGTTCCTAGATTAAAGCTCTAAGAGGAGCTGCTTCTTCCTATTAGAAGAATGGGCATCTCAGACTATGGGAAGTCATCCACCTGCCTCTGGTACTCACCAAAACTCAAGCAGCTTTGTTGGTTTTGAGGGCAAGATAGGCTTCCCTTTTCTTTCAAACCTTTAAATTCCTACCATGAGCTTACCCCATCCACTACTGGCACACATTCAGGAGCTGCACTTGGCTTTGTGACGGTCTTTCTACCTGCTTCCAGGGCCTTAGAGCCCCCCCACAGCATAGCTCTCCCCCTCCAGCCCTCCCCACAGGACCCTTGCTTTTCACACACCTTCAGGAACTTCTTCCACCTGGTCTCCCTGGAGCTGTACTACTTGTTCTTCATCCCCAGAAAGCACTGCCCTGAAATAGCTCTTGCATTTCTCCCCATGAGCCCCCGTAACCACAACATAGACCATTACTTTAAAAGTAGTGTGCATTTTAATAGGAATATTATACATTAAGTTACTATATAAATATATATATACACACACACATACATATACAGACATTTGTCTCTAAATTT
>JAVJGJ010000061.1:13645895-13677709 GCA_035590215.1 Microhierax caerulescens | reverse complement strand
GAGACATTTGTCTCTAAATTTTGTACAAACTACAACAATTTTATACCACAAAAAGGACTAGTTAACACTAACTACTGTTTCCATCCAAGAGGCTGCCACCCTTGAATAACAGCTATGGATGCATGCCTTTTTAAGACTTCTCCACATTTTAGCAAAAAGTTATTTTTGCATGCACATACATAAGCATAGCCCTTCTTGTAAAGCCCACCAAGCACTGTTACTGGTAACCAACGACAAGCATAAATTGGAGAATAAGTTGTTCATTTACAGTACCGTTGAAGTTCAGGATTTCTAGGTTTGCAAAATAAACACTTGAACTTAATAAACACAAGAAAACAAACTAAACATCAGAAAAACAACTACTATTCCAACACAAAGTAATAACCAACTACTTTGCACCAAACTATATAGCTTTCTCTGAAAACTAAGCCTTGAGTATTCTATTCAAGCAAATCTGGCTGCATTGAAAGTGGTTTTCTTGTGATTTTTTTCATATCCATAATAAGAGTCTTTTCTGTAAAATTTAGGTGTACATTAGTGAACAAAGGTGTTAAGCTGAATATAGACTGGATATGGGTGATGAGTTCACGTTCCTCCATTAGCAACATGTACAGAACAAACGTAAACATACTCTTTGAAGAGGAAAGGTTACACTAAATTAAAAAAAAAAATCACTATTTCACAAACTGGAATATGTATTTGGGAGGCAAAGAACTGAAATTCTGTGAAAATGAAGGGAATTGAAAACAAAAGAGTGAGTATTGGCTAGATAAGCATTTCAAAATTTTTTGATGAGCCAAACTGTTGCAACTCTCATCCCCAGCTTTTAAAAACAACTAATTCTTTACTGCCTCTTTAAATTTCTCCCAACTTTTTGTTCTATTGTTTTCAGGGTACTGTGCAAATCAGGGTCGATTATTAAATCCGTTTCACAGCCTGCAATTCAAGATGGACTAAAAGAGTGTTTCCTCCATCTGTGAGCACTAAACCTAAAACAGAAATACCATCAGAAATACTGTTCAGCACAGGATGAGACTGTAGCTCATGATGGGAAGAACAGTGGCTCTTAAAGAAAGATCTGTTAATGAGGGAACTAAGCAAGAACTAATGGAAATGTTCTCTTTCCTTATACTTTTACTCTAATCACAAATGTATTGTCTGCTTTGAAGAGAACTAAAACTGAAATAACCTCGTTAGTAATCTTTAGCTGCAGTTCATTCTATTGAGAATAAGCATTCTCAAAAATGAGGAACAAATCTCAAAAAAACCCCCAAACAAACAGTAATATTAAGAGAGGTGATACACTTGGGAATGCATTTGTTTCACCTCTAAGAAAAAACAAAGGGGATCACTCAATACAGCAGCATGGAAGGAGGTACCCATTCTGGTATATAGTTACCAAGCTGGAAAAGTAAAGGTGACTGCTGCCTGTGTGCTCCAGAACTATGACTGAAGCAAAGAACATCTATTTTGAACATATTTTCACAATTAACAATAACAAGAAAAAAGCCCAAAAAGGTGAACCTTGTGGGATTTTACCTAGCCAGAAATAAGTAAGGCATACCACAAAACAAGTCAGTGCAGAAACTAAATACGAGAGACTCCAAAGAACTGGAGATTCTCTATGCACTTGCATGATAAAATACTGACTCTTACTTAATAAGAGCATGATCCTGTTGGAAAATTCTAATTTAAGCTAACCCATAAACATTAGCTTTAAAAGAACAGCATTAGCAATGTTAGTAACCTCACAGAAGTTAATCTATGTTAAGGTAAGACTAGAAGCACCTACCTAACAGATGCTGCATATAAAGGCATTAGGAACCCAAGTTCAATGTTAGACTTTTAAAAGTTTTAGCTTTAAATACTCAAAATAAAATTAAAAATTAATTTTAAATGGCCACTAGTTAGACTATGTTTGTGAATGCCTTGAGTGTATGTTAATAAATCTAACAATTTTAAAATGTTAATCTTTATGTTCATATAACATTACTAACACTTTCTCCTCTACATGAATGAACCAATAATCTGTTTCCTGCCTTTGGTTGGTTTTTTTTTGTTTGCTTTTAAATCTGAAAAAGAGAAAGTCCTCAGATTGTGTTCTTGTACTACATGCAGAAAAAAAAATAATCTAATTTTATGATCAAGTTCTCAACCAATTAGTAGGAACTAATAACAGAACTGCTGATAATCCTGTATCCAAAATACTCAGAATGCTGCTCTAAGAATTCAGCATTTAAAGCAAACAAACAATATCATCCCTAGTATCTATGTTGGTATCAGTTTAGTTTCATTTACTGCTTTAAATGGATTCCAAGTTATTTGTATTTTTTTTCTTAAAGAAACATGTCTGTCACAGATTATGTAACTCAGTGCTTGTCACTTATGGCTTTGGCTTAAATATTACTAAAAGATATTTCTTTATCATACTGAGTTTTTAAAAGTTTCTGGTAATTATTTTAAGTAATACAGACCACTTCAGTCTTAGAAGCTGCCACCACTGAAAAAAAGATTAATTTGTTTTCTGAATGTTATAGCACACCTGCACATATTGCTTAGATTTATATCACTTGCTTTGTTTTCTTGAGCCCCTCTTCGTTAATCATGTATCCATAAGCCCTACATCACAAACAGCAGCAGGGTAAATCATATTTCTCTGAGCTAATAGTGTAAGTGCATAAAGCAAAAGGTAGATAAGCTGAAATGGCAGCATCAATCATTTTCCATGAGACAAGACTCCTGCATTTAGTTGTTACGACCAACTGCTAATACAGTACCACTGCAAAGGCTGCATGCAGCAATGAACCTCATTATAAAGCCAGAATGTAAGTTAGAAGATGTCAAAGTTTAAAACATTCAGAATTACAATTCACATACTTTTCTTCATCATACAACCTTACATTCACCTGGCAACCTCACCTTTCTCCTCTCCTTGATCTTCACGCAGTTAACATTATGATCACGTCAAAGTTGCATTTTCTTAAGCATCTATGTCCTTCATCACTTTGTAATTTAGCATCCTGGACCTTCGTTTTGTCACTAAACCATTGCTGTATTGATACGCTTTGCTGTCGGATTCTGTGGTCTTGGAGCTGGCAGATTCTATGGTGTCTGTAGTGCTGTAACAGTCGAGGGTCTCAAGGAGAAAAGCAAACCCAGTGTGATCCACATTCTAAAGCTAAGGAATTAAATTGTGGAAGACCTTCAGAAATGTTGACCAAAATGGGCCATTTGGATAGCATCCAAGTTACTCAAAACTTGAAATATAAGAGAGAGGTAATGTTCCACCGGGCAACTGAATAACCTGGAATTGGCACTAAGCCACATCAATCATAAATCAAAAGAGCTGTCTGTCAGAACAAGTGTAAAATATGCCTAGTCTGAATGTCACAATACAATTTTAAAAGAATGGCATTACTTTGCGAGCACCCGCCTTTGCTTCCAAGACACTTCAGAGTTCTCCGATTTGAAAAATCCTTCCAGGCTTCACAGATTTAAATAGGTGAGGAACTACGGCAGTCTCTGATTTTATCTGGCTTCATAGGCAATGCCTTTTCTCTTGGCTCTTGTTTAACTTGGCTCACACAGGCAACACCCTCTGTATTTTCTTCAGCTTAAAAACAAAACAAAATTCACACATTGAAGTTCAGCCCCAATAACTGTATGCATTTAAAATAAAAATATTTCAGGAAATCAGGAAGGTCACTGCTGTTTAGTTTGACAGACAGTTATGCCATCTACTGTGGTATAAGACATTGCAAGTTGACATGAATTTACTGCAGTAAGGGCCCCCTTGAGTAGGAATATTTTAAATATTTTATAAAAAAAAAAAATATGTTTGGAGTTATAAAATTAATCTCACACAAAACATCTTTCCTCTTTCCCATGGAAAAATAAAGCTCCCATTTTATTGGATTTTTTTTCTCTTCTTTTCTAGGGGAAAGGAGGAATGGAGGTGCTTATTGATCAAAAAATTAACTCTAAAGCATGTTGATTTAGAGAATGACTTACACTTCAGCATGACTGGCCACTTCTCTATGACTGCACATACATTTTCAGCAGGAAATAGATTATTCTTAAGTTAGCACTTGGAAAAGAGAAAATCCAGAACATACAGGGTAATTTTAACCAAGTGCACTGTGTAAGTGTACGCACACAGAGAAGAAAAGAGTATCTTGAAATACACACTGACTGAACTGCTAAGTTCAAGTATATGGTGTTTCCTCTACATAAAATCTGTAACATTATTCCCTCTTTGGTCTAGACTGGTTTTTGTCCCCCTGCTCTCTATACAAGAACCTGTCTCTGAAACAAAAAAAAAGAAGAAAAAATAAAAGCAAAAAAAAATCCATTAATTTTACAGGCAACTCCTCCATATACCTTAGGATTGGCACCAATATTCTCACAATTTTCAAATTCAGGCTGGTGATGATAGACTGAGACCTTGAGCAGCAAAAAAAAAAGGCAATCCAAAAGAACAGCGAGCTCTTAGCCCTTGCATTTATATAATTTTATATTTGACCACATTTCTTTTTGTGTAAAATAGTAGTTCTTTAAAAATTGACTTACAACACTCATCACTTACAAAAATATTTGAGAGGCATTCACATCTAGATTTAACAAATGGGGTAAACAACTGAATGGAAGAGGTGCACTGGATAACCTCTCTGAAATCATCCTTTTACCCTGAATGAAATCAGAATTTCTCAGGAAAGTAGACAAATTCAATTATAAAAAGGAAAACAACCAGTTTTATGTCAGTACAGCAGGCAGAAAATCCCTGTATTACTTTAACACGTACAAATTTTGGTATATTTCCTCATGAACCCTTCATTTCTTTTTTATTTCTTCATGTAGTTTTATATTCCCGTTTTCAGAATATTGCAGAATTCAGTACAAACTAAGTTTTGATGACCTGCAAAAGTCATCAGGACATATGGAGATAATTATTGCTAAGGTGTTATGAAGGTGTAGGCTATGCTCCAGCACATACTTGCATAGATATTCTGGCAAAACTACTCAAAAGTCATCTTTTTAGAAGTCACTGATGACAAGAAAATAGAATATAGAAATAATAAGGCATTGCACAGCTAACATTTCAGACTCTCTGGACAGTCAAACTGATACGTTGAACTGATCTGTATACGCTCCATATCTAATTGACTTTCTCCACCAAGAATTAGAAAGCATTCTTTTAGAATGCAAGCTTTCATTCTCAATCCAGTTCCATGGCTGAGAATTCAAAGACTGTATCAATATTTGATAACAATAGTTTTAAGGAGACTTCTATTTCAACAGAGAGAAAGTTATTTATGGTATTTATTATGCATTTTTTAAAAAATATTTTCAAATGGAAGTTTGAAAATCCAAGCAATTACATACAACTCCATCTGAACACTTCTAAAGCATATTGATGACTACAGGATTCTAGTAAAAAATTATAAAAAATATTCAGAAATCTGCTGGGATGGTGCAAAGAAAGAAGCCATCAAAACCCCCACATTTCTGTCCAAAGAGTTCTAACTAGATTCAATATTGGTTATTTTCTATTCTTATTTTTCCTTTAAAAAAAATTTTGAAGATCATATTTTTAGCTAGATATTGGAATTTTTGGCAAAAGTATTGTGTTCATCAAATAAATTGGTATTTGGTCAAAGGTGATAAGCAGTTTAAGAAGTCATCTTTTTACAGTAAAAACTAAATTTTGGTTTGTTGTGGGTTTTTTCGTTTCGTTTGGTTTACAGTCATCATGTTTTCACAGTAAAAGCTAATTAGAATCAGCTGAAAGAAGTCTGTGCTGGAGTTCCCCCTTATCAACACATTTCTCCCTTTTCTTCAAGACACAGAGAACATAATCCACCATATTTTCCATATTTACATATTACTGGAAAGACTGCAACTTACTAAGTGCTGGATGGCTGTCCACAATCCGTACTGGAACAGTCTGTACATCTCCTAAGAGAATCTGATGGACTCCTTCTAGGCTTCTGGAGTCACCTACCCCTCCAAATGCTACCAGCTGGCCTGTGGTGACCAGACTCTGATCAGAGCCAGGTGGAGTCTCAAAAGCAGAGGCAGCGGTGCTATGCTGTGCTAGGCCAGCACCTGCTTGCAGACTGTGTCCCTGACTAAGTACTAAAGAATGGTTGGTTATTGCACTCCCTATGGATTCCAGGAGACCTGTAGGGCTGGGAGGGGAATGGTTATTTACAGCTATCATGGCTGTTGATCCATTTGTGGAAGTACAAGTTGACTGCAGCTGTAATCCCTGCAAAAGAGAAGGAGAAGAATTAACATACCGGTATTTACAGCAAGAGTCATTTACATTTAATGGCACATATTTTGCAATGCTGGAACTGGATAGCTTCTGACTTCCTATACATCATCTCTTTTGAACAGTCAATCCCAGCAACCTGAGGCTAAAGTTGTATTAGAAAACAATTAGAACAATGGGTATCCAGCAGTATCTAGAAGACTACTTATGACTATAAAGTGCTAGTGTGCTAAATGTGACATGCACGACAGGCCAAAGTAAGAGTTGGCAGCTATTTCAAAGTCTATGTTACCTAGCCAGTGTTTGGGATAATTAGCTGAGAAGGAACTTGCTGTTCTCAGCTCACCTTCAGCATTCCCAGCACAGAACATCTGATGTTCTGTAAACGACTGTAAATTGACTGTACCTGAAGTTGTGCAAATATCTTGGGCTGAAGTGAAGAGAGTGAAGACAACAGCTGAGCTGTTTCTGGTAGCAAGGACTCCCCGCTCTGGTTGGCTTCTGCTTTGTTGACGACTGACTCTGCTGCTGAGCTCCCTACAGTGCCACAGAAAGGAAGCAGATGGTTATGACAAATTTCTTCTTCCCATTTAAGAGCCTCCCCTGTGAACTGAACAACCCCCTTCAATCTCAGTACAGGCATATAAAGACACATATACACATCTATGCTGTTCTCTTTGCAGAAGAACTTGGGTGCAAAACAAAAAAGGCTGGGTACGAGAGAAAGACAATACTGTAGAAAAAGACTGTATGTGCCTGTTCAGAGTAAAAAACCCCAAACCCACCACCAATAAATCAGTTTCGAACAGCAAAGTAAATGCACCCTACACTGTGCTTTGAATTTCTAGTTATAACACAAAAGCTGGAACACTTCTATCAAAAAAGCAGTCAAATAAGTTCACAATACATACACCTCAGTAAGGGCTCAATAACAGACAGACATCAAAAGAATGGGTTGTCTTCCGAAATAAAAATCTACAGAAATCCTTCAAGTCTCACCACTCCCTTCCAAACACCTTTGTGGAACTAAGATAATTTCTATGCACTGTCACACCAAAAGTCCATTTATATCTGGCGACCTTTCAGCCTACAGATTACACCGTATCTTCAACATTCTTACTTAATGCAAGAATGATGGACTTCATTTCCTGAAGACCTGTAAAACCTGAGATTCACTTGTAGCAATTTCTGCAAGAAAACCTGTCATGGGATCATTCCATTTCCTGTCTGAGCTACCCAGAATATTTTAGCCAGGATTTATCCAGACACAAGCAGACAACACTTAGCCTCTTATTTCGCAGTTTCACTGCTACAACTATAAGAGTTTTTCTTGTGCATGTAGATTAGCCTGGTGAATGGAAAAAACCTGAGAATGGTCAACCGCAAAAAGCATTCTAACAAGAAATCACAAGAAAGTTCCCAGCAATCTAAGTGAGTCGAGATACTTTCTTTCAACACATCTACTTTGCAAACTCTCTCTTTATCATAACTGACCATAAAATACACTCCGTAAATCTCCTTGAACACAACTACTCCAAATATTTAGGGTCTTTTTAATACCATACAGAGATCCTGTGTGCATATGTGAATATTCACAGCAGTTCTTTCCTCAGGTTGTATTCTAAACCAGCACACCTAGGAATAAAGTTAATAGTTCAACTCCCAATCTACCCACTCCTTACACTGCATGGGCGTTCAGTATGAATGCCAGAAGTTAAAAAGAATACATATATATACACAGGTACTTTATCTCACTTGTCATTATACTTCATAAAAGACATGAAAGTGAGCACACAGGTTTGATAGTTACACTGATTCTTATACCTAGGAGAGAACAAAGACAGCTGCATCACATGGAGATACGGAGTTCCACACAACAAGAAAACAAACAGCTGGCTTTAGTTCTGTTATTGTTTGATTTCTTAAATGTAAATTTGTCCTCATTTGGCACAAACTGAAATAAAAAAAATTATACAAACAGTAGTTTGAAAAGTTAGTGTTATTTTCCCTTGCTACCGCTTCACATAGATTAATGAGAGCTGATTTTTTTCAAACTCAGGCTTCTTTTTTTGCTTAGACCCGTAATACAATTTGCAATATGTACAAACACATACCCGCACATATAAGGGCAGATGAGACATGTTGGAATTAAGAGTATCCACTTATATTTACTGAATTGGTGCACATGTATGGAAAACTAAACAAATCCAGTTCTCTAGCTTCCTTTAAAATTCAGTATGTCACTGGATGGATGTTTATACATTTGATAGGCTACTTTGCCTTAGAACATTATCTGTGAATGACAAAGAAAGGAAGAATTGGTCTTCCTGAACCTTCTCTAGTATTCAGACAGTTCATACCAAAAGTCATCCCTGCTGAGCTCTATCACAGCTGGCACAACTATTCTGTGTCTCTCCATAAAAACACAGTAATGGAAGTACTAACACAGACATGCAAGCTTAAGTGCAGTAAGTCTAGATACTCATATTGCAAATTCCCTTTTTTTCCTAAAAAACAAGACTTCCTTAAAAGAGAGGGACACTACTCCAAATGAGGCTAAAAATTTACCTCTTGTCCTCTGACAGTTGTCAACACTGAAATTCTTACCCTAAGAGCACAAAGCATACGTGATGCTTTTCAGTTCAAATTGATCCATAGCAGCAACAGCTAAAATAAGAGTTTAAAAAATCCCAAACGAAACATTTAAGTCCAACATTGGCCTTTTTATTAGGTGTAAACGCACTGGTGTACATGGAACTGCTCCCTGTATATCAGGTTCACCAAGTCATTTAGGAGAAATCACACAGCCAAATCTCTGGGGATTTGTACTTTGTGCTACTACGTTTTAGTTAAATGGGGAAAGAAGCTGGCAATGTCACGAAGATTAAAAACATCTAACAAGTCTGCAGCATTATCTCAAAGTATAGAAACAATTTGGCTCTTCCACCTTGCTGCAATCATATCCCTGCTAAAAGCCAACACTTTTCTGTTGAGTTTCATATCAAACCTACTAAATAAGGGAGGGGGAAAGCATCCACAAACATGCAGAAAGGATCTTTTGGTGTCACGCAAGACAAAATGAAACCTGGGGAAGAGGGCAGAATAATCTCATTTTAAATTTATCAGCAACCATGATTCAGCAGAGCATCTCAGTCTACGTGTAATCTTAACTACATGGGTAGCAAGTAGATCTAGTTAAACACACCTGTATTTTGTTTTAGTACATTTTGAAGTCCAAGTAATAGTAGTAGGAACCCACTTTCAACAAAAGAAAAATAGTAACTAGTGTCTTTAAAAAAAAACCCAGACCTTTGACCATGAATGCATAGAAATCTACACTGTCTACACTGGTTTTGCAGCAGAGTGGGAGGAAGTTTAATACTTTGTTAGGTGGCTCTGCAATCACTGGGAAGAGATTTGGCTTCACACATCAGTAAAGAAGTTACAACACATGAAGAGCTGCAGAAACACATCTCACAGCCTTGCTGCCACTAAACACCTGTGTTTCTATTTCTATTCTAAGCATTAAGGAAAAAGGAAAAGAGTGCTCTCAGTTCTGACAACAGAAATACAGTGTTTGTTGTTCAGGGCCTGATCCTAACAGTGCAATTCATCAAGCCAATGGCTTTGTGAGAAGCAGGAATCCCAATATGCATTCAAGTCCTTTTTAGCAAGATGTTTAAGCATGTGTGAAGCACAAACCACCAAGGAACTCAAGTACCTAGTTGGCTCCTGGGTACTCTGTGCCCTGACAGATATATCTGCTCAGTCAGTATTTAATTCTCTCTACACAGGTGTTATTAGCACCTTCATCCAAGGTAAAACGTTCTTTCCCCATAACCATCCTGTTAAAATCTTCAGTTGTTTGAGGATGCTAAATAAAAATCAAATTTATAATTCTTGTACTTCTGCCAATCCCATCACAATTATTTTTCCACACATGCAGTCAAGTCAAATAGTTAAAAAAAAAGTATGCCAGATACATCAAAATAATCCTTAAGCTCAGCTGAGTGACAGAACATGACAGCCACCTCTCTGGAAGGAAACTGAACTTCTGTGACATAGCTAGTTAAAACAAATCACATCAGGAGACAGCTAAGTTATTAATACAGTCCTACCATCTGAAGGTGGTGATGCAAATGTAACAGTCACTGTTTCTGTGAGAACATTCCCACTGTCTGTGGTCCACTGCAGCTGAAAGGAAAAATATCTCAGTTCTCGGAAAGGGTGCAAATTTGTCTACTACAGGAACACAGGATCAATACAGGATCCATAGGAAAACAGTGTCTAAAACTACACTTTCTTATTTTCTTATAATCACACATTTTGGGAGTGCGTAGTTTACAAAAAAACCCCAAACAAACAACTGTAAAAGGATTTTAATATGGACTATACTAGGAAAGCTAAAGTCTGCTCATGACAGTTCAGAGACTTTAAAACAGAAAATAGTGAAACCATCTGGCTAACTAACAAGTATCACTCACTCACCTGGGCCAAAAGCAATGCAGGGAGAGGGAAAAGACTGATGACACAGCACAATTTAACAGTACAGTTTGTCAAAGCTGATTTAAAATCAGCAGTTCTTTAGCAGTCAGCCTCATAACTGGGAAAATTAGGATCACTGTGTATCACTCATTATTCAATATGTGGAAGAAAATCGAGGAACAACATATAAGAGTTACTGAGCATTCTGAAGTATCTATTTCATGCTTACTTCACTTGCTATAAAGTGCATTTATTAATATTTACCATTCAAAATGTTGTTCAAGCCCTAATTTAGACTGCATCTGAGACATACTTCATCCCCATTTTTCAGATATTGAAAAGTAGTAACTTCTCCAAAACACAGACAATGACAAAGTCATGAATAAAATTCCCTGATGCATGCCAGTTTTTCTAGACCATGTCTTCCAGTTCATTCAGTCATCATGAAGTGCTAGAATAGTATAATTTGTCAATCAACTAACACCAATCTAATGATGATGAGATAAATACTGAACAAGGTCAGAAAGTTTTATTCACATTTAATCCAATCCTGCTCAGCCAGAGATTCCACTGAAAATATTGCTGCTGGAAATACAAAGTCATAGAGAATTTTGGATGAAATACAGCTAAGAGGTAAAAATTAAAAATAAGATTTCCAGTATTTAACACCAAAAATAAAAAAAAAAACCCACAAATGCCAACGTACTGTTGCTGGGATACTTTCCGAATTATACACCATCTCGCCATTCCTCAGGGACTTCTGCACTTCATGAATGTGGTTCTTTATGTCATTCACAGTGGGGAAGAAGGACAGGTTATGTCTTTCTGGCACTTCATCAGGCTTGAATAATTCTCTTTCCACAAACTTTCTGTCACATGTTAAAGAACATTATGTGTAGTTAAAATATATCCTGCTATTTCCCTCTGTTAAAGACATTGCTACCTTCTCCCTCCCCTTGTTGCAATGACAAGAGCAAGTTAGGTGATCTTCTGACCCAGTTCTCTGTGCTGCTACAGAGTTTGGAATTAAAAATCCCCATTTATTAAACTAACTTTAAAGAGGACAGCAGCTCTTAGTGGCTACCTACAACAAAACGGAAAGAGAAGACAAAAGCTGGGAGAAACAGATTCTCATGACATATGGGAAATATATCCAGTAATGCATCAGCACCGACATTTAGTTGTAAACCAAATTAATCAAATGCAAAAGTCAATATAGCACTAAATATAGACTGAGAGCATGCCAGACAGTTATGTACCTCAGTTGCTTCCTCACTGCATAGACTTGTTCTATTCCCTGAGAGACCAGTTCTCGTATCTTGTCTGCCACTTGAGGATGAAGTCGGGAGGGCAAAGTACAGTTCTCATCTCTAACAATTTCCTCCTCTTCCTCAGGAGAAGACACAGAAAAATGGGAGGGTGAAGAAGGGAGGCAGGAAGTTTCCATTTCATGATATTGGTGGGCTTGCTGAGTGGGTAACTGTACATACCACCTGGCAAGAAGAAAGAGTTTCTACACACAATTTTCAAGGAAAGGCAAAAAAATGAGTCTCTCGGGGGAACAGTCTGACAATCACAAACAACCTAGTTAGAGGACTTAAGTTTTTACAGCCCCTGAACTGGAAGATATTGCCTTTCAGAGCTCAGGGCCATCTCACACCTTTCAATTGCGAAATAAACCAGCTCAAACCCCCAGCTAATACAACTATCTCTATCTATTCCCTGCATGAAAACATCTGCTGAAGTTCCACAGCTTGGTGCTCAACACATTTACCAACTTAATACGCCAGAGCCACAGAAGTCTTGCTGACACTGGGATTTTTTACTATTGCTATTAAGCAAGAGCCTTAATAAATTGACTAGGTAAAAAATAAAGCAAACCAAGCAAATTATTGCTCTTTTTTGCTTCATTTGTCAAGATAAAGAAAAAAGTGGAAGCTTCACCTGAGGACACCGCCAGCATCTATCAAGTTCTTCTTCAGCATGTTGAATGCTTTCTCCTGTTCCATTCTTATGATTTTCTTGTCAATTTTAGGGTCAGTAGGAACCCTGTATTCCGGAAACTTCTGAACCTTTTTAATATAGATCCTTCCAAGGGTGGGATAAAAAAAACCAAAATTCTCCTTCAGTACACTTTGCCCTCAGGGAGGGGAAGGCAAAAATCCCACCTACTTCATATCAATGTAGACAGTGGTATACAAGAAGTTCAAGCAGAGTGTTGCAGGGGGTAAGGAGCCTCTAAGTGAAACGTAGAATTGTTAAGGACACATCAACAGAGAATGAAGATGGATACAGACAGACACACCTCTGTTCTGGTCTGGAAGCCACTCAGCCAGAGTGATTTTGCACCTCATCAAAACCCCTCTGTCCCTCAGTATAGTACAAGCACACCATCATTTCTGAACAGGCTGCAGTTCACCCAGCTTGAAGCCAGAATTGAGCACATACATATCTTGCTGCAACTGTCCAGGTAAACACACTCTTAGCTCAGTAAAAACTGAACAAGCACCCAGGAGGATGCCTCAAGGACAAGGAAAAAAAACATGTTGGATAAGGAGAAAGTCCCCAGTGAACAGGAAGAACTGTAACTCCTTCAGCAAATAGGACACCTGCTAAATTAGGATGACTGACTGATATGAGTGTAATTACAAGCCTGAAGGAAAAACAACAAATAAGATGACAAAGTTTTAGGGGTAAAAATGGTTGTTAAAGGACACCACGATAACTAACTAATGCTCAGGTAGAGAATGATTCCCACTGGCATTTCACATCCCGATGTACTGCTACTTTGCATCCAGGCAACCTATCAAATCTCAGCCTTAATCAGTTTAACAGGACAGCACTTCCTCCTTCCATCTAAATGAGTATCAACCTCAAGTTATCAAGGAGATGAAGCGAAGAGCTACCAGTGCCTGTTAGCTGCCACCCCAAACAGTGCTGTCAAGGCTCACGGAAAGAACGCTTTCTTAGTATGCTGAGTTGCTCTTCCAGCTTTATAGACAATTCTTACCTTGCTGGACAAGTGGCTTTGTACAGATGTCCAGAGGCGCTTTCCTGCTCACCCGCTTTTTTGGGCTGGAACCCTTTCCTCCTTGGCCCATACTGGCACTCCATTACAATGGCTCTGCTTCCTGGGAACAGAAAGTAATGCACTCTATTTATTCAAGCAACCACTGAAATAATTACAGTAAAACAGTAACTACAGAAAAGATGAAAGTTCCGAAACAGTTATTCCTGTGCACCATCAGGCTCTTCAGAAGGCAGAACACTTTAGTGTAGCAAGCATTCAAATACAGTGCAAATACTTCTCCCACAGGAACACAGAGCGTTTTCAAAGCATTTCACGAACTTACTACACCTCACAATACTCCTGCAACATATATGAAGGCAAGATACTGGATTCTGCCCTGGTGAACACCAACACTTTACAAGAGGAGCAGCCTTGTACGTTGCCAAAGGAGCACAATGCTAATAATAAACATAGGGGAAGCAGAATCCCAAAATAACTGAGAAAATCCACAGCTGAAATCAAAGGTCTGCTGGTTTTGGCTAAGGTAGAGTTAATTTTCTTCACAGTAGCTGGTATGGTGCTATGTTTTGGATTTGTATTGAAAACAGTGTCCATAACACAGGGATGTTTTCGCTTACTGCTGAGCAGTGCTCACACAAGAGCCCTGCCCTCTTCTGCTTCTCACATCCTCTGGCCAGTAAGGAAGCTGAGGGTGTGCAAGAAGTTGGGAGGGGGCACAGCCAGGACAGCTGACCCAAACTGACCAAAGGGATATTCCATACCCTATGATGTCATGCTCAGCATATAAAGCAGGGGGAAGAAGAAGAAGAAGGGGGAAGGCAGGGTTTGTCTTCTAAGGTAACTGTTATGGGTGATGAAGCCCTCCTTTCCTGGAGGTGGCTGAACACCTGCCTGCTAATGGGAAGAAGTGAATGAATTCCTTACTTTGCTTGCACACGCGGCTTTTGCTTTACCTATTAAACTGTCTTTATCTCAACCCATGAGTTTTCTCATTTTTACCCTTTGTTTTTCTTCCCCATCCCACTGTAGAGGAGCGAGCGAGTGGCTATGTGGTGCTTAGCTGCTAGTTGGAGTTAAACCATGACAAAAGGTCAGCAGCTATTTCCAGCCTCCTGTCTTAAATCAATAGTTCAGACCATGCCATCCCATAAATTCTTAATTGCAAGTCTGACCTATCTTCTCTGCTAAATAAGACTGTTTTGTTGTGGCATACCCACACAAAACCAGACAGGCTTAAACAAACATTGCTTAGCTCTAAACTTGAAGTGACTTTTTCCGGTCAGATCTCTAACAAAAGGGGTAACAAGCATAGCACTGAAGTGGTCAAGAAAGGATCTTCCAAATTTCTTCCACATTGTGTTTGTTATCTTTTATTTATAATTCATATACTCCAATATGCAGGCAAGGAGCTGCCTATACCACAAGTGATAAAACTAAAACCTTTTTAAGTATCACAACAGCAACATAATGCATTTCCATAAGATACCAAATGATCTATTTATTGCCTTAGAGTGTGACAGTAAGAAAAAAAAAATCAATACAAATTAAGAAATAGGAAATTTAAAAGATAATTATGTATAACAAACAGGTATCTTGTATCGTTTTAAAAAACAAACAAACCCAAAGTTCTAGGCTTGAAAAGACTTCAGGAGTTTTGAACTAGTCCTTGCTAATATGAATCTCAAAAGCAATATGATAGGGCTTTTTTACAAAAGTATCAACTATCCAAAATTCTTAATTAAAAATAATGATCAAGATTTTGATGATTTGTGGATGTTTTACACTACAGGGAGCTACCCAGCTTTTCTGTATTTCCCCACAGCTGAAGCACAGCATGGAAGGTATTACAGATTCATTCCACTTATGCAGAAGTGATAAATTCCTTGAGAACACCACTTCTGTCCTGCACAGTTTAGAATTCAGTTACCTGGGATTTAAACTCCAGTTCAGTTAATCATATTTATAGCCTCTACTCTACAGGTGTAAAGGATTTAATAAATGCTTTTCATAGAGGTGTTATAAACTAAACCTAAATGTATTGGAAAGCAACACATTAGAAATATAGATAATACCTTTTTGGGAGTCTGAGAAAAGCAAAATAAATTACAATTTAATAATCTGAATCTCTATTAGTCTACAACACTTCAAAAAAAAAAAATCCATGTGTGATTTTGCTCTATCTGTCTTACTGTGTGGCAACTCATTTATCAGGCAGATCTTAACAGGAAACTAAAGAGGTCTCAGTTGTGATTTGGGGAAAAAATAAAGTGTAAGTTGTTTTGGTTTTGTTCTTAGCTTTATTGTATCTTACAGTTTACGGCTGAAGCTTTAAAACTGGTGCTAACTTTTCACTTTTTCAGATACTTTCAAAAATGAAACAAAACAAAACCAAGAATACAAGCACATAACCTACATTCCAGTCATCCACGATCTCTATGCAACAATTAAAACCTGTTCATTTCTTACCCAAATGAACTCTTAGTAATTTCACATAGGCATTGCATGAGCTAAATATGTTATTACCAACCTGTGAAGTCTGCACATTAATTTTAAGAAAACAATAATCTATCTCCTGAGGTATGTTGATGTTTAGTTTGGTTTTTTAATTTTTTTTAAAGGATGCCATTTTAATAGTTTATTGGCTTGTGTTGAACAAACTCTTCAAAGGATCTCCATGTTAGGCAATGATACTCGATCAAGCTCTTACCCTTATAAGAACTTGCACGTCCTGATAGAGCAGATGGGACTTCCACCTAAAGATCTTGCCACAAGAACCCCCACCAAATAGTACTAAACTAACTTATTTCTAAAGAGCAAAAGGAAATAATCACAACAAAACATAAGCCTGTGGTTTCAGGGAAACAAGCTCCTTTGTACTGTGACATGGAGGTGCCCAAGCTGCTCTTTTTTTTACATTTGTGCCTTGACCTTATCAACACTAAGGAACATCATAAAGATCCTTCTTTATGCCTAGTTGGCAATTGATGTTGAAATTCTGAAAGTAGTTATTAAAATAAAAGTTAGTTACCTGCATTGACAAAGGGGATCCCATCATATGGGACATACTGAGATTTCCACATCAACCGTGTGGCAGGTTTGGCTGGGCTTGGAGACTGGCGCGTCCCCCACACACTTTGTGTTTGCTGCTTGTGTAGCGTTAGAATGCTCTCTAATTCTGTCTCGCTCACACAATAGCCACGGTACGAGTCCCCAATTTTCTGCATGGAAAGGAGGTGAAATAATAGGATTATTCACCTAGCTGACTGCTGAACATTACACAACAAAACAAAAGCAGTCAGGCACTATGGCAGGTGTGGGCAGAGGCCCAAACTTTTGGTGTTTCATGGGGTTTTTTTCCACCACACTAGTATCCTCACAAATAGATTTAGCATAGGATCTAACACCAGAGCAGTCCCCACTGACTCAGGAGTTCGTCAGCCCTCCAGGGCCGAACACCAAGAACCCCTGAAAAGACTACAGTTACTGCCAACTCTGATTTCCACAGGAAAACTTTACTCCTGTTGTTTCCCCCATTACAGACTTCAGTTGTAGTCATCTCCTAGATAAATCTGTCTTAGGCAAACACTTTCACTTGACTGCCACAGAGAATCTCTGAAGCACTAAAAAACTGTCTATGTGTCTACTTCAACACACACATGCTGCACTGAGCTGGAGCAGAATACACCTACTTGTACCACCAGGAACTGCCTCACCCACTTTGTGCACTGACTTTGAATTGAATGTTTCACCTCTCCCAGTCTTCAAAATGCTTTTGATTCTCAACATTAGACAGAAACATAATATACCAGGTCTGCCATGTGCAAACTGATGATGGTTTCAATGAACTCTGCTAAGCTCTGGGCAACTCCAGAAAAATTGCATCTAACCTGACAAAAAAAAAACCAAACAAAAACAAAACCCAAAGGACAAACAACTTGCTGACTTTGCAACATCCCCTGTGACAGGTGTTTAGCTACTCTGAGTCTTCACAGTTGGTTCAGTGCTGGTCTGCCAGGGCCAGCCAGCAAGCAGCAAAAGCCCTGGGACAGAGAAGAGCTTTTCAGCCAAATTCAGCATGCCATGCTCACTTCTGTTCATATGCAGCTCAGGATCAGGCTGACCAAGCAGCTGGAAGTAACATGGAGAGTAGTTTGCCAACTCAGTCTTAGAGCGTCTCTGTGGGGCAAACGCATGGTGAATGAGTACTTAAGCCTGACAGATTTGTTTTGCTGTCTTCAATGACAGAGCAGCCAGATGTTTAAATAATACTGACAACAAAAGCAGCAACAGTGTCTCTCCAAGATTACTATGTACTTTAGTGACAGCTGCATAAAACCTGTCTCTAGCCACCTAAGGAAAACAGAATGTCTGTTGTTAGCAAGACCTAAAATCAACAAAGAACAAATGAACACCTGGTGAATGAACTGGGCCAGCACAGTGCTGCTGCCAGCGCAAGTCCAAAAGCAAAGAGTTGCATACGCACCAGCTGCATGAGTTATTCTGAGTTACCAGTTGCATATACTTCAGCAGCTCTCTGTACTGCAAGCACACTGCTCCAGCAGCTAAGTCTACATAGGCTGCACTCACACAGCTGTAGTGAGGAAGAGAAGTTGGCAACTGGTTAGCCAGAAATTATAAATAGCACTTCTATCCAAAACTTGATCCAAAAAATCCAGGAGAAGCAAAGCAGCCTGATAAGTACCAGAAGTACCTTCTTCACAGAAACCCAAGGTGCCACCTTTCGCAAAAAGGATTACAGTACCACTCCACACAGTGAATCCTGCATGACCAACACTTTCCTTTCCACTTATACCTCTCACTATAAACAGGTCATTGACCTTATTTTAGGGAGATGGGAAGACTGATAAAACTTTTGTGCCAGAAAAGTATTGGTAAAGGTGAAGGCACTGACTCCTATTCTGTCTTTACTTCTGTACAATTAAACGATTATCTGTAAAAGATAATCATTTTCCCAAAACTGGTGGGAGGGGAGGAGGATTAGAAGAAAATCATACAGCACATAGGTTCTCTGCTCTCCAATGGGCAAATGAGACCATCTGCTCCACACAAATAGATGAGCTGAGCTTTGTACAGTTGATTAATTAAGTCAGTTTTTAATTACACTATTTCAGTATTCTGATACATGCTGGAAATGCATTCTCATCAGACCACTGAAAACTAAGTAGGTTATAGACAATAACAATTTTTTTTTAAAATCCACTTTTTATTAACAATGTAATTACCTTGAAGTAATCAGATCCTCTCCAACCCTTTAATTCCAGCCAAGGTTCAAGCCAAAAAAGGGCACAATTCCTTTTCTCCCAGCAGCTTCATTTCAGCAAGGGTACATAAGAGCTTACACTGAAGTACACAACCAAGACTGCAGTTTTGCTTGAGTAAACTAATAGTGGCAGGATACCAGAGGCATTACACTGTCTAGGCACAGCAAGCATAAGCTGAACATTTCAAGGCAGTCAGGGAATTGACACCAAACACAGCTTAATGCTAATTCTGGACAGCTGCAGCTTTTACTGCTCTGTGTTTGCCTGCAAGTACTAACTGCCAAAGGAGTCACTGCCCTTCGGAGCTCATTCCTGGCCAGCTTCCTAGGATATACAATTGGCAGCATGTACCCAGGCTATGCCATGGCTTCACCTGTTGGCATCTTCTGTGAAATTCACACAGACCTCAACACAGTTTTAAGTTCATTTCTATTCTAGCTAGCAACTGAAAAAGTGGAATTGTGAGTTGCCGTATTTATCCGCACCTCTACTAGACTCCAAATTCCAGTTGGACCCTTCAATCCCGTTATGAGTAACAAAACGTTCTGCAAGATAGTCACACCTGAAAGATAAGTGACACCTCAAAATCCTGTTGTCTCTAGTCTGTGCCCACAAAAAGGCACATGAATCTTAGAAGTCTCTAGTGGATTTATATTGTGTAACTGACAAACTCAGCAAAGCAACTCAGCTGATAACACACAAGGAGGAAGAGAATTTGGGTTATTCCTCCTTGGATGGGGTGACTCTGTGGGGAGAACAGCAAAAATGTATCTTTTTTTAAAAAAGGAGCAAGGAGGATTCATGCATACAGGCAATAGTACTGCTGAACAGCACAGGCAGATGTTTATGTCCTCAGAACACATTCAAACAGACTATATTTTTATTTCCTTTTCTATAAATGCTGCTGCTGTGAATTTTAAACACAGCAGGTGAAATCTCCCATAATAGACTCAGACAGATAAAGCAGGTCATAATACAAGTCCTCCTACAAAATGAAACCAAAAATAGATTATTCACATCAGCTACATGGATGGCAAGACAGGAAAGTGTGTGCCACATAGCACTAAAAACATAGTAATAAGGGTTATACATCTAACTGGACTTTAACAACTAACTGGCCACCTGAATTAAATGAATGTGAAAATGGTATCTCCATCACAGAAGAATTAGCATTATTAGTTTTCCGATCTCTTAATGTTTAAGTGGATATAATAATGGATAGTACCATTTGTATGAAATAAGTCGTATAAAAAAGAGGAACAGATCCATATATTTACTTAATTTTAAAAGAATTTCTAAGGGGATACATAAAGAAATGCAATTTCCAAGTCACTGCAAATGCAATTTCCAGTTATCACTGGCCAAGCCAATAGGAAAAACCTCAAATGGTAGGGATATCTGAAGAGCTGATCCAGCTAGACAGAGTATGAGTTTTCCTTTAAAATAGTATTAAGAGACAGTAAAATAAACATCTATCAGGAAAAGTCTGGTAAAAGGAGGAAGGGGTAGGTGATCTCTCAAGAATCTTCCCATCTCCCCTCCCTTCCGAGTGATTTATGATACATTCTAGCTGTTGAGATCATCCCAGTCATCAGGACAGTTCTGCAGACATCGAACAATATGCAAATAAAGACCTGTTTAGGTCAAAAGCTGTGCCAGGGAATAGACAAGCACAGGTAACCATGTTGGTATGATTAAAAAAAAAAAAAAAAAAAAAAAAGAGAAAGAAAGAAAAAAATAATCCACAAATACCGCCACCTAATACCAACAACAAAATCCCATCCCTGTGAGAAACCTCAAATAGAAATCCTTCATAAAACATTTACATTAAGGTGCTCAAAGTCCCAGACTTGACCCTGGCAAGTCACATGGATCTTGATTTCTGCAACACAAACTAGCATGAACAGTTGCAGACTTAGGCCATACAAGAGCAATTTTATTATTTAATCAATGAATCACTAAGGGCAACAAAACAGTCTGCTCAGCAGAAGACAGCAGAGCTTGCACTATAGTTTCAGAGTGAACTTTTAACATGGCACACAACAGCTTCTCCCAGTGCTGTATGGCATCAAGATTTCAGAACCACTTTTTTTGCTTCAGGAGTTGTTGATGGTCAGTTATTCTAGCATTCCCAAAAAAGGAAGGGATTCCATAGCATTTTATGTGTTTAAATGTGCTAGGAGTACCAGCTAGTACCAGTAGTATTTCCTAATATCAGGAAGCTTGAACACAACTTCTACAACTATGAATTATTCCTTCCGTGGCATAGCATCAACATCTTAGATCTAAAATGATTAAACATCAAGTCAGAATTCTTTGCAGCCCACCTCACAGTTCCTGAGACGGCGTGCCCATGCAGGTGTATTTGGTGGCAATGGCTGGAGAGGGATGGGAAAGGGATCTTCCACTACCCTGAAAAATAAAAATAAATAGCAGAAGTCTATACAGACATCCAGAAAAGCAACAATTTAGTCTAAACTACAGGTAACATAAAATCAGTGCATTACATATAATCCTACAGCATGTGATCAAACTATAGATATGGTATCCATTTGCCTTAGGGCTCATTTAACTCATATTCTATTTCATTGTTAAAATAACGCACACTAAATACAAGTATTTTAAAAACCCACTGATTTCTACATTCAAGAAGACCTCTGAGCATTCAGTATTCTCAGTATCGCTGCTTGACAATACACAAAACATAGTGAAATAGATCAGCTGATCGTCTTAACTTTACTGTGCAGACTGATCATAGAATGCTAAAGATTAAATCCAATATAAAAACTTGTTAAATGTTGCACATTTTAGTATATTTTAAATTACTGAAAACCAGCTCCAATAACTACTTTAAGTAAGTATCTAGTTTCTCTATTCCCTAAATCCTGGGGCAGAAACAATGCTCACTTAATCTTCATTATTCCAGAACTCAAGTGCATCATCTCCTGTCCATACTCTTGTCCACTACTTTCTGGGATTATTTTTCTAACATGTACAGACTCTGTTCACAAAATCCATTCACAAACTGTTTCTCTTCATTTTAAATGTTTCTTGAATATATATAATTTTGTGCTGTAGTGAGATTAATCTCTTCCACTTCTCGATTTCAAAAGAGCATAAACCAATGCAAAGCCACCCTGCAGTCCACTGAGCAAATGTAATCTTTGGGTTTTGGTTTTGATTTGGTTTTTTTGGTTGTTTTTTTTGTTCTTGTTTTATTTGGTTGGTTTGGCATTTTTGGGTGGTTTTTTTTTTTAAGCAGAGAAGAATTCCAGAGTATTCAGAAATTAAAATAGTAAGCTTAGCATGGGGACAGAATTGGGTAGATATCAAGAGAAGAGAAACCTAAAAACTATTTTAACTTTAGAAACTTTGCTAACCAATCTGCCTCTGTGCTCCACTGAAGCACAGAGTTAGCAGCTACTTTCTCATATTTTATCAAAGGAAACTGAAGAAGTTATCCAGAGAACACAGATTAGGCTCTCCCTGTTAATGCTACCAAAATTCCTATCTGAGAAATTAATCTCTACAATCAGCTCTTCTTGTGGGAGGATGGTTTATATAGGTTTTAATATACTCTTACAAGAAACTGCTCCCTCAGATTTCAACTTTCCTTGCAGTTCTTTTACTGGATCACTTTGAATTCTTAGTTGGCAGTATCAGTGTTTATGTGGAGTAACTCCATTGATTTGCACTGTGTTATTTTAAATGCCCACCTATTGCTCTGGTCAGAATATATCCAACTCTCTCTGGAATACAGGTGCTTTAATTGCTTTCTCCACTGCTTTGGCACATACAAAAACTAACTTTAAACACAGATAACTACACATCATTCACTAATACTAAGGATTCATAACCTCCACTCTATGGTAATTTTGGGTGAACCAACACAAAAACAAACTGCAAGAAAAAAAGGCAGCAATGAAAGTAGATCAAAGTGATTGTTCACCCTTTTAACTCCTGACCTACCTGGTAGTTGGTTTTTTTGATACAGCGAGAGATGCCTGTGGATGTAGAATGTAATTGCTTGCACTGTCTGCTATAGCAGCCACCACCACAGTCTGCAAGTTACCATCACCACACTTCTCTTCCGCAACATCTTTACAAAAATAGAACAGTCTCCTGGTTAATAACTGAAGTCAGAATGGGGAAAAGACAAGCTATGATTAAATTTTGTATGTTGGAAAAGCAAGCATTTTGACATATGAAATAAGATTTGTAGATGATAAAGTAGTTTAATAGTTGTGAATCAACATTCAAACTCTTGACACACACATGAAGATACACTTGACAAGGTTGTTTGTACTCAAGGACTTTGGTAATCACACTACTTCTAATAAATCCTTCTGCAGCAAAGCAAATAATCAGAACTTGTAAATTACTCTGCTTTACATTTCCAAAAATCCATATAGGATTGCACAATTATTTTGTTCAGCTGCAAATCACACACTGCTTGCTTTTAAAATAAGAGAAAAGGAGATTAAGACACTGTTTTGTATTTACAGAAGGACACCTTAACAAGAAAAAACAAGCCTCCTGTAATTGAATCTGACATATAGTTAGAACAAATGTTTTAGTCTTTCTTCAAAACAGGGAGCAATTCATAAGCCAAAAAGTACTGTTAGATTGCAGTCTGTGTGTATAGTTAAATGAAAACATGAGGGAAAACTGTCAAAACAGACATTTGATACTTTGGTTTCAACATAAAAAGGGAGCTCTCTTTAGATGCAGGATTTTTGCCCTTCAGTTATGAAAGCTTTTCCCCCATTCTGAGAGCGAGTGATACGCAGTACAGAAATCACTCCACTAGAAAGCTTGTACCAGAAGATTCACAGATGTACACCTCAGAGTAACACCACTCTGGCTCAAAGCTTGGAGCATACACATGCCCTTAAGACACTATGATCTCTCTGAAGCCTGTGCCACTCCATGCATTACCACCATGTGCAAGCAAGTAAAACTCAAGGACTGACAGTCCATTCTCCTCCCCCTTTCAACTCCATAGTAAACTACTGACAAGTCTTCCTAACTGTCTTTTGAAGATCAAATAACTACAAAGTCTTTTACACAGCAAGTCTCCAGAAAAAAACTTCGCTGGGAACTGAATTTCTACCTAGGTCCTTCATTCCTGGCCTCATGAAAAATGCATGATCACTAGTGATCTCTGGCAGACCAGAACAACATTAATTTTTCTGATTGCATTACATGAATAAACTACTTCACTCAAAATGAAGTAAACAGACAGTGAAAATTTGAAGTTGATAACACAGCTATCTGACTTGGCACAAATATCTTTATTAAAGGTAAGGAAGACAAGAAACAGCTTTGTGCTTGATGTCTCAATCTATCCATCACATATCTAAAGTAAGCATAATAGTTTTTTATTTCATAAGGCTTTTGCCCAGCAGAAAATGTGGTGTGTGGGGTGCCAGACTCATAATCAGAAAGGAGATTCAGTAAATACGCATTTTTGCCTTATAACTGACTAAGGGAACACATACAATCAAGGTGCTTACAATGAGATCATGCAGGCTATTGTTAGCCACAGGAACACACACCCTCAAGTCCCACAGGTTAAACTCACCCTGTGTGCTGGTCACATCCAGAAGCTGACCTTGAGGAATAATCACTTGGGCCATTCCTGGCTGGGCAGAAGGAATGACATGCAGCACCTGTCCATTTTCTGACTGGCTGGCAACAATCATCTGCAAGGCAATCACACAAAAGCATAAATGGCACTAGTCTGTATGGTGATCATCAAAATTACTTCCCCCCTCTTAAAATAGCCCTTTAATTGATTAAAGAAAAAAAACAAAAACAAATTTACAAGATTCTACAATGAATGACACATTTATTTGAAACTTACAACACTTATTGAAGCTATCAAAAACTTGAAAACCATTCATAGTTGGAATCATTGCAAATCTCTTCATGGACTAGCAGAATTAATTACAAGATGTAAAAATTTTAATCTTTACAATTAAGAAACTGACCTCTATAGGCAGCACTTTATGCAAAAGCAGATAGAAAAAAAAGCTCCAGAACTTTAAAAACAATAAAAAAATTAAATCTCCTAGAATTCTGGAAAACTTCAACAACCCTTTATGGCATATTTTTCCATAATTACTAAGGACTTGTTCCCAACAATGTTATAAAACCTAGAATAATACAAAATATAATCTTATTTCTGATTTATTACACTTTAAGGGGGTGAAGTTTCTTTAGTGACAACACATGCCAACCAAACCCCCTGGGTGTTACCTTTTTAAGAAATAAATGTGAAGAATTACAAAGCAACAGTTTAAGCAAATTAATTGGTTGGGAGAGACACAATGGGTTAGCTTATTGCTCATGTTCCAACTTCCCCAAAAAAATTTCTCTACATCCAGGGAATGTAGAGAAAGCAGCAGTGATAGAAGTATGAGATCTCATCACACAATAACAGACGTAAGGTGGTGTTTAACAAACTTAGTAATGGCTGGAGACAAGACTGGCCTACCTGAGGAAGGGCAACTAGGGCATGAACTGAACACTGAAAAGTTTCACCTTGTTGCTAGAGATAAAGTCTGAATCAGTTGTTGTGACAAGCAAACACCATGTAAAAGAGTTCTTCAAAGAGCTCCCTCATCTGTGAATATACACCACCTGCCCTGTTCTCAGACACACTCACCATTGGTGCACTGGGCCCTCCTAGGGGCTGCAGTTCATAGAGAGGCTGCCCGGTTTGATCTACCAGGTGAAACTCCTCTGCAGAGTGAGGCTGCAGTTGGGGTGGCCGCACGGGCACAGCTGATGATGGAGAACTTCCTGAGAGGCGTACTGCGATGGGCAAGGCTGCAGGAGAGTCACTCTGTCCAAGCAATGGATCCCTGGAATCCATGCAGGTTAGATGCTTTCACAGAGGAAAAACAGTAAAATGTACTTTAATCTTGAGTAGCAATTTCTATTTAGGAAAAAAAAAAAAAAAAAGGAAGAAAGAAAAGAACTTTTAAAACCAGTGTGCTGTATTGTATACTTGGAGGGAGCTCTTGTCTTTATGACAAAGAGGCTACTAGCTGACACTAGCCGTTCTATTTTTATTTCTATTTCCATGCTGAAAATGTATTCATATTTCTGCTTCCTAGAACAAACCCTCTCTACTGTGGGGAAAGAAAATCCCTTGTGCCCAAAATCTGTTCCCCAGACCCACTTAACATTTTAAAATATCTCAAATCTACTCAGAAACTGAGAGAACTGTAAAACATCCACCAACTTGATCTGACTTCAAAAGAAATTCTAGATATTACTCCACTAGGTCTTTAGATATACGCATTTAGTTAAGAAGGCAAAAATGTCTATATGCTTTTTTAATTCCTTACCACAGAAGAAAAATAAGCAGCAAAACCTCCAATTCAAGCCCCAGAACTATACAGCATAAGATCAAGATTCAGATTTTGCAAGTCTCAAAAAATAGATAATCAGAGCTTATTTTCATCAAGCTTGCAGAATCAAGGTCTTACAGCACATCTCATTTTCATTAAAGTGTTTATGCACAAGTATCTGTCTTGTTGAAACTCTACTAACAAAAATATTAAACGTGAAAATAATGGAAAATAGGCAGCCCTTGTGTAAAATACCACGTCAGGCTGTCATTTGGCCAATGCAAGCAGGAGTGCAATTTGTTGTATCTCTTGCTGCAATCACACAAACAATTCTGATGTTTCTGCTACAAAAATTTGTGAGCTACAAATCCAAAGGGTGGGATTTTTTTTTTTTAATTTTATATTAAAGTCAAATAACCTTCTAAAAAATTCTGCAGGTATAAATCTTCCATGCTGAAACAGTCTACTGTAAACTACATCAGAAAACCAGCAACAAATAAATGGCATTGGTTGTGTTAAAGACTGTGCACAGAGACAATAAGCACACTACTAAATCACTACCTGAATATTTTACGTTAGCTGAACTAATCTGCAGAAGAACATTTATGCACAGAAATCTCTCTGACTAGGAATATCTGGCAGTATTTGATAACAAAGACATTAAAGACTTCCCTTCCCCAATACCTACAAAGACATCCTGTGTCCCTGGGTTCTTACTTGTCACATTTGGTCACTAAGCAATTTGACCTGATTTTCAAGAGTTCTGAACCCCTCCTACTCCAAAGCGTGTCATCAAGTACTGTCTAACAAAAGGATTTTGTTAACATAATAAATCATGTATTTCTTCAATACTGTAACAGGATCTATTAATACAGTTACTGAAGGCTGCCATTAAACATAACATCTGGATATTCATCAGTTCAAAACTGAATGGCACAAGAACCCAAGGGAAGGAACTTTTGTACTTTTTTATAAAACACAATGCATTACTATAAAGGCAAGAAAAAACACATTGATGAATTATACTGTAAATTCATCAGAAAATGATTGAAGAAAGCATCAAGAAAGAAAGGACATTTATACCTCACCTGATCATTCGTTTCTGACTCTTCTGTGCCATTACAGTTGTCTATGAACAAATCATTAGATCCTTCCATAGCAACATCATGGTCAGCTCCACCTTCTTCCATTACAAGATGACCTGAAAAAGTTACAAAAATTTCAGCCTGCAGGGTTTTTTTGCTCTTACACATTTAGTCTTGCAAGATCTGACACTGTTGCAAGCTAACAGCAAAGCCCTCAAGAAATCCTTGCCTCTTTACCACTTTATTACTCCCTGCAAAAAAATGTCAGTATGTTGCTCCAGGAGTATAGTTTAGCCTCTTGTACAAGACAACTTCCTTGACTTGCCGTTGCGCACACAGACACAAAGCACACATATATACTCACATGATTTTCATCTAAATATGTCCACAAGCACTCACCTAACAACCATACACATCTAGAGAACACTTGATATTTACAGATATGCCAGCTCTGCTTTACAAAAATACTAGTCATCTACTTCCATAATCACAGGATTTGCATTACTCAACTCTGTCATGCAGCCATCTTAAAGTAAATCACATTTGTTTTCTAGGGTTATAAAGCACCATAAAAATGAAATAAAATCACTATTGTTAGTCTACAGGTGCAAGCTTAGGGCAGGAAAAACAATATATATGAAACAGAATTTGGCATTAATCATGTGATGAAAGACAAAAAGACAGAGCTCTCAGCACTTTGGAGATCTACCTCCTATCCTAAAAAAAAGGACTTTAAGGAGCTCAGCTGCCCATTATAAACCTTCAAGCAAACAGAGAATATTGGACAGTGAATTGCCACATTCACAAGATAATGCTCTCACCCACACAGTACACCCTTTAAAGCAGTGACCAATCCCAAACATTCATAAATAAGCAACTAGACAAAATTACTAACCTGGCCCCTGTGTTACTAGAGTACCTATATACTAGACTACACACGTAACAGCCAAATTGAATAGAAGAAAACTTAATTCCTGCAGTTTGGGGTGAGGGAAGGGGAAAGGTGTTCAGGATTTTCCCTTCAGTAATTATTTAAAAGGCAGGCAGCTTAGCACATGACTCCTACCAGCTTTATCTTCTTCACACCACACAGTAAATTCCTTGAGATGGACCTTCCTGGCTGTGATATTTCAACTGTTCACAGCTTTAGTAAGGAGAACGTAAAAGGCTACAGAGTGACTTGAAAAGAACCGTACAACCCTGAGATCACAAATTTATTTTGCTTTGCAAAGATATAAAGGACAACAGGCAAAGTAAATCCACATCTCCTTGGCTTTTGAAGCTGACTAAAGAAAGCATCCTGCTGATACAAACAACATTGTGAAGTTAAGCTGCTCATATGCTCAATATACTAAATACTTTAAGCTAAAGCAGATTTATTTTTCCATACAACTTTCAAGTGATGACACTCCAAACCAAGTTCCAAATGAAGTTACCTCACGTGTACCAAATATTTTGTAGCTTTGGATCTGAGAACAATTATGAGATGTTTCAGTTAAAATGTCTGAAGCATGTTAGCAGTAAATGAAAAAAAACAGAGAGAAAACTAGATTTCATCATCAGTCAACCATTTCCCCTCAGTTAAAAGATGTAAAAAAGATATGTCAGTTTTGCCAAAGCAGCACATTCAGTTCTTTGAGATAAACTGAAGAAGTTTGTTCCAGAGATACTGATGGCACGTACCCCAGAGCGTGTTGGAACCCGACTACATAACACAAGGATCACTGTTATCAGGACAGACCAATGGCCCGAGCAGCCCAATACCCTGTATCTAATGTTGGTTAATAATAAAGTTCAGGGAAAAAAATAGAGCAGTAGGGTAAATATACAGTGATATTTATCCAGCTTCCTCTTATAAACAGTCCAGAAATATCCAAAGTTTTATCTTTGTGTTTAAAAAATCCCCATGGTATGTTTTTGCCCTGTGACTTTGTCTGATCACTGCTCTAACCCAGGCAAACCACTGGCACACACATCACCCTAGACAACGAAACTCACGGTTTAATTACCCAGGCTTCATTAACCTAGGTGCTGTGCAACCCCAAACAAAAAAAATATTTTTTCATCTTAAAGAAATACATTTTTACAGATACTTACAAGTACATACACAGTTAATAAACCTTATAGTTGTATAAATACTGCTAACAGATTCTCCAAACAAGACAGTTAAATCCTGTATACATATGCATGCATGGATATTTTATCATGAATGAATAAATAATATACAAGTATCTCTTCTTTTCATAAACATTTTACATCAGTGCCACAAAAACTTCCAGTGTAACGCCACTGTATCCCACATTTAACAATGGGTTGAAGGAGAAAAGTGGGAGTTTAATGTCGGTGTAAAATGGGATCAACAGCTGCATCCCCTGTCCATGCAACAGGCAGCTCTCCATGCCTCAGCTTTAGCCTTAATGCAGCCCTACCCAACCCACTCCACATGCTGCCCTCCATGTAGCCCACCACTCCCAAGACCGTTTCCAATTCAAGGGTTAGCACATTTTAACGCTATAGGACTGCTTACTTCGCTCTGTCTCCCTTTGGAAAGCACTTTGTTCAAAATAAAGGGAAATCTATGGCCATTGCTACCCTTGGTTCAACTCTACAGAGAAGAAGCAGCCACAGAAACTGCTAGCACAGGCAAACATGATAACCATCATGAGCATTTCACGCAGGGTCTTACAGACAGGATCTTGGAGAGAGCAAACATTATGCACCACAATCTAGCCTACATTACCACCAGTGGTTCAATTCCAAGACAAACACACTGATAGTTCAAGGTTGTTTAGCAAAACACAAAAGCCCGTCAGATCTTGATTTATTTAGCCGTCAAGAACTCCCACAATATTGCAGCTGTCAAAGCCAGGGGCACCTTTTGTATATGCTAGGTCCTCTGATCGCCATCCACAGAAACAACGTGTATAACATCAGGAACTCCCAACCAGACCAGGATTTCAGTGCTCACCGAGGTGAACCTTTCTCATAATGGTTGCAACCTCCTTTCTAATCCAGAAGCCCACATACTGATTCTTTATATATAAACTTTTTAAAGACACCAACAGAAAAGTCAAATGAACATTACTTTAAAATCCTATTATTGACCAGTCACACCTCTGCCTTGCCTTAAGGCAGGGTATTAGATTTCTGTATTTTCTTGCCTCTGATTCTTCATTCTATGGTAATACCTATACCTACTAACTACAAGCAGCAGTCCCTGAAAATACACCAGTTCTAGACTGACATAATTTTAAGGCCTCATACAAACACTTACTTTTACTTCTGCCTTCCCTCAATTACAAAGCCTCCTTGTGAAGGCAACATGCAGCCAGATCCCAAAGGGAAATTCTGCCTTTCAAGCTCATTATTTTAACACTGAGTCAATGTTTTAAGATTTTAGTCATAAGAAACCTAAACTGTAAAAAGCAGGTAAGTCCATTGTGATAATAAGCACATTCTGCCTACGAATACTCTGTCAGGGCAGAAAGGAGTGAGTTTTCTTAGATTTTTTTTCAAGCTTCAAGTCTTCAAAGTGTACATTTCAAAAAACAAAACAACAAAAAAAAAGAAAAAAAGTAAATCAAAGCTTGACTGTGAATTCACGTTTTCAGCACTTCTGACAGCAGTATTCCCCATTCTGGTTTTAATTTATACTTCTTGACAGGAAATATACAGTTGAACACCTCACCAACAATCTTTGTTGGGTTTTCCATGGAATGTTTCAGAGGTTTTACAAAAAGAGTTAAGATAATTGCATAGCTTACAACAATTAAATGCTCTCTCTGAGAAAGCTACCTCTGAAGACATTTCTCTACCACCACTGTGAAGGGTGCAAATTACAGTAAAACATTATGAAGGGCATGAATTACAGTAAAATGTAACAGCAAGGAAATTAGGGTGTAGCGATACCCCCAAATAAATGAGCTACAATTAGCTTTACATTAATGTGTACGAGGTTTGGGATTTATTTTGTCTCTGTCACAGAAGAGCAGACAGATACTGTTAAGAATGCACAGACCATCTGGGGACTCCTACTTAAAAGGTTTCTCAAGTCACTTTTCTGTAGTTACAAGTATCTGGAAAATGCACTTGTGTCACTTACACTGACAACATTAGCTCTTAAGCGTTTCTTAAGTGTACTTAAGAAATAGATGAGATTTCCGAGTCTCACAAAACGTCACGACTTGACACCTGCGCGCTCCAAGTTGCCCCAACCTGAGTCGCCACACAGTGAAAGCGCGACTGTTCCCCGAGAGGCCACAAGTAACTGTCAAAAAGCCGGGGGGGGGGGGGGGG
>JAVJGJ010000061.1:13581553-13645033 GCA_035590215.1 Microhierax caerulescens | reverse complement strand
CAGGAGAATTAATCTCCCAAGGCAACTCTAAATAAAACAAACACCTGCGCTGGTGCCTATCAAGGAGGGTGACCCAGCCCCTTCCAAAAAATACCGTTCATGGGCCATGCCTGCATATCCCACTAACCCTTTGGCCAGCCCAGCAACCTGCTTCACAGGCTCATCGAAAAGCTCAAGTCTAAATGGCACGTTCCTTCAGAAATAGTAGAGGATTTTGTTTTGCATTTGTGTTTATTATTTAATCTGCAGAGATTAACTGCATACTTAATCACAGAAGTGACATTGATGTGTCTTGTACATACATTCCTCTGTAAATTCTACTTTTCCCACTGCCAATACCTTCTTCTTCTAGTATGGAATAAGGGGTTGTGGTGGAAGTATGCAGCTCAGGCTCCCTTCTCTTTACACATACAAAAAACCAAACAAGAACTGCAAAACAGTTACACAATTTAAGATTTTTGTCTGCAAAACAACTATGGACACAATAAAAGCCATCTATCTATGCATACAGCCTTAAATTTTCAAGATTAAGCAAAATATACTTAAATATTAATAAAATTGTATCTATAATATATATACTTAAGTATTAATACTTAAAATATTAAGTAAATATACAAGTAAACAAGTAACTAAATTAAAAAAACCTCTAAGTTACATTTTTTTTCTCCCCTAGTAATCACAAACATTTCAGGGGGGAATAATTTCTTATTAAAAGTATTGTTTGCAATACCTAAGGCCATCCATTAAGAGATGTAAGAATCTGAGAGGGATGAGTCCGGTGAAAACAGCCTTTAACTATACATGAGATCAACAAGCAGATTGCAACTGTCCGTGCTGGGAAAAATACAGGGGGTGGGATGAGAATATCTCTTCCTTCTCCCAAGTATATAAATATACACACAATGTCTCAAAATAATACGTTTGCTAAAAGCCACACAGGAAATCATGGTCAACACATATACTAGAAGACTCTCATCCCCCAGTGCTTAGTGTATTATTCACCAGCTATATCTTCATATCGTTGAGAACAATCCAAGTCAAAACAGTTTTCCCCAAAATCGATTTCCCCAGCATCCTATCCAATCTAGTTTAGGATGCCCCAAGCAAAGCAATACCTCTTCATACTCATGCCGAATGAGAAAGGAAAATCCTATTCCACAGTCTCACTGCTATCCAGTCCCTTTACCTTGCTTCATCCAGTGTCCTCCCAGTACCAGCCCCAAACAGATCCCTGCAGCAATCCCTTTTATACTGCCTGCCCTTGCTTTTGACCCCAGGTGGTAAAACACTGATGCTTTTAAGATATGAAATAAGCTGGCAGCTAATATTTAACAGTAAATATGCCTTACAAAAAAAAAAAACCCAAACCAAAAAACAAACCAAAACCCCCACACACAAGAAAAAACCCACCAACATTGAAAGTTCACCGAAACCTGAAAGCCACAACCCTAATGGTAAAGATAACCCCGCAGCTCAGTGATTTGGGCTCTCCTGGGAGCTGAAATTGCCTGGCTAGTCCTGATTAAAAAGATAAACACAGACAGACCCATTGCTCTAAGATATTTCAGACCAGCTAAAGGAATGACTGAGTCTCATGGGTTTAATAACACTCACAATTTCAGTTATTTGTGTCGCCAGCAACAGCAGCGTAGCCAGAGCAACACAGAGCTACTTCAAATAAAGTATCTGCTCAGCACCTGAGAATATCATCTCAGCATCTCATCTTGCTGCCACATAGCAAACATACAAAACACTCTGAGCTGTGTGCCCACCTAAAGCCCACACCTTCCCTTGCTTAGGATGATGAGGCAAGATAGCCAGGAGAATCAGAATCTCCTTGACGAAAAATTAGGGTAAGCAAACAGAGAACATCTGCACTACTGTAGGAGACTTGCATTCAACCTGCCACTGGCAGGATGATCCATCCTGTCTCCCAGGGCCCCTCAGGTATGGTCTTGACTGGATAAGTTGCTTTGTCAGTGGCAGAACTCCTTGCACCTTGGCAGCCACACAGATCTTTTGCACAACAGAGGCATCCACAACTCTGTGGGCAAGTCCCACACATCCCAAAAAACAGGTGGGGAAGGACCAAACCTCCATTGGCTTCCTAAGTCACCCCAGAAAGGGGCTGCAGGAGTCATCCAGCCAAAGCAACCTGGTTCCAACTTCACTTCGGGTTTTTTGGGTGAAGGGAGCTCCTTAGCCCTGTGCTAGCCTTTCCTGTAGGATGCTGGTTACCCAGCTGACCTACACCACACCTGCAGATGAGCTCAACTGAGCATACAGAATCAGTCTATTCTGATGGGTCATGATGGATGCATCATTCTTCCTTATTACTGGGAGAAGTTGTAGTTAACAGATGAAAAGCTATTTGAAACTTAATTTCTGGCTGGACTGTCCTTTTGCAGTTGAATAACGTTATTCTCACCTCCCCTCCAACAGCTTCATATGTTGAAAGGGTTAAAAAGGACAGCAGAACCATTAGCATTTTGATAGCTTTTCACACACGTATAGCAAAAAGTCTTTAAAATTCATTGCATTGAAATAATCCTTCAAGTCTAGCATTTCCTCCTCAGCTCGAGGCAACCAACTAGTTTTCCTCCCATTAATACCTTAATATAAGGCTCCAAGGAGTTTCCGGGCTAGAAGTCTCAAATATGCTGAAGAAAAGCAGAGTCCTGAAGTTCAAGAGAAATCATGTGAAGTGTCTGGGGTTTAATTAAGAAACAACTATAGGGGCATCAACTTAGATACTGCAGCCACCCTAGAGATCCTGACTTCTGTAGATCACAGCTCACAACACATGCACACACTGTTTTCCTTCCAAAACGGCACACACAGCCGCCCCCACCCCCCCTCCTCGAATTTCAGCTGCCACAGAAGGTACTTGCCATCTCTGAAGAATGAACAAATTAAAAACTTTGACCCTGATTCAACACAAGCTCGGGGACTTGAGATCTCATTAAGATCAAGGCTGAATTTTTAACGCTATTACAGTCTCAAGAACAAAGCTGTGATTTTTAACTGCACAATTGGCATTAATACTCAGCAGCTCCACACCTGTCCCTGGGACGTTTGGGTTTTTTGGGGGGTTTTGTTTTGTTTCATTTTGTTGGTGTTTTGTTGTTTGCTTCTTTTTACAGTGTGTGCCTTTTTAACATCTCCAGAGCAAATCAGTTTCTCAAGGAAGCACCCAGGAGTGCCTCAGGGTGGAGAAAGCAGCCACCTCACTTTGTGGCTTTGATGAGGATTGCTGCAGTGGAAACAGGCAAATGTTTCAGGACCACATCACTGCTCAAATACTGCTACATGGCAGGACTCCAGGAGTCACTAACTTGTTAAGGACTATTAGGCCTGATTAGAGCCTCTGAACAAACACCTTTTTTGGGGTAAACAGTCTGAAAAAGCCAGTCTGATCAAAGGAAAATACTTGTTATAAACCTGTGCATACTTCTAAGAGAATTTAACAGGTCAAAAGTTGACATTCAGAAGGCAAGAGTAGTAAGTGTACTGCAGTACAATGTGGAAAAAAAGAGGTTCAGATCCCAGGGCCACAACCTGTAGTCTCTCATACTCTCATGCATATGCCAAACCACAAAATACTGACTATTTTGGCCTAGCTAAGAATTCCCACTGACCCTCCTAGTCCTTCCTAAACTTCAGAAGATCTTTGTTTCTGTATGAGAAACAAGTAAATAACCCTCCTCTGCTTCCTACCCACCCCACCCCACCCAAAAAAAAAAAAATTAAATCTACAAACAGAACTTAATTTACAGAGAAAAAGGCATTCTATCCAAATTTAGTAAATGCACAATAACATAGTCAAAAGAAGAGAAGGCTTTTGCAACATATCACTGAGCTGTACAAGACATTTGGGTCCAAGAGAACAGCAAAGCCAGCCATTTATTTAGCTGTGAAAAATCTTCCAATAACACAAGAAATATTCCCTTCCCATTTTTTAAACCTGAGATATATTTTCTAGGACCAAAATTGTGATAGGTGCTACGAAGGAAGAGTCACTGGCTCTTCCTTAAAAACAAGATGTCTTATTTTCTAGCCTGTTACAAATTTCCAGTGATACCCTCAACAAATCATTTGGGTTTCCCTTACATCAGTAAAATGAGAATTGGTACACAGGATTCTCTGCCTCAAAGAAGTACTACAAAGATACAATCCATTTGCAACCCTGAGATGCTCAGATAACACGGACCACATGAACTCGATCAACAAGTGGCAGATAATCTCTATTTTGTGTCACAGTGATTATCTGCCAGAAAAATTCTGAGCACTGGACTCATTCTGGTAGGCTAGTTCAGATGCCTGCCCAATCTGTTCACTCAAGCACGCTGCGCTGGATCATTATCCACCAGTCAATCTCTGATTCATGTCTGGGAGTACACACACTGTAACAAATGCTACTAGCAACACGAATCCTCTTTTGAATGCATTTACAGCTATTGGAAGGGTGAGAAAATTACCTTATCACCAGTTTCAACAACTGCATCTGTTTCACAGCCTCCTTGCTAAACAACAGTGTATCAGGACTAATCCTTGCTTTACTAGACAGAATTCATGACAAGGGAAAAAGCTCAGAGAGAGTAGAACAGGAAAAGGGGAAGGAAGTGACAAATCTTCCTGCAGAGTTACCTACAAAGCTGCAAGATAGCCAGACTCAGGCACTCTTACATTTAATCATATTCCATTTAAAAGTCAATGTTTGGTCCCACTCCATACCGTTGCACTTTCATAAAGAATCAAAGATTACAGCTGGAGATTGCGGCTTCATGCTAAAGAATAGTCTACAGGCGTGATCTTGTAGGATACCAAGGGAAACAGATCCATTACATGGCTTCTTCTGGGCTCCTTCAGCTGTAAATGGCCAGTCCTATGAATAAAATAGAGCTCCAGCCACAGAGAGGATTTTGCAAGTCAGTCTCAGGGAATACCAGCCTTGGTCTGGGTTACGGCAAACCCTCCACAATGCTAGCCTAGTGCAGTCTGTCCCTTCAACAGGAGGACTTTGCAGCCAGCTCAACCAAACATCTAAGTTCTCAACTTTCTGGAACTATTTTCACACTAACCTGATGTTCTTCAGTTTTCCATCCCTGATTCAGAAGAAGAAAAGTGTGAAGTCTTAAATCAATAGCTTGCTTTTCTCAATAATTTAAATATAACTAAATGTACAGGATATGGACATGAAATGGATGCAAAGAAGTCTGGTCATTCACTGATATGGAAGATGCAAACTGACTTTTGTGGGCACAGTCTAGCCCTTAAAAAGGTCTCGCATAATTCCCAAATGTCAGCTATCATTAACAGCACAGTCTAAGCCTCTGACGAAAAGCAGCAGCTTACCTTCATCTTCCTGAGGATCTAAGGAACCTTAGCAATCAGCCCCTTAGAGGTTCCTTTAGATGTTCCTTTAATGACTGTAGCTAGAAGAAGCAAGAGGCAGAAATCTACTGATATTTCAACCAAGGACAGAAGACTTGGACTTGATAGATACCAGATAGTTTTTTCTTAAATCAATTTTTTGTGAAAACATATTAAGAGATTAATGTCAGCTAATATTTGACAATAAGTGTTGCCTTTCTATCACCAAAAAGCCACCATAAAAGCAAGGCTTAGGGTGTCTTTGTTTGTTCTTTCCAATGTTCTGTATCTGGGGTCTGCATCTCTGCCTGGGAGACAGGTTCACTGGAGCTCATCTCACATCCAGGAGTGCTTTGACATTATACGATTTCCAAAGCTGACTGTATGTAGTGGATTCCTCTGTGCTGCACCCATTAGAGATCCTGGTTCTGGTTCCCACTGGCTCAGCCATTCTGCTGCCCCATGCTTCTGTGTGCTCTAAACACACCTTACGCTTCCTACTTTAACTTGAAGGAGGGGTGAAGCCAAAAAGGCAAGCTCAGGCTCCTCTTCTACCACAAGATGAACAAAAGTCTTCTTAAAACAGTTTAGCAGACTATCTGAGGATGCACTTGGCTTCTTGGGAACAGGAAATTCCCGTTATTTAAACCTCAAATACACAGCAAGGGCCTGGAATGCTTTGCCTTTATGAGGAGTGGTTTGTCTTTGTCTATGCAATGATGAAGTTTCAAACCCCAGCCTTCCTGCCAGCCCCCTCCCCGTTTTTAAAAGCAGGGGGAACAAAATACAAAGGCAAGGCAGAGTGGCATTCTCATACGATCAGAACTGGTGTGTGTACCTCAGTTTTGCAGTCCCACCTTTTACAGCAAAGGGAGCCCCAGAAGCTCCCTCAGCAGCCAAGCAGCACATCGGGTTCAGGAGGCTGAGCTGCTCCGGAGCAAGCAGAGCCAGGGGCTTTGGTGGCGCAGGGAGAAGCCACAGAGAACAAGCGCCCTGGCTAAGCACACACCTAGCTTATCCCGGCTTCTTTCCTGTTATCGCCTCACTCTCCAAGGAGAATTAAGAAATTTGAAGAGAGGAGCACTTTCCTCTCCTCTCCATAAAACGGGGGAGAGAAGAAATGGGAAGAAAGAGGCCAATTACAGAAACCATGCATTACCCCTGCCTTTGCTGATCTCGCTGCAATCAAACCAGCAGGAGAGTGTTTCATCCTGTTCCAAGAAGCTCCTCTCTTGCCCGAAGCATTATTTTTCCTGCCCTGCCCAACAATAATGGCCCAGGCACAAACATATCAGCAGCGTTCAGCCTTATTTTACTTGGCTGCTTAAGGTGCTTTTCTAATAATATTCCTCAGAGAAAGCAGGGACTCAAGGGCTACATAGCCTTGTACAACCTGGACCCTGCCAAAATACACCAGCAGCACTTCGGGGTCAGTTGCTCTTCTCCTGTGACTGACATGCTGATTATTTTGCCAAGACAGCAAGGCCACTAAAGATGTAAGGACACCTTAAGTTTCTCATCCCACCACGTTTTCTGAGACTTAAAATATTTTTTCATTTCACATAGGGATGAAGGTTTGGAATTCTTCATGCAAAACTGCATGTGCCCCAGAACAGCAGTCCTGTGGTTAGGTCATGCATTTCTGGCACGTAGGAAACCTGCTTTCAGGATTCTGTTTTGGATTTGTGACAGCATAGGTGAAAAACCCAAACCACTTGGCTCCTAACCAGCATTTCTGCTTTGACTAAGAAATTCTATCCCAAATGCAAGAAATTCACCCAAGGAGAACTGAGTGAAGACCAACCTTTTCCCACAAGGCAATACTGGTTTCCACAAATCAGCATTTTCTGCAGGCAAATTCTTTCCTTGAAAAACTCCCTGCCAGTCCTAGCCTCAAGTAGTAAGTAGTGTGGTTTCTGCTGAAGATACAAGCCTGGAAGCAACCCACATCCAGCAGAGAGGTTCTGCTTAGGAACAGCTCGTCTCTCCTAAGTACAGCCAAGCCAAAACTGCGTTGAAGAAACAAATACAGTTTCCTGAAGTTTGCCCTGACACTTCAGATTCTCTCTTCTACTAAATCAGTAACTTGTATTATTAAACAGAGGAAAGGAGGTGTGGTGGGAAAGCCTCACACACCAAATTCCTGTTTGCTTTATTCGTTCCTTAGTCTGTGTGATCTGAGACAGTGAAAACGTTGCTGATGTCCAAAAGAACATGTGCAATATAAGCCTCAGAGGCTAACATGTACTTTATGTGGACAGCTTCACACAGTGGGGCAGACAGCATCTTCTTCTTCTGTAACTCTAAGGAGAGGTAAATCTGTCTGCAGCAGGAATTAAAAGAAAACATACAGTAATACCACAGATGTCTCTCACAGTTTGTGTTGCTGATTTAAGACACTTCCTATGAATTGGCTTGAAAGCATCTCCAAAAGTACAGCCTTCATAAACTATGTTCTCCAGAAAAAAATGTTTTTCCCCCTCTAAACACAGGATTTTACATGCGATAGAGGATTATCCTATATAGGTCACTAACACTCTATGGAAACCTGTGTAAGAAGGGCTATTTAGATAAATAGCTCTATTCCCACATTACATTTTTTGGCTTCTGTTCCTTTATTGCTCAGAATGTTTCAATTGAAACAACATCTTTGTGCCTTTGAGGATCTCTGCTCCTGCTGCCACTTCTCCACCTGGAGCTATAATCCTGTGCTTGTCACAAACCCAACCACTGCTGCAGAAGTTATTACAGCTACAATCTGCAGATTATAGCAACTTTTAATAGGGGATAAGCAGCAGGAAAAGGTGAGTTTAAGCAGCAAAGAACTTGCTGGTTCAAAGAGCTCTATTATTAATATTTATTATTTTTAAGTGTTCACTGAGTGCTGTAGAAGATAAAAGAACAAACTGAAAGCAAGAACCAAGGAATAGGGTTCATATAAGATGAGACAACGGGAGAGCATAAAGAATGAGTGTCTGGGGAGAAGGGGAGCCGAAGAAGTAGTAACAGCAAGGGAAAAAAGCCACACCTTTTATCAACAAGATGTTCCTAATAGTACGAAGTATGAAGAGAATTAAAGAATTCCTCAGTGTCTAATCAGAACTGTTCCCATAGGGGATCTTCTAAGCATTATTACAAGGCATTGGCATATCTTTAAAGACTGGAGCTTTGATCATAAAAAGGAAGTATGTGGTGAGGGGGACTGGAAAAACAACAAAAGGAAACGCAACTGCATCACCCTGTGGTATGAGGGCAAAATCCAGCCCTGGACAGAGACTTTACAAAGTTCCAAGTAAATCCATTTAGACCTTGTGTAAAAGGTTAGGATGAAGTATAATTCTCACTCAGGTCCTCCATCATAGGCAAATTCCTCTTCTCTCCCACAAACCCTTTGCCTCTGCTGCCCTAGAAGGACTCCCAGTTGGTACTTCTCTTCCCTAACAAAGATGTAAGCTTTTGGCTTACACTGTTTGAAACCTTCACACTTTCAAACAACAGCCCATGATGCTTCACAGTTCCAATGCACTTTACTGAGATTAGCTAACAAGAATGTTCATCATACCCACATGCTGAGGGTACTGTCTTCATTTTCACAGCTGGTGAAACAGATGCTCAGAAAAGCGCTTTCCCAGAGCAAAGACGCTCTACAGCAGGCCGATGGCAGCGATGCTGGCATTTGCACACCTCCGTTCTGAACAGTAAAATCAGTGATAGGACTTGGGAGTAAGAGTCCAGTCCCCCCTCCCAACGCCCTCTGCTCCCCAAGGCGAGCACAGAGCTTCAAAGCTGTTCCCAAAGAGCATCATGCTACAGAAATACTACAAGAAATCCACTTCCACCTGAGACTTGGAATGGCCTGTAGCAGCATTAACAAAGAAAATTAATGGTTTTAAACTAAACTCTGCCACTTCTCCTGCCAGGCTGTCCCTGCTGCAGTATCAAAATATGAACACACAAAATGCAAAGCATCAAACCTTCTCCATTTGGGGTGGGGGGTAAGGGGGGGAGACACAAAACAAAAAAAAACCCCAAAACTCTTAATCCAGCCACTCTCCAGGAAACCCTATTCTTTCTTAATCACATCAGAGTGTTATTCCTCACTGATGCTTCCCCTTCACATTGAAAAGAAGAGAATCTGTTTTTAATTGGCAAAGCATCAATGTAAGCTGAAATCCTTATCAGTTTGGAAGGGTTTTTTTCAAGGCTGTGAACCCAGAGTCATTCATCACATCAGCAATGTATTACATTGTCAATTCTCAGGCTGCCAAAGCAAAACGTAGGTCAAAGAGATGTACTGGTGCTTCCAGCATTGTGCCTCCGGCATTTCCAGAACTAGCTCTCAGCTTTTCCGGTATCTTATTCTGGAAAACAGCTTGGTGCAACTCTAAGATCCCCGTTACATGCCTGTGCTTCAGCCATATTCTCATCAGAAGCAAAGGCTTTGTTGATCAACAAAAAATAAGCACCTCATTCTAAGCAGCTCCGAGAATCCCCTCTGACATTAACAAGTACAAAGGGCAGTCAGAAGCAGTTAAGAAACACATCAGACACGAAGTCCACCCCTCTTTAGAACATTTTTGAGACATACAATCCTTTATTCTCAATTATTCCTTACACATGTCCCTTGTGGACCCACCACATTATTACCCCTACTAAGCCCCACCAATTATTATCAGCAAGACTGACATCAAAAAACATTCTGTTTTCAAATAGTTACAGAAATAAGTACATCGACAACAGTGACAGTGACTCCCATTCCAAATGCATTGAATGTCCTTAACACTATCTCATTTACCCTGGCAACGGGTTTTGAGAAGTTCATCTGAAAGGTACCCACAGGTCCCAGAGACTTCCATGAGAAACAGGTTCTCAGAGGATCTGAGAAACCAGCCCAGAACAGGCATAAGCGTCCTCTGTACAAGAAGATCTGGTTCTCTTTGCTCCACAAGAAAACGAGATGTGCCATCAAGTGAGCCAAGAACAAACGCTGTCATTGCTTTCCCAGCATAGCGTGTTCCAGTTCAGTGCCCTGTGAGGTCCACATCTCAAGAACAGGCAAGATGCCAGGCAGTTCATTTAGACCATTTTTTTCCTGAAGAAGTGTAGACACTTATTTAGTGCAATCCTTATTACTCTAAAACTCCCTCCTCGTAGACTCTCATACACCAAGCTTTTCACAAGGAGTAAATATAGTAACTGTTTCCATAATAACATTAAAAATACCCCAACAGATTAAATTCAACAGATGAAACAGGGCCATAAATACGTATGTCTAGCAACATGACCAACATCACCCTTCTTCAAACTGGGCATTTAGCCATGAAAAAAAGCTGCTAGCATTACAGTTTTATTGCTGAGCCTTATGAGAAGCATAAAGCTGCAGAAACAGTCAGCGCTGTAACTGTGCACAATACAGACAACCTGAGGTGCAGCCAGGGCCTCCGAGCCCCTGAGCCCCTGCCAGGCTGTGCCACTGACCCACAGTCAACAAGTCACCATACAGTCCCATACCCCATTGTGTTCATCTGCTGTTGGCTTTCCAGACATCTGGGGTGGCACAAAACGTATTTAAGTCTCTTTATGACTCAAGTGAAAAGTCTGAAATAATATGAGCTATTATTATATGTTATACTACATGAATTTTCACATTAGCCACTTGGTTCAGTTCCACTTTCCCAGGATCAACCACCACTGTAAGATTTTGTCCTGACACTAACTTCACAGATGTCAGGAGTAAAGAGGATACTGGTTATACTGCTTCCAGAAGACTAACTGGGGCAGGCTCCAGATCATACTAGCCACCACTGACACTCCAAGAAAGTCCCTCTCTAACATGGTATGCACCAACTAAATGAGGGAGACAGAAGGGCAGGAAGAGAGATGAATTAAACACAGTCAATCAACAGCTGAGCAGAGCAAACTCAGACCTAAGCCCTAATCCACAAAGTCGTGCAGCCCCTTTAGTATTCACAAAACCAGGCACACGGATGAGATTCTGTATCAGCACTGTTCATTTAGTCAAAAGCATCCTCTGTTTCTTCCTGAAGTGATACACTGTTCTAAAAAATGTGAACTTCATTTGGGTTTAAGAACTCACTCTTCTACTGTGACCTTTCAATTTATTTCTCAAGTAGTTGGAAACTTCCATTTTAGACCAGGTTTATTTAGTAAATTTACTAAATTTAGCAAAGGGAACATCCTGATGCCAAAAGAAGCCCCAAAGGACAAGAACCCCCAGGGACTTACTAATCCTTGGAATCCTTGTTGGAGGGACTACAGAGATAGGAGAGATGTTGTGCAGAACAAGACCCATACTAAAATCCTGTGATAGTCAAAAACTCACTTCCATCATTTCTGAGGACAATGACAAGATACTAGTTTTGGTTTTCTTTTGACTGAATTTGGTAAAGGTAAACTGATACCACTTGAATAGCCTCAACTGTCATATAATATGCACTGTGTATTAGTCCACCAAACATGAAGCATTCACATTAGACACGTGGCCATCCAAAGCTTCTTGTATCAAAAAACGTGCAGAGGCAATTCAGATAGGGGGAAAGTCACACATATACAACTCACCAGAATACTGAGCCTCTCTCCCTCTAGCCTGAGGAAGACCAGTGAAGTACAGCACCTCCAGCACAGCTCCGCTGCCCTGGGAGAGTACACGTTGCTTCTTACAAACTCTGGGAAAATGGAAATACTTCAAGCCCATTAATAGAGAACAGGAGGTGGCAGAGGTCCAGAAGCAAATCCCATTTGGGGTCATTTTGTAAGAGTACAAACTTTATCATTTGTTTCTTTAAATCTTTTCTGTGCAAAAATAAATAACACACTGATTAACTGGTTTAGCTGCTGGTGTGGTTAAAAAAAAATAAAAATCAACGCACCACTTTATTATAGCCACTTCTTTTCAGTCTCAGACAATTTATACTAAAATCAGCCCATGACAGACCTTTACCAATGCAGAAAGGATAAACAGTAAAGCAGTTGCTAAATGCTCCAAGGCAAGATGTTAGAGGGGTGGAAGAGGAAGTTAAAAAAAAATATCCCATCAACTATTCGGTAGGAACTGAATTCACCTGAATCCTCTGGAACTACAGGATAGGATAACTCACTCACTATTTTTGAAACTCAAGACTGTAAGAGCCATGAAAAGAAAATAAGAAATGTTGGTGTAGGGGAAGGAACAGACCCAAGAGGAATGCTGAACTGTGCAGTCATGAGCAATAATAGGACCATATGCAACTCAGCTGACACATCAATTACAAATGAGATAGCAGCGACCATCAGAAAGCAAAGCTCTAGACAACTGGAACATATGCTTGTATGGAATACAATTAAAGTCCAGTAGTCTTCCCAGTGTTGAGAAGTGATGGGACAGGAGGGAACAGACAACACAAAACATTTAAGGAAGTTTAAGAAGGAATAAGCATCTTTGGGAAGAACAGAGATGTCTGGAATGATTTTTCTGTACAACATTTTTCTTACTTCATTTGCTACTTCCATTTAAGATTAACAATAATTCCTAAGAAAAAAAAAAAAAAGGGGGGTGGGTGGGGAAGAGAGAACTCCTAATAAAAAACTTAAAAGGGAATGAGAGATCTCATATCTCAAACAGCTCACTCCTGTTCATCTTGGGGGAGAAATACACAGGTTTTGCCCTTTCATGCAAATGCACTACTTGGTTTTGAGTCGCTATTTTAAAGTGAAAACTAAAGACTGCCACTTCTGAAATCAAGTTACTTTCCAGCTCTCACTGTACTACTTGTGCTTTTCTCTCAAAAAAATACAAGAAAAATGGATCCAAAAATCTGTCCCTTGCATTTCATTGATAAGTCAGTTTAAGCTAAACAAACAAACAAAAAAATCATGCTAACATTAGTCACAAACTCTCAAAAAAGCAAAAGTAGGGATTATCTTGCAACAACACCCCCAAACAAGGACTGCTTCTGCAGCCTTACAGGATTAGCAAGTATAGATATTCATCTGTTTTTATTATAGCTCCCAAACAGACCTTGGACCTACTACCACCTCAAGCAATGACTCATCTTCAAGATGTCAAGAACTATGCACTACCTCACCGAAGTCCCCAAATACAAGTTGGACCACCATCTGCTTATTTAGATACCTTAAGCCTCAATTTTGTAGCATCTGAACTTCTCTTTTCAAGTCCTTCCTCATCTAACACCCATGGCCTCATAAATCCAGTAGCTTCTGTTCCCAGAGCAGTGGTGTCTGTTTTCCTGCAGCCTGGTGAGAACAGACAGGACTCAAGATAATTAAATAAAAACACAAGAACTGCATTATTTATTTTAAAGGAAAACATGTTTTCTAGGAAGAAAGTCCTTTATTTGGGCAAATCTGTAAGCTGTTTATCAGCTTAAACTCATTATCTGCCCATATGGTCTTAGCACTGTGGTTAAAAAAAAAAAAAAAAAAAAAGGGTATGCACTAGCTGATGAAATGTCATCTGCCCTTATGCCAGAAACTAGTGTTTTTGAACTGACGTCAAATTAGGATCCTTGCCACAAGTGGAGGGCTACCATAAGGATAGTCATAATATTTTAATTATGAAGGGATCTTACAGAAGGCAGCAAGAAAGACAGGGGCAAAGTAAGAAAACCCATTCACAAAAATACAGTCACTTAATTAACTTTTTGCCTCCTGTGCTTTAATTATTTTTGTCCGGGGAGGTGGAGTGGGAAGAGAGTAACCTAACTGAAAAAGAAAATTAAAAAAAGAAGAGAGGGCAGGAGAACAAGATGCTAGAGCCAATAAACACACATCAAAGCATGAGATGGCTCTGCTTCAACTGCCTACAGTACTCAACCTGGGATAGATTAAGGCAAGATAAAAGGTGCTAAGAGGGAAAATACTACCCCTACAGCAGTGCAGACCCTCCCTCCCACTTGCTCAGCACTAATGCCCAGAGAACACCAAGATCCCAGCCAGCTCTGTTGTACTGAAAACGACAAGCGCACATGGTAGACCTAGTTTTACAGAACCCCCTATCTGTCCACCGTTGTCTGCTGGTGGGGACTAGCTCCACACAGTGATGTGGCTTGAAGCCCTTCCCACTCCCCCGTTGAGCTGCTGCAGTGGAGCAGGAGCTGGGTTTATTGATTCTGTGAGTCACAATTAGCCATGGGACACAGGACCAAAGGTTTAGCACAGGACATTAAACCTGACTGTCTGAGCTGTCAGCTTGGTTATTCCAAGGAGACAGGAACAAATTGAAGTCACAGTAACAGATGTTTCTCATGTTTTATGAGCTGCAATATTATTCCTGGTTACAGATACAGTTTCTGCCTTTTAGAACAGACCTGCAAGGCTGCATGCATGAAATTATTTGAATTAAACAATACACAGGCAACTTGGCAAAGGACTTAAGGATAGCTCAGCATTTTCATACGCAGACAATAATTCCCATTCCCCTTTCGCCCAGCCCCACCCTGAGAAGTATAATACAAGTTAAAGCAGCCAAAAATGAGATCACACCAGGATAGTCATTCGTTGCCATCAGCTGAAGCGAGGATGCGAACACTCGGACCCACTTCTCTTGTGCAAAAACACACTCGGCCTCCTCTTCGTCATTTCCACTGTGGGTAAATCAAGTTGCTGGGATCCGTTCTAAGTTTTAAGCAAGCCTGGAAACTGAAGACTGGTGTTCTTCCCAGGATGTCTTATCCTTACACCCCAGGGGGAATAAAGGGATTTCCCCATAATTTACAAAGGAAATCTGAAATACTTATCCTGTGCGTGAAAGCCACCCCCAAGTTCGTGTTGCTCCTCCGGTACCTGCGAGGCCAGCGGAGGGGCGGCCGGCTGCAGAAGCCGTGCTGGAGCCGGGCTGACACCGCACGGCAAGAAAGCCCCCTCGTGGAAACTGCCAGCATCACCCACCGAGCCCACCTCCCCCCCCGGCCCGGGCAGCCCCCGCGCATCCCCCCGGCTCCCCGTCACCAGGGGGATCTGGACGGGTGGTCCCCCTCCATCCACCCCTGCCCCGAGGGTGTCTCTGCGTCCCTCACAGGTCTAAACCCACGACTCAGGTGGCTAAGCCCTCTGTGGCAAAGGTCTGCTTTGCAGAAAGGGTGGGACAATCAGTAGAAATTTTACCCTGGTTTTGCTGGCAGTCTGCAATATCTCAGAAAAGTTCAAGCTCTTCCTTTCTTCCTCTCACCCCGCTATGCTTAAATTCATGGCAACTGTATCGCATGGTATTTTAGCTTAAGCCAACAAAAGCTGTACCAGGGCCACAACAAATACAGAAACATTAACTGCCTTCTAGGGAGGGTCAAACATTTGAATCATTTTAACATACTACACAAACACTTCAGCAAAAGCAGATGATAATGAAGCACATCCGCACATATACGCTACACAGTCAAATTTGAAGATTCCCCCCAAACTATGAAAAAGATACAGAATGTGCCTATTTCTCCCACTGACTTTGCTATCGTGCTCTCAATATACATACTTTTGAGACAGAACAACTACTGCTCATCATAAAGCACTAAATACAAAAATAGGTGCTTTACTGGTAGAATCCATTAGACACTTGGATACACCCTGTTGAATTAAGACAACTCTTTAATAACTCTACACGCGTTTAACCCACTAATAATCCAGGGCGAGCCTGCACTCACAGTTTGCTACAATATACCCAGCCAGGCACAGAGCCATCTCCAGCACGCTTCTGCCCAAGTAGCTTTGGTAGCCACTGGCTATTCAGTGAAATACGTGCCTAGAATCTATTAATTGTGTTCAAATCTTCTCTTACTATAGAAATACAGGCGGTAATCAGGCTGAGCTTACTAACTGCTGAGAGAAGTGCTAAAGAAAAAAAGGTAATCACAATTCTCAGACTTCACAGAAAACCACCCAAGTAAATGCATCTGGAAATGCTGTTTGCTCACTCACTAGAACATTTCAATACAAAAGTTATGATAAAACTTTAAGTGCCCAGCTGCAGAGTTTATAAAACGCACACATCTCTGTGGGGCGGTACCTCACTAACGTGTTGTTGCAGCTGTAAATCTCGATTAGAAAGCGGGGACTGGCCCAGGCTGGCGGGACTGCAGTCTGCCTACCAGCCAAGTGCGAAAGAGAAAATTCCTACCGGACCAAAGTCAGAAGCATGGGCTACTCTCCCACCTTCCTCATCCAGACTTCGGGGGGTGGGGGGAGAGGTGGGCGGCACACCCCGAAACGCTACAAACGTAAGGCAGAGCTCTCCCAGGCACAGCCCCGGGCACCCAGCGGCTCGGCTCCTCCGCTTGCCTTTACAGTATGAGGGCTCCCGGGGTGGGCAGTGGGTTTGTAAAAGACAGAAAAACTGAGGGCAGGCTCTGAGACACGCGAGTACAGACCAGAGGCTCCCCGGGGCCCGACCCTGGAGACGTGCTACCAGCGGAGCGAGTTCGGCTGGCTCGGGCTGCGGGGGAGCGTCCCCGGGCAACCCCCGGCCGGCGGGCTGGCACCTCAGCCCCGGCGATTCGCACGCTCAGCACCGCGCGGAGCCGCGGCGCTCCTGCACCCCCCGTGAGACAACGCGGCGGCGGGGGCGGCGAGCCGCCTCCCGGGGGTGTCCCCAGCCGGCATCCCCGCTCGCCCCAAGGCACCAGGAGGGTGGCGCGGTGCCAAGCCGGAGCCGGCACCCCCGGCGGGGGAACGGGACCTTCGGCAGGGCTGGCCAAGGAAAGGCTGCCGGGGCACCGAGAAGCGAACCCCGGCCCGTTACCTGCCGGCGACCGCAGCAGGCTCCCGCGGCGGCGGCTCCCCGGGGACAGACCGAGCGAGCGGGCGGGCGGCTCCCGGCGGGAGCTAGGGAACCCCCCGGCGGGAGCTGAGGGAACCCCCGAGCAGGCACTGGCCCCGCGCCTCGCCCCTCCAGCGCCGCCCCGCCGGCGGGGCCGGGGCCCACCTCGTCCCGGTGTCGCTGACCACGGGCCCCGGCCGCAGCTCTGCCGCGGGGGTACTGGGTGCGGCAGCTCAGCGACTCGGTTGAACTTGAAGGTGCCCCGGGGCCGGGGTCCCCGGAGGGGCAGGGCCCCTCAGCCCGGGCAGCCGCCGTGCCGGGAGGGCGGCCCAGCAGCCGCGCTCCCGAGGCTGGGCGAGGGGCCCAGCACCACTGACCGCACCGCCCCGGCGGGCCGGAAGGGCAACGGTCCCCAAAACCAGGCAGAAGCACTCATGACGCCGAAGGTTTGGTTTTCCTGAAAGCCTTTGAGAAGAGCTCCACCTTCGGCCCTCAGGCTGAGATGGGCCTGCCCTGAAAGATTATCAGGGGAAGACAGCTGTGCAATGTCGCTGAGAAATCCATTTTTCTGTAAGAAATGAGACTAATTGCATCTTAACCTGCTGAGACTCCTGCAAGTCGCTTTGAACCTGTGAAATGGCAAATGACCTTGAATAGAAAACCAGTGTGTGGCACAATGCTCATGTCAAATGTGGGGCCTTTGTCAACTGTGCCAGTACAGAGAGAGAAATACGCACCAGAAATTCTCAGTTCCCCACTGTTGCTTCAAATACAGGGCTTTAGCTAGGGATGGTAAAGATGTGGGCTAGTAGTGGCAAGCTCCATACAGAACAGTGATGAAGCACCACAGCGGTTTGGTTCAATGTAGCTACAGAGAAAAGTATTTAGAAAATAATGTGTTAACAATAAGAGGCAACCTTTTGAACCCCAACAGTGAATATTCCTTACTCTTACATAATCCTATGGAATTCATGGGCTGCCCACTTGAAACTGGGAGATGAAACAAACTGTTTTGTTGGGGGGGGGTGTGTGTCTTTTCTGACCTCTTGCTGGTTCCGTTCTCCTGAACCAGCCATCGAGTGATGCTGTTCGTGATGGTATCAAATAAACAGTGACATCTGAGCATGCGTTTTTCCTAATTTGTTTCAGCGGATCACAAGTATGTGGAATTTGACTTCCTTATCAATGGCCAGTTCTTGCGTATGCCGCTGGGCACGCACATTGAAATGGAAAATATCTCCACGGTAAGTCATACTTGATTTCACCACATCTTGGACAGTAAAACAGCCAGCCAGTTTAGTTCAACCTGATTTAGGCTGTCACCCTGACGAGGTAGATTTCCTTGCTGGCTTTTATTTCTTTTCTGACTTCCCCAGGAGAATGCCCTGTATTTTTAAATCCATTCTGCACTGCAGAGTGATTAGAGAGTATGGGACTGAGCAATGCAAGGAACATTGCTATCCAATCTGTTGCCTGTATCCAGGTCAGAGGGGGAATTCTTGTCTTATTCAGTCCATCATTAATACATTTTTGTCTCCTACTGTATTAGTTACATTGGGGAATAATAGGAGAGGTTGGTATTACCTCTAGAAAATGCTGTGAAGTATTTTAGACACCAGATTTGTATGGGTAAATACAGAAGAGGAACCTGGGAAGAGTAACTTTATTCAATTTTTCTTACAGCTTGCTGTTAATAGCAATATGATAAAAATGTGGAAAGCAATAGAATTCACTTTTATTTTTTCTCTCTGAAGACTTGAATTCCACTACTGTGGCAAAGGACTTGGATGCCAAGATCTTTGCCCAATAAACTTGTATATTTGCACCACACTACAGTTAAATGTTACTGATTTTTAAAAAATAAACCCATACTAAGTAAGTGTTTTGTCTGTGAGCTCAGGAAGAAGTGGTGGAAATAGAGTATGTGGAGAAATACATGGCCCCTCAGCCAGAGGAATGCATCTTCCACGATGACTGGATCAGTTCTGTTCAAGCCACTGAAGAATGGTACTGCATTAAGCCAATTCTCTTTTGTCTTGCTTATTCCTGTTGTGTGCAGAGGACACAGAGGTGTCAAATGGAGCGGTGTTCTGTGTCTTTAATAATCTGGGGGGGGGGGGTCCCCTCTTTGCTCTTTTTTGTTTGGTTTGTTGGTTGGTTTTAACCTGTCAAGTCAGTCAGCTACTTGCTTTTGTAAGCAATTCATTTTTACACCCATATTCTACCCTGATAGCGACTTTTAACACAAGTAGAAAACAGCTAGAGTCACTGAACAAGAGATGCTGTTAATACAAATGGCTAATACACTATTTACTATCTGTCTTAAAGGACAGAGATTTCCTTGTGTCTCTTTTTAGCTTAAACCCTTCACTTCAAATGTGACATTCGGTATTAACAAATGTAATAGTGTACCTTTCTGCAGAGCTTTTCTTTTAAAATAAAAAACAAACCGAACAAATCTAACTGTCCTTTTCTGCTGTATTTTCACATTCATTTTCCAATCAACTAGGCAGTGTTCCTATATTAGGTAAGAGTTGGAAAATGCTTTGAGATCCTCTAGTAACATACCATGAACAACAAATTATCTTTTTATTTTAAATGACATAAGTGATCTTAAGTCTCACCTACGAGAATATTCAGTACTCTCATTGCTTTTCTTTCTGGCCTGTACTCCTAGCCTTGCAATTGTAGGTTTTAATGAAGCTTTGCTCTGTAATGAAAAGGTTTTTGGTTTTGGTTTTTGGGTTTTTTTACTTTTCCCAAGCTTTTTTTTTTTCTTGAACACACAAAGTAGCTATATTTTGAATTTGTTTCAGCTAACCAGTTACTATGCTAATATTTTTCTGGTTTTGGTTGAGGCTTTTTTTCATAAAAAACATTGCCGGTGTTAAAAACAATGTTTCAAATTCTGTACCCTGTAGGATATTAACTGGCTGCTATGATCAGACTGCTCGAATCTGGTCTTTGGAAGGAAAATCCATCATGACAGTAGCTGGGCATACAGAAGTAGTGAAGGATGTGGCATGGGTGAAGCAAGGTTAGTATGTATATATTAAGCAAGTAGTAATAGATTTATTGGAGAAATGTCAGCATTTCTCAACCATGAATATTTAATTACTTAAATGTTACAATTATTTTTATTTCTGTCAGTGGTGTTAGAAATGAAGTCATGGTGTAAGACAGTCTTAACAGTAATGAGTCAGGTTAGTTTGACCTGTACATTGTCTAACCACCTTGTATTCTTTGTAGTAAATACTGGTATATATAGTTGTATGAATTATACTTGCAGGGTGACATGATGTAAACAGAGATGTATATGAGTTTGTCTATGATATTTCTTGACTAAAATTACTATATATAGACTACAAAGACTTTGGAAAGCAGAGTTGGGTGCAAGCATGACACACTTTTTTTTTTTTTTTCTTAGATAGTTTATCATGCCTGTTACTCAGTGCTTCTATGGACCAAACTGTCCTGCTGTGGGAATGGAATGTGGAGAAAAACAAAGTGAAAGCCCTTCACTGCTGCAGGGGACACGCTGGGAGTGTAGACTCTGTAGCTGTTGATAGCACAAGAACTAAAGTGAGTGACTCCTGAAAAGAAACCGTTGCCTTCTGGGATGTTAGCAGCCTGTATCTCAAAAATCATCGTTTTGTCCCTGCATAGGTACTAGTCATCATGGTACTATGATGGACATACTGATAAGTTTCGAGTCCTGTTAGAAAGGGTGGTTATTGAGGATTAGGAGTGCTGTATCAACACTAGTTGAAGTGATGCACTTAACCTCTAGTATCACAAAAAGCTGAAGGTGACTTTAGATAGCACAGATTATAATGCTGCTTTTGACTTCTGTGAGTGAAGTTAAATGTTTATTTTAAAGTAAATTTTACTTCTAACATGTGAGTTTTGCATTATAATGAAACTGTTTGAAAACAACCTAAATTTTCAGAACAGTTTCGGTGGGGAAAAAACTTTCCAGAGTGGTACTCAGAAAAAGCAGGTGGTAGAAGAGGTCCTTCTTCTTTATCCAGGAATTCAACAGTTAAAAGAGCACTCACACCAAAGGTGGAGTCATGGCTCCCAGCTTGACTCAATATCAGACAGGTTAAAATAAAACTTTTTGGTGCTGAAGGAAATATTTCTAATTTGTAGACATTTCTGTAAAGGGAGGAAAAAGGATAGTTTGATCTATGTCAAAACTGTTTTTTTGGAGGAGCCCAGCACTGTCTTTCATGCGTTATAACCCATTGATTGACTTTTCAAGCAGGAAGTGTATTTAGTAGGGCATACACGGTCTGTCTGGATCCTTAACAATGTTTCTATTCATACAGTTCTGCAGTGGATCTTGGGATAAGATGTTAAAGATCTGGTCTGCAGGTAAGATAAGTGTTAAACTGGGATTCTTGACTCTTAAAAAAAACCCAAACCAAACTAAACTCTACTTAAAACAACGTGAAAGATGGATACTGAATAGTTTTTTCATTAAGAAAATTTGAGCCTGTAATAGTAAAAGCTAGCTAGAACTTCTTTTTCCCCCTGAGCTTTGTAAGGCCATATACATCTCTATATGAAGTTACCGTTTTGGTTGGCAACACAATTTCAGATACGGTTATCAACTGTGTGCTGATGCTTACTTTATTCAGAACACAGTACTTTATCTCTTTCATTTATTTTTAATTGATTTATATAAATGTGCAGATTGAAGTGTAGACTTCGTACAAATTAAGTTTGTGGGTTATGTTCCTGTTCTGTTATTGACACCATAATAGGGAGAACAGCAAGTTGATCAGGTCTCTTCTAGGAACGTAGACTAATCCCATTTGAGCTGAATGCTTTCTTTCACTGTTCCAAGTCCTGATGAGTCGGTTTGGGAGTGTATGTATAGGTAAAGGTACTGTATCTAAAAAAATAAAAGATTGTGTTTATCACACAGCCGAATTACTGTTTGTATTTTCTGTGAACGAGGATGGTCTTAAAAATTAATTGGGACTTCACTTTAAAACTGTGGGACCTAGAGAATATCACTTAATTTGTATTAATTTTCCTTTTCTCAGAATGGATATAATACTGATCTGGTCAGAGGTGTGTAAGGTTAAAATATTCATGCATCATAGATGGGTTAGGTACTGTAAATATGGCATTTTGCTTAATTACTTTTAAGGAAATGCAATTCAGAAACCCCTAGATCAAGGCTGACTGTCTTCTGTCACAGTACCTACAGGTGAAGAGGATGAAATGGAAGAAGCAGCGAACAGACCACGGAAGAAACAGAAAACTGAACAGCTGGGACTAACAAGGGTAAGATGAACTCCAGGCTTGTCCAGGATGTGTGGCCACACAAAATAATTTCCCTTTGTTAAAAGCAACTATAGGAAAACTTCTGGTGATATGTATCAGGCTGATCAGACAGGTATTTTTTGTTAAATATCATCAAAAAAATGTATTCTTTCAATCTAATCTCCTCTCAACTTTAAATTCTAGACTCCCCTTGCAACCCTCTCTGGCCACACAGAAGCCGTCTCCTCTGTGCTGTGGTCAGATGCTGAAGAAATTTGCAGTGCGTCGTGGGACCACACTATTAAACTCTGGGACGCTGAGACTGGAGATCTCAAATCAACTTTGGTGAGATCATTATACTTTATCAGTAGGTCCAGTTGAAGTCCAGCTCAAAAAACTTTTGCAAAATAGTAGCTCCTGTCTGAATTACTATTTTCTTTTCTGACAGACAGGAAACAAAGTGTTTAATTCCATCTCCTACTCACCGCTGTGTCGACGCCTCGCATCTGGGAGCACTGACAGACATATTAGACTATGGGATCCTCGCAGCAAAGGTGAGCTGAAACTTGCATGTTCTCCAAATTATTTTTTCCAAAATCAGAACTTTTCCCTGTTGAGACATCTCAAAAACTGTTTCCTAGTCCCTCTGCTTGAAAGAAGCCGTTTGGGGGCTTTTATTAAATACCAAGATTTTCCATGATTTGCTGCAAGGCTTTTGTTTTAATTTCTAATAATTTAAAGTAATGCAGCTTATGGTTGGTGGTTTTTTTTTAACTTACTAATGAATATTCAGCTTTGCAGTTGCGGGCCTGTACTTCTTTTTTTTAAGCTTCACACCCAAGTTCGTCAGACCATCATTAGAGTGAAATAGTAGTCACTTTGTTATGAGATAGTGGGGCTCCGCCTGACAGGATTGCAGATAACATGACTGAGCCACCAGATTTTTCATAGATGTGTTTACTTGTTTAGCTTCTCTAAATCTAATCCAGAGTTTAACAGCATTATCTTATTACAGGCTAATAATAAAAGCGTGGTTTGTATCCTTTGTTTAAAAAATATTTGAAAAGGGAGTTTAGTGGCAAGAAAATGGATTTCTAGTTCTGGGGGGGGGGTTGTGTGTGTCCCCAACTTGTGTGGCTTGTATTTTTGTTTGCTTTCTTTAAAGTTCACTTTTATTTTTTTGAAGTTAGAATTAGCAGTGGCAGAAACGCTTACCTTGAACACAAATATGTTACTGACTGCTTTTCTCACAGGATTTTGTATGCATCTTGAAAGTGCTGGTTTCAGTTGGCATCTACTGATACCTCCTCTCTCTCCTGTTCAGATGGCTCCTTGGTTCTCCTGTCTCTCACATCTCACACAGGCTGGGTGACATCGGTGAAGTGGTCACCTACCCACGAGCATCAGATGATCTCTGGTTCTCTGGACAACATAGTGAAACTCTGGGACACAAGGAGGTAAAATAAATGTGTTCTTTGCTGTTCAAAAGCATGTAAGCTTACAGAGTCAGTTAACTTAATGAAATAGTAAAAGCAGTTTCAGACATTGGACACCTCTGTGGGGTTTGTGAAAATTCTTCAGGTCTTAGGAGTCAAGCATATAATGAAAGGGAGAAAAATACTTGTAGTCTACCAGAGGACCTGTGACTTAACATGTGCAAGAGCTATATGGCATTCCAACACGGCACTTACCTGGCATTAACAGCAGTATTGACTGACATGCAGAAGGCTGCAACCGTAACATTGCTACTAGGATTAGTGACCGCAGGTGGTCTGCTTACCGTTCCTCTAAGGAATGACCCTAACAGCGGGAAGTTTCACTTCATACTCTTTTCATACCTTTCATTACAAATTTCTAAGCAATGAAAGGGTTTGCATTCAGAAGACATAAACGTTTTTTTCTGGAAAACACGCAGCATCAAGCAGCATCTGCACGTGGAAGAAAAACTATATAATCAATTTGCTCATTAGGAACAGTTTATTAATTTTCAGTCTCAAAGTAGTTAGCCAGCAGGTGAAAAACGTTGCTGTGTTTTTCTTTGGGGATGTAGGAGAGGTTAACACTGATGCGATCAGCTCTGGAGAAAGTAGTGAAAATGTCACAGATGGTAGATACCTGTACTCTCTACAAGTGTTTGTAACTGCTAGACCACATCTGTTTGATAGCATCATGATAGTATTTCTTCCTGGGACCAATTTTTATTTTTTGTGATTGCTCACTTAACTTCAAATGTGTTACTGTAAATACCTGTGTTTCCCCAGTTGCAAAGCTCCTCTGTATGACCTGGCTGCTCACGAAGACAAGGTTTTGTGCGTGGACTGGACAGAAGCAGGGGTAAGAAGCTGAAGAGCAAGTTACTCAATTTATATACATAGTGGTTTAGGAAGACAGCTAAAAGTAGTCATGGACTATTTTTTCTGTTATGCTTAAAGACAGAAGAAGTTTTAGTTGTGCTGTCATTGATAACTAGGTGTTACCGTCATATGTGCTGCAGCATTTGCCCACGCTACTCTGCAAAGGAGTAGGATGGGAGTTCAAGCTCTGTACCATTAAGTGGGTGTCACTGATATTCCAAACAAGGAGAGACATGAGAACAGCACACCTCACTGGGAAAATACGTGTTCCAAAGCACCATTTGCTGCCATGGAGACTAAAGCAGCAGCATGAACCGACAGCTGGGGCATGGCAATACATGTAGAAGGGGGAAACTATAATCCTCTTTAGCAAGGTGCTCTGCTACTGTAGTGCACACATGTATAAAATAGAAAAAACCATTTTGTTAAATGTTCAGGAGTCTCAGTGTGGCTCCTGTTCTCAGTAAATTTAGAAATAATCCTGCAAAAACTTTGTTTCTACTTTGAGGAGGAGGGTAAGACACAAGGTTGATTCTGCACTTTGATTCTGGATTTTAGTTGTGCATTAGCAGTTCATTATTCATTACTTCTTTTTATGTCTTAAAAACAGTCTTCAGCTTTTGTTTTGGTATTTTACTTAGTTCTGGTATTAATCAGTTTTCTTTTCCTCTCATCAGTTGCTGTTGAGTGGAGGTGCAGACAACAAACTGTATTGCTACAGATACCCAGCTACAGCCTCTGATGTTGGAGCATGAAGGTTAACAGCCAGAAGACTTTTCTTAATAAATAAACCCACAGTATTTTTTTTTTTCAGCAGTCATTCTGTTAGTGTCCCTGTGCAACCAGTATCTGAAGTTGCTTAGAGAGCTGCTGTTACTGTTTTTTGTATTGGTAACCTGTATCAGTATTTGTCACAGAAAAATGGCAACAAGCAGTTAAGAATGTTATCAGTGTGAAACAAAGCAAAGGGCATTTCCTCCCTTTTTGATGGCTTTGAATTAACAGCTTTTAGGTGACTTTGTATAGCCCTTTTAATAAGGAGTAAACTGTTCCTGATACAGAAAAGTTACTCACTGGACTAAATTATTTTTTGACCTTACCTGCTTTCCCTTGAAAATAAATAAAGCTGTTGGCTACAGCCATTCACTTCAGGTAAAAATCAGACTTCAGCTCTCTTCAGTATGGCTGTTGGCAGTTCTTATGATTAGGCCTTTAATTGAGGAACTCAGGCTGCTTTCTAGGATAAAGACTTAGTATATTTACAGTGCAAGTGGTATGATAGAAAGGAACTTGGCAGGTTTACTAGCAGATTAAATACTCGGGGCTGTAAATTCCTTTGGAAGAAGGTGCCTGCCTTGTACCACAGTACATGTTATGTGGCAGTACAATTACAGTGATACCTCACTCCTGAAAAGGAGTAGATGTACAGAAACAAGTGGAGGATCACACAGAAAAGGCAGAAGAAAAAATAGTTTGTTCCTAGAAAGAATGGATATAAAAAGTTGCAATAACTTTTGGGTTGAGAGAGGGTAAGTACTATCCAAACATGCTCCTTTTCTCTGCTGGTGGTCTTGCTTTTAATTCAGCATTTAAAAGAAAAAGCTATTACTGCAGTTTGTTAAGAGGCCGTGTATGTGATGTTAAACCAGCACATAAGTTTAACAATGTGGAAACCAAAACTGAATATCCTCACTGCTTGCTGTCTTAGGCTTTCAATAAATGTAAGACCTGTTCGGCACAATCAAGTCAAATGCTTAAATTGCAAGGTTAATAATTTTTGTTTAGAGTGAAAACTCAGCTGCTCCAGGTTTACAATATGGACAAGTTCTGAGTAAACTGTTCAGGAAATAACTAGAACAGCAAAACTATGGAGAAAACAACAAGAGTACAGGGGAAAGAGCTCTGATCCCTTGGCTCTGCAAGTAATGAACTGCAACTACCAAACCAACCTTTTATTTACAAACACTGCTTACAAGGAATCTGTTGTCTTGCCATCATCTTATTATCCATGTGCATGTTCTTAGTATGTGCTTCATTTTTTATAAAGCAACATACCTGAATATAGCAAATAGTTATGTTTTTTTCCTTATTTAAACTTTATTCCTTTAAAACATTGCCTTCTACTTACTCCACGAGCTGGAACATGTAAATGTGGTGTGAATAAATGTTCTGTTTTGTAAACCTACCAAAAATACAAAGCATTTTTTGAGCAGGAATTTAGTATGTGCTGGAACATGCAGCATTCCTTCCTCCCTACTATCATAGATTAATTTCACATGCACATTTGTGGCTATGCCAGTCTTAATCTAGCAATCATTGGCCTAATATTCATGAAAGTTTAAAAAACTTCCTAATAATTTTTTAGTATAAAACCAGAAGAGAATAATATCCTCTTTAGCTAATCCTTAATCCAGTACACCTTACTTCTGGAGGTCTTAACCAAGTGAAGGTTTTCATTTCAAGACTCCCAGTGATCACTTAATCTGGAGTCTTGAGCTATTTTGTGTATTATAAGAAATGTCAATTTTATGACTGTCTCTTCAGTTTTTCTTTCAGGTAAATTATGCTTGAGCATAGCTTTTAGGATTACTGTGGTATTTTGCAGTCAGCTGTGAAGCACCTCCAGCCACTTAAGTAGTTGATAAAAATAAGTGGGTGCTCTTACATGCGTATGTCTAAAGACCTGTGAATGCAGGATAGTGAACCTTAATACAGTTTTCTTGCTTTCCCAGATTTAACAAATACTTATTAAAAAGGTCACATCACTTGGACTGTCAGCTTAATGGAGAGAGATTATGATTATTATTATTATTTAGACTTAAGAAATCCCAGTTGGCATTAATTATTTCCGTTTCAAACACTGAATCCAGTAGATGTACTACACTTGTCACACCTGTAGTAAATACAGAGAGTAACTAGAAAGGCAGGTTTTGGTAGACCACAGTTCAGAAGCAGGAGGGTTTTCACACCCTCTGAGTTTGGGTTCTCTTACTGGGAAGAACGCTGTGTCAGACACGAAGAACCAACTAAGAAGCACATATTAATATGAAGTGATACACTGTAAGTACAACATTTTTGAAATGCGTCTCTATCACCATCTACAAGTTATTCTAGAACCTACAAAAATACTTTCTAGATTTGGCTGAGTGACAGTCTTAATTAAAGCATTTTAGTAAGAAGATCTTTATTTCTCCAAACACACTCCTTCATTTAAAATAATGTAAAATTAGAATCGCCAGCACGAGTCAATTTTACAGTTGCTCAGAACTGAGCCAGAAACAAACAGTGCAGAAGCAAGGTGCTGATGGCAACACTACTCACAAAAATACTTCCCCAAACACAGACACCAAAACCACCCCAAAGAACAATCAAAAAAACACGACACAACCCCCTTCCCCCACCTTTCTGCATATTTGCAGTGCCCTGGTAACATAATATGGAACCAGAATGGAATTTTATATACTAACTCCTAGTTTTCCTTAAACATCAGTGATACTACAAGTGAGGGGAATAAAGACAATAGTCGAGTACTGCAAGCTTTACTTATTTTTTGTATCGAGGAGGAGGTAGGTTTGGTTTTGAGAGTTGTGCAGAACATTGTTATATTTCATCTTTTAATTCTGCATTGACACCTGGCATAGACTGTTAGCTTCAGTAGCACACATGCCCTGCCTCTAAATACAGTTCAAACAACGTCATGCATCGAAGACACACATTAAAAATGTTAGTTTAAGACTAAACAGAGGACTGGGCAGGTGAACCCTTGGTGTCACACCTGCATTTCCTGTCAACGTTTGCTTTTTCCCAGCTGGTTCTTTCAGTTTCCTGCTTTGAGACTTTAATCTTTGCTTCTGGATGAACGCCCTCACTCCCCTACAGCCAACCCTGGCAGAGCACTGTGTTTTCTCTCTTGTTGGCATTTTGTTTAGCTTTCTAATCTTTAATTTCTCAGCCTTCTCTCAATGAGGAGACTGAATTAAAATCAAAGGGAGAGGGAAGGACACTTCGCATTCCAGTGGAAGTGACATACAACCTAAACCCGCGTGTGTGGATAATGCCATTCCCGTGGTGCCACCCGCAGGGTAAGTGCCCTCTGTGTAAGCCATGCAGACCCCCACCAGGGACGGCATGTCAGCTCACCTGCAACACTGCAGGCAGCCTCAGGCCAGTGGTCGTTCTTTGAGACCCCCAAATGCGAAATACCTGCTCCCCAGTCAATGCCAGACCCTCTCTGGGTATGAGCTGCTCCGGAGCCAGCATACACCCCGCAGGCACAGGTGACAGGAGGGGACAGGGGCCCCAGGGCTTCTCAGGCTGCCGTTTTTATGAGTTCAGGGCCAGGATGTAGATCTCCAGCCAGTGTTGTGCCTCCTGTTCCTGTCAACATACAGCCCATAGCCTGGTTGGTGAGGTTTTCCCTAAATGAAAATAAACTTACATGAAGTTTAACTGAGTTTTGTACAAGCTGATGAATGTCCAGTAGAAGCTCAACACTCCCCCAGACTTCAGCACACATACATTAGGAAACAGATCTACACATGCTTAAAGTGACTTCTACAATTTAAAAATATTTCACAGTTTGGAAGGAAAGACTTGCATAGAAAAAGGAATACACTTCTAATGAAAAATCCTGACATGAGGTTTTCTCCTGCATGTTCTGTGACATTTCTACAACAGAGCACGTTAGACAGGCATATGCAGATTCCCCAATGGAAAAATACACACTTACACTCTTCAGTTGATCTATAGCTTGTTAATTATCAACTTCCTACTTGAACGTATATATAAGTTAATGAATTTCAGAAATTAATGGGTTTTTTCATCACTGAATTAATGGAGGCTACAAAGTTATTTCCAGGATTTTGTGATTCTAAACATTTATTTATTTTTTTTTAAACAAACAAACAAGTAGATCAGATTTGGGCAGATCTGTTTCATGACCTCACTGAAATTTCAGCATGTACCCTTTCCCCCTGCTGTAGGAAAGGTGAAAATTATCAGATTAAATACTTGATGTGAACTAGGTCAACACACTTGACTTTTGATTTCTACTTTTTATCAGAACGGGGATGCCAAGCTGGCCCCCACATGCCCCAGACCAGCAGTAGATACAAGTTTATGGATTATCATCCTGCTTCATTTAATGCTCTTACTTGGTTTATTGCATCTTTTTGTTTGGTTGTTGGTTTTTTTTTAAAGAAAAGTATTTTAAAATAAAAAAAGGTACTCACATTTAGTAGGATTAGTTTTTGTTTACCTGTAGCTTTTACCTAACATGCCTTGAGAACACACAACCATGGCAGGATGCCCCGTCACGCCATCCCCACTGCACCTCTGGGCGAGAGCAGTGGCTGAGAAGACAGCGTTGCAGACAGCAAAGCTGATCCTGTTCTGATGGGCAGAACCACAACCTACCCTTGATTTCCAGCCCAACACCCCAGCAAACAGAATGGCTCTTTCACTGGTTTAGCACCAACGCCAGCCTGTGCCCCAGCCTTCCCGGCAGCTGGCTCCTGCCTGGGCAGCTCAGGTGGGAGATGCACAGCCACAAGGAGCTGCACACAGCACTGTCCGACAGCAACCAGTTACACCGGCTTACGTCCCAATTCATACCCCAAAAAAGGCCAACTGAGTTAAGTCACCAATTTTGTTTGGTGTAAGCACGTTGGCAGAGATCTCAAATTAGGGGCAAAACTTGGGTTAAAATTCATTGTCATGAAAACCAATTAAAATTTTCCTGTAAATAGCATGAAACGAGTGGCTTTTCAGCTGCCAGCAAAAAGCTGGCTGAGTCTGGTCTGGGAAAGACAGCTGCTCCATCTGGATGAGCCTACCAAGCCATCCAAATCAAGGCATGTACTGTATGGAATGCTGAAAACTTAACTCAAACCACAAAAATGTAAATTTCTGTATCGGTTGCAATATTCATATCCAAAACTTTAAAATGTCAACTTTGCATATCTTTGCAATTTATTCCATTGGGCAACTAGTAGCCTGTGACCATCAGGGAATCTTAGTACGAGTTTAGATGTCTGTAAAACTAAACAAACATCATCATACATGCCCTGTGATTGCTACTGAGATTTTCAGCTTATAATTTCAGCGAAGACCTTTCTTTAAATGTTTGAAACCTCTGAATGCAAACCAGAATTCACAAGAAGCTGCATGGGGAAATAAGATATACCAGTTGTAGCAAACCATCCCAATAATCTAGATGGCTCTTCCAAAAGGGTCCCCCTCATCACGCTTTCGATGGTCTATAAATTTAGAGGAGGGATCTTGAGTCAGACCACAGCTGCTGTAAACTGCGTGTGAACCGTATCTGAGATCACTTGGAAGAACACTCAGGAAATGCTCACTGACTTAGTTGCTCTCCTTTAACTCTACATCTGTCCCAGCTGAAAAACATCTGAGATTGTCACACATACACACACAGAGCTATCTCATGGATTTCTGCACCCAAGACAGGTCAAAAGATTAGCCAGTGGTTGAAAAAATGCAGATGAAATACTGGAAACAGAAACAAGCCCACCAAAGAATGAAGATGAATATGTGGTAACATCTGAAGCAGAGCTGGGTGCCAAATCAGTTAAACCTGAGGATTGTCAACAGTGTCACTATGAACTGATATGTAGAACAAGAACACATGAAAGTGGCATCATTTTTCCTGCCACTAACAGCACCAGTTACTTTCAAAAGGGCAGTCTCAGCCACCTGTATCATCTGAGAAGCCCAAGAAAAAGGTATCGGTGTTAGAATTGCACTAGCTTTCTGAATTTATTGAGCAAAGAGGAGAACTTTCTTAAATTTGTCTCTAAATGGTGTCATTGCCCCGTCTGTGCATGCACTGGAAGTCTGGTGGAACTGCTCAGCACTTTTGAGTTTCCTGAATTAACCCCAGTGCTGCCATGGAGTCTGCCAGCCAGACTGGGAACGCTGGGTCATACAGGGCTTGTCTGGGCATCGGGAGGGTGACAAGAATAAGCAAGCTACACTCTCCCTTTTCTAAAATACTTGCAGCACTGAAGGCTACTGGGGAACATGAATCTCTCACTTGTGTGATTCGAAGCCTGAAGGTACGCGGCTGACCGAACGTGGACACCCAGAGGCATCTGCTGAAACATGTACTTTGAACCTGAGTCTGGAAGGTGTGGTGTGCGTGTGCATCCGTGGGAAGAGCTGTTCATACTGCACTGTGCTTTGGACTCACAGCAAACATCTCTAATGTCCCCTGTTAAAGTTTGCTTTCTAATTTAAAATGCACAAATTTCAATCTCTCTCTTATCCTTTCCCTCTCAGGTTCTGCATCAACTTTAGCCTGAATCTTGGAAGGTTCATGCAAGTTTGGGACCTCTTTTTGACCCTAAAAAAAAAAAAAAAAAAATTTTAGAAAGAAAATCTGGCAGAATTGCACTCAGTTCCATGAGGGCCCAGAACCCACCTGCGTGCTGGTAAGACCACAGTGATCTTTGACTCTTCCACTCGCAATTTCAGATGAGACCTTAACTTTCAGCACATCTTGGATTAGGAGATGATTATTTTGGTGGACTTTATGCACAGGATGAGATGTTGGAATTTGCTGGCAGTAGGTTTTTAGTACTTGGAACAGGATTCAAGTATAGTTCTCGGTGTTATGCAAAAGAACTTTCTTTGTCTCGCATCAACATGCAAGTGGTCCTTTTGATATATCCACAGCATTTAAAAGAATAATAAATTAAATCATAATAACGTTTTGCTTTTAGGTTTAAGGCCATACAAAGACCCTCAATGGACAGTCTCTGTTGCTTCTCTGAAAACTGCACTATGGCCAATAGTTATCACCTGCAGTTAAAACACTGAACAAAATGCTTCCTAGATCTAAACAGCACAGATTTAAGCAGATTCTGGTTTCAGTTACCCTGCTGTAATTCCAGAGCATGTCAGTTAAGACAGTGAAGCCTATCAGAATCAATGGACTTAATACAGATTTACAGAGGAGCTTACATGCAGCCTTATCTGAATGTAATTTACAATAATTAGATCTTGTATCTTAACGTAGCTGAAAATTGAGTCAGAACCAGTTTCCAAAAAAAAATAAATAAAAAAATCTAATACTGCATGTCAGTGAAGCTCTTTCTGGAAGGAAAATAAGATTTGTCTTCATAGTAACTAAGCCTTGGAGCAGAATGGTGTGGGGGAGGAGATGATGGTTTTTCTCCACTTCTAATCCAATCTATTTAAACAAAGGAATCAAAACAACAGATGTTTAGTATGAAAAATGCTGCCTGTGATACTGGCGCCACAGAAACCAGCATGAACTCACCAAAGATGAGAAGATGAAGAGACTACACTTTTCCTATTTCAGTTTTACCCTTCTCTAGGCTGCTGCAATTTGAACATGCGAGTCCAGAGCGTCCTGTTAAAAAGTCATCATTTTTGCGAGGAGAGCAGTTTGCAGCCCAGGCACCACCCCACCACACACCATTCTGAATCTCTGCGGTATCTATAGTATTGCCTGCTAGGTGTAAACAGAGGATTACGAAGTACAAAATTTTATCTGACCAGATCATAGAATAATGATAATTCTACTGTAATGATGATAATAAGAATAATATTAGACTATGTACCAGAAAATTCTGTTTTTATTAATGAAATCACTATTTCTAATCTTTTCTCAGCTTGCTGCAGTATAATGCAGCAACTGAAAAATATTTTCAGTTTTGGGATGTCTGAACTCTATCTCTCATACCTTGACAGGCACATTTGAAGCTAGTAATTTTGTTTAGCTGGCTCAAGTATTGCTTTCGCCATTTCCTACTGGCCTTCTAAAATTATTTCTTATAATTTTGACACAGCAGTTTGTGGGGCTGCTACTGTAGAAATTTAGAGAAACATAAGCTTTTTAATTTCCCTCTGCAGTATTATCTTCTTGTTGTTTACTCTCCTTACTTTGCCACCCACTCCATGTTTTAGAACTGAAGTATCTTATTAGTTTCTTATTCCTCACAGGAGTTTCAAGATCAAGGAGGCAAAAGTCTCCCTCCATTTCAATATATTGGGTTTGACCTCCAGGCCAGTGTGTCCTGATCGAGCAGGCACTCCAGGGGCCTAATGCATCGACACTGCATTTCTCTTCCCACATACATTCCCAACTCTATTACAACATTAGGGCCAGTACAGCAGGCAGTATTAGCCTTTGTCACACCTTTGTCATTGACATTTATTCTGCCAGTGTCTCTGCTATTAGTTTTTTCCCCACCTTCAGAAGAACTACCAAGCACCTGAAGGACAGGGGGTCAGCAGAAGGACGCACAGGTGATGCTCAACTGATAAGCACCAGCGCTGGTCGCCAACAGCAGGGCTCTGTGCAGAGGCATCACCCATGGTCTACAGGCACAGTCTGGCATCTGCACCCCTGTAGATTAAGCCAGTACCCATTGTCCAGAAGCTAATCCTCCCTCCGTGCCTGCGGTCCTCATTACCGTCAATGAAAGGTACAAATAGCACGAACCATTGCTTTTTTATGGGTGTAACTTTTGTCTTGATCATATTTCATGAATTGTTTTACAAACTGTTTACCCTCAGCACTTGTCAGCCATCAAGTTTGACTGACTCTTGTTTCACCTGTTTGTATCAAGTGGAAATCTGGCTTAGTCCTTGAATGTGACTCTGCTCCACTGCCACCCCATGAAGCACCATACTGACACAGCGAAACACCATACTGACACAAGACCTTCTCAACAGAAATACCCCCATGACCTCTGAAAAAGAATTCTGTTCAACTTGACTTGTAGTTTTGTGGGGTTTTTTGTTGCTGGAAAGCTTGACTGCTCTGAGAAAAAAGAATGCTGTTACAAATTAAATTTTATCATTCAAAATTCATTTTTTTATGTGCTTACATAATTTAATGTTATAGTTTAACTTACTCTGTTCACAAAAAAATGAATCAGCATTACTTTCTGAAGGTTTTTTTGTTTCATTCAGATGGCCTGCACAGATCTCTGCTATTGAGCAGTGGAATACTGAGGAATACTGACAAGGACTTTCAGTACCATATGTAGTGAGAAGTTTATTCTGGTTTGAGGCTTCTCTTCCTTTTGTTATTCTTACTATTTAAATAAATAATGAATATGTAACATTAGAGATAAATAATTTCTCTACTTATATAGTCTATACCATCAGGATACATTAAAACATTTACAGTGTCTGGAAGCAATCACTGCTGCACATTGACCTTTGAGAAACTGGGTTTGAGATTTTAGGGAAAAAAAAATACATTAATGCTGCACTTTCACAAAGAGAAGAAAACAAAGTCCTTTGTCAAATATTCAACCTGCTTAGACTTTACAGGGCCTATTAGTGAAGATTTAATTAAGAACTTAATAATCCTTAAAAACTTTAATGGTACCTTATAGTAAAAAATTTTATGGATTAAAAAGGATTTTATATCTTTCCAATTACAAATCTAAATGCTGGCATAATAGTATGTAATTGCGAGCATGCTACTCATTATAAATCACAGCATACTACACACCAAGGTGGAAAAAGTTTATGGAAATGTCCCCCCTCCCTTACACCTTTACTGCTTGATCCTTAAAGAAAAATAAAAGAAAAAAAGAAACAAAACCCACAAACACCTTGGCAGAGTAAAAAGCTGTATTTTACAGATGTTAGGAATATTTATAGGAAATGGTTTGGAAATTAATACTTAGAATTACATTACAACTGAATAGCCTTTCTAAGTGCTGTCTGCTGTTTGTAATGAGCATTTCAGAAGTATTACACACTGAGAATTCTTTCAAAATATTCATGAATGTATACATAAAAACATATGCACGTGCTCCCTTGTTTAAACTTTTTGCCTTGTTATTTAGGAAATTATATATATATGTAAAAATATAGAAATATCAGAGATATATTTTTTCTAAGCTTCCATGAGTCTCAAAAAAAGAACAGAAAAATTTCCCTTTTTAAAATTACCTGAAATGTCATATTGCTAGGAATGTCTTCTTAAGCCCCAAAGTTCAATTTAAGTAGAAAACCAGCAAAAAATACCAGATTTAATAGTACAGTAAAATATTCATCTTCCTTTGCAGCATGCCTATATATCCCTTAGCCATTTTTTTTTCTTCCCAACACCCATCATTTTGCCATTGTTCCACATGAAGTCTGACATGGACATTAGTGAGTAATTTTTTAATTAATTCCTCCCTCAACCCCACACACGCCACATCTAGCTGCAAATGTTGTCACAACCTGAAGGTCTTTTAATGCATTTTACCAGTCTGAACAATGTGTTTGTTCCTTCATCCTCAGAGTACTCATGATAAAAATAGTCAATAAATTGGAATTGCCGCACATTTTATTTTTTCAATTATTTCTTTTCATAGCCATATCTGAGGAAGAAAAGAAGCTAGGGCTCTTATTAATGTTTCAGGCAGAGCAGAATGCAAGTGACACCGGAAAGGATAGTTGTCAAGGGTTCTCCTTTCTTCTGCCCAGTGAAGGTTTTCAACTTTTTTTTTTAATAGACCCTATTCACTCAGTTCAATGCACTGCTATTGTCAGCTGAAGGTACGATTCAGAGAACATGTATGTATGTATATGATAAGCATATGCATGTATACAGTACAAAGGTATTTGGAGGGATGTATGTCAAAAGTAAAAGCCATTTTGTACCTGAAGAGAAAACCACTTTCCTCAACTCTGATTGTATACGAAGTACAAGCTAGTGCATGTTGATGATCTGGCGATAAAAGGGAACTCCACACACCTCTCTCTTCCCCATCATTCGAGACAGTTCGAACTGCGTGCCCATTCTATTGCCTTCCCATACATCCTTCTGCTGTTCAGATGGGGCTGCACAGCCACCTCAGACCAAACGTTAACATAAGCCCATCCACAGAGATACACCAAATCCAAAATTTCAGCCTGATACACTAACACTTGGCCAAGCCCTATGCGGTTCTGCAGGAGGGATCTCACTGCTGAAGTGCCCAGGCACCACCAATAAGCAATAGCTGCTGTCACACACTCAAGCTACTACTGGACATTTTCAATCAACAGATTGAAGGAGAGTTCAATACTACTGCTGGGTAGATACACACACACCTTGCTATCAAAGCCAGATCCTTCACCCACTTGTCTACTGGGAGTTGGTGAAAGCGTTAAGACTCGCCATTACCACATGACATTTGAATTCTATTTATATGCAGAGTGCCAGGAATTCCAATTGAAAAATAAAATTAAAAAAAAGCATCACCAAAGTTGGGCATTTGCAGTGTTCGGATGCACTTTTGGCCACAAGCACATCAAGAGGTTCCTGTTACTGCTGTAAATACAGGGTTGCATTTATGGAACGTGCATCTCTAGTACTTTTACACTTTGGGGTACAGAATGGAAGAGAATCAACTTTAAGTGCCATCTTCTAGCTCAGCATTTATTATTGTCCTTGCCACGTGGTAAGAAGGCAATGAGGACCAGCCTGTGTGTGAATGCTGATAAAACATGAAGGCTGAAGTCTTTATTTTAACTCTGCTGTAGTTAAACTCAGCCCACTTCTTCCACGTTTCCCCAAAGCATTCTGCTCACTTGGGCCCTTGTATTTTACTATTCTTTCTTCCTTTACCTTCAGATTGGCCCTTGTTCTCACCTTGGGCAGGAGCTACCAACATTCAACCATAAAACCACAGTATGTGACATGCCCTGGAGCAAGCCTCCATGGAATACAGAGGAGCATCACTGCAGATGAAAGGTGAATCCAGGAGCTGTATCCTCACAACTGCAAGCAAAACGGGGAACTCCAAAAAGTGAACGTTCACTCATCCACACAAGTACTGTCTACGTTACAGAAAGTACTGGTTGCCAACAAGTTCACCATGATTTAAGTGGAGGCAAAGACATGTCACCTCGGTACATTTTTTAGCTACTGATATCAATTGTATCTCATGAGTGGGCTCAGCAAACCAAACCAAACACACCCCCTCCACACCTGGAGAACAAAAAATCTACTGTTGCTTATACTTGTTATTGAAACAGAAGAATGTGTTTATCACCACAAACAAGTCACCATAAGAGGAGTCGTGCAACAACTTTCCTACTCATGCAGATACTTGCCTTCCAGAAGTCTCTCCGTCTCTGTCTCTACAGTGGCTACTTTTCAGTGCTTCTTCTGAGCAAACGAGGGTGAAGGAAAACGCAACTCCGTTTTCTGCCCCAAACACTCGCCTCCAGGATGACATTGTAGTTACGTGCAAAGTGCACAAAAGTTCTGTAAAATAAAATGACTGAAAGTCAACATAGCACGTCTTCTGCTAGGTAACCGTACATTACCTGCATATCTTCAGTATGTTTTCACTTTTAGGAAATGACGAGGTTATAATTACTATTCATTGTTTCTACACTTTTCTCCAATAGGTGGTCAGTTTCTTTAGGATAGACAATCATTTTACTATATAAGCATGTAAAAAAAACCCTCGTAACAGAGTATGTGCCAGTTCTACAGATTTCTAAGAGGGGTTGAATTTCTAGATTCTCTAGCCAGAAGCTGTTGCAGGTAGTATACTATGTAATAGTCAAAGACAGAACTTTTACTGTTGCATCTTCCTGTGTTCATGGGTTTAGATATAGATGGAAGTAAGGGCTACCAAGTCTGAGTTTGAGAAGCTGAAGGGGCACCTGTCAGAAGGTGATCCTGCTTTAAAACAATCACTGTAACACGCTGTCCCATTCCCTGGCAGCCTATCAGGTACCTGCTCTAGCACCAGATCTCTCTGGCTCACCTGCCGTCCCCAGTCTACCACGGTGGTTACGGACCTGCTGCCTTTGTCTTGTCTTCTGGAATGACCACTCTATGGTCTGTAGCGCAAAACTGAGTATTTAAGAATTTCATTTCAACTTAAAAAATAAGATGTGAGGAATTCTGCAAAGCCTTCTGTAAAGTACACTAAGGAAAGGCTAAGCCCTGTTTCCTTGTCTGCTGCCAAGAAAGTAAAATATTCCATGTTCATTCACCCTTGAATCTTCCAATTATCCTTCTATATAAAAAAAAATAATAAAAAAATCACAGGCACAAGTACCTGGACATGAGAACTACATGCTCAGTAGTGAATCTTCCAATTTTAGAATATACAAAGCTTTACAAAGCAATGGCTGTAAGACTGGATTGTGCTTTTCAAGCTTGAGATACTTCAAGTTTTGGTTTGCTGTTTGTTTTTTTTTTTGTGTGTGGGTGTGTTGTTTGGTTTTGGTTTTTTAAAGTGAATCAAACAGGAAGCCGACTGTTAGAGATCCACATACTGTAGAATCAGACTGAAACACCACAGCAATTAGCAGCCAGTTTAAAATTTGTTCAGTGACTTTTCTGCCTCCCTTGTTAACCTTTGTTTCTGCAAAATAGCTCAGCTCATGTCCAAAGTCCTTGAACAGCCTGTGAACTTCCATCCACATCATTCTGTTGCATAGGACATAAATGTCTTTCATACTAAGACAATGGCTTTCTTACAGATGCAAAGTTTCAGAACAGGAGAATGAGCATTTAATCCAGAATTAAGCACGTGTTCAGCATGTTCAAGGTCATTCCTTGTGCTCATTTGTCAATCTATACTGAAGCATGAAATATTTATCTTCCCATTACCACCACTTTTTCCCTTTAAAATCTCTTTGGCCTTATTACATATTAAAATTCCGTCTATAAAAGATTATTTTTATAGAATTAAAAAAGTCCGATGAAATTAGTAAATGTCTATACAGCACTGAAACTTAGGAATGGAATCATCTTCTTATGCCAAAATTTTGGTCACACTTATCACCACCTTCCTGAGGAAATATAAACAGTTCTAGTGTTATGAAGTATAACCAGAATTTCCGTAACAGTTTCTAAACACATTATTGAACTATTTTTACAAGCAGATTGAGAGAACATTATCATTACACATCTCACACTTAAAAAATCAGTAAGCTGGAGAGATGGAACAATAGGTCAATGTGTTCTTTCTTAAGAAAGATATTTTTCCTAGCCGTTACAGAAGTCTCCCTTAAAACAACCCCACTGAAGAATGTGGAAAGAAGAAAAATGACGTTTCCAGAAATATCAATAAGTAAACACAAAAAATAAGCTGGAGTCTAGAAGAATCATAAACATTCTGTGCATGTTTTATTAGGAAAGAAATAGCTGCTTCCCAGAATTCTTTTTTTTTTTTTTAAAGGACTATTTGCTAATTTATAGTATTTTCCTTCAACTTGCAGTCTTTAATTTTTCTTCTTTTTCACCTTAGTTATAATAGCATAGCTGTCAACTTCTTTCACATTACAACAGTTTTCAATTTCCACATTCCTGGTAGTATTATATCCATGTGTAAATGATGACTGTTCATTAATTTACATTTACTGAATTTAAAAGAAGTTACATACCTCTTTAGCAGTAACCTCCTTTCCCTGACGTCAATACAAAGTCAGAGGTATTTCCACTGAAGTAGCTGGCGTTGGCCGAACACAAAAGCAGCACGAGGGAGAGGCAGGCTCTCCTTCTCTGTGGAGCAACTAAAATTCCAACGCAACCTGCACCACGAGCACTCTCTGATCAATTAATTCTTATTCCGTTCAGCTTAACGTCCTTAAAGAAACTTCTGTCACAACAGAAGGCGGGACAGGTAGGGCACATGAATGCATACCAATTTTCTTTCAAGAAACTTGACACACTAGCTCAGACATTAACAGTCACCTTAACAGACAAAGACATGCCAGAAGCACACTGGGCAGTATCGACCCGTCCCCATCGTGCACATCCCCAGTGACCTAAACCCTCTTCATCCCCTTGTGCTGGGACCCACCCAGCCGCACAGGAAGGAACTTGCTCTCAGAGTGAATTTCATCCTCACGCAGCACAGCGTATTAGCAGAGGAAGAAACGTTACCACATGTGATCAGCTACACATCCACATGGGTCAGAGTCACAACTTTTCGGTGCAGAGCAAAGAGCTGCTCCACGGAGCCAGCTGGTTTCACACCAGCGAGGCAGAGCAGGAAGAACAGCAGCAGGTCCTCTACAGTACAGAAGTCCTGCAGGCTACTGCAGGCCAACCTGCTGAAGCAGGCAGAGTACAGAGAAGCTACAGTCAAGTGAGATCTTTGTAGGTGTGCCCAGACTGTTGTATCTAGTCTAATGCAGTCCAAATGGATGGAAATACCCAAAAAGGTAAAGGACCAGCAGCTTTATTATATTTCCTTTAAAAAAAAATAATCAGAAAACACAAAGGGTGCTTAATCTTTCACTTGGTTAACTTAATTACCAGCAAGTTAAAATTAAAAAAAGTTAATTACCAGGAAAGTAAAGACACTTAAGATAATTTTTCTATATGCGCGAATACTACAGGTTAAGGTCCAACACCACGGTGATGTGGTAAATCACCAAGTATCCCAGACCACCTCACCAGACATGCCAAGCAGCTCCCTCCATACAGAGAGGCTCACATCTCCAGGTCTTAGAACTGCAACGCCAGTGGTATTGTTCATCCTCCCCCAGAGTGCAACTCCAGCTCTTAGTCGTTGGCTGTCTCCGTAAACTCCAGAGGTGACCACCAACACCAGCGCCGGAGCAGCAGGGTACAGCTGGCACACGCAGGAAACCAGTTCTGGCTTCACCTGACCCACACCTGGGAAGAAGGCAAAGAAAACAGTTTTGTTTTCGTTCTGATTTCAACGGCAGCTGTCGGAAAGCTGCTCAGCAGTTTGGAATGTCAGAAGTAGTCCCTTTGGAGCTACAGTAGAGGGAGGTGGAGACAGCCAAGAGCACTAAGCAAATAGCTGTGTAACCATTGAGTAAAACTTACTGCATATTCACAGATACAGAGAACTACATTCTCTGTCATGTACAGCTCACTCAAATCTTGCAAGCAAGCCCCAAACTAAACCTTTTCTGTAGGCTTGTCTAATCTGCTTTCACTAAATAACTAAATAAAGGTATATACTGGTACAACATCTCTAAAAATAAATCTGCCAGTTTTACTGGAGGGGAAGCTACAATGTCTGCAAGCCAACAAAAATAACAATTTTTCATTCTACTTGAAGTTCAGGAAAAATATTCATGTTTGCCAAATAAAAAGACAAAACTGATGGGAACGGAAAATATTTTCATGCTGAAAGAGGATATTACAAACAATGGAGACTCAAAGTCAAATCTCTCCTTATCCTTTTTAAAGGAACTTTCCAAAATGCAACACCCAATTTTTGCAAGGATAATGTAACCTTTAAACAATACTACTGCAAATACTTTGTCATCTAACTTTTATATAATTAATTCTTCACAAATAACGATGGGATTGACTCACCCCCATACATACACATTTGTTTGGGAATTTCTTCTGGCCTGCTGGCTTTAATTTTCAGCTCTTCTGGCAGTGTTTTTTCAGCTCAGGCCTATTTTTATTTCTGGAGTTACTCCAGAAGTTCAGAAGACAGAAGTTCAATGAAGAAACAATGCACAGATAAGCAACCCTGATTATTCTCAGCTTTTAAGCCCAGAAAAAGGAAGGAAAATTCAACAAAAATGCCTTTAACACCTGTGCTTGAAATTACTCTTTGACATTTCTTATTAATATTCTTCAGAAGAGAAAGCAGATGGAGCAGCTTTTCCATGCCATCAGCCTTAATAAATACCGTAAGCTTAATGCAGACAGCAACAATAAATATCATATAAATCATTATTCCTCACCTGTAGCTCAGATGGTTCAAAAAACCCATCCGTTGTGTACTGAAACATGTTAACATCATTAGTATTTTCCACATAATGTGCTGCAAGGGGAGGAGGGAGTGTTTCAGCCTGCCAGACCATCAGTTGCACAACCTGAGATGCTAGGATACATTTTCAAATGCTTCCCAATCTGAGGCACATGTGTGATAGTCTTCTGCAGAAGAGAGGAACAGCTGGCTAATGCCTTACAGCCACACCCCAAGTGGGGATGAATCAAGCCAATTATGGCTTAAAATGTCCCAATACAGCTACAGAGAGCAAAAACTTTGCTCTGTCCTCTGTACAGCAGCCAACAACCAGTTCTACATTACTTGCAGAATTTGTTACTCCAAAGCATGAAAAAGTTTCTAAAGACCCTGGACTTCCAAATGAGAACATGCACTCATTTAAGAAATGCCACCTGAAATCCAGTACCAACCAAATGAAGACTTTGTTACTTACAGAAATTAATTTTTCTTCCTGAAAGTAGGTTAATACTACGATTATCTGAGTAAGTTTACACATGAAGACATTACATCCCACTGTCCTACTTTACACATTTTTAAGTTTTGCAGGAGAGCAGACAACTAGAGAACTAACAGAAGAGAAGTAAAATTCTGTAACGTATTAGCAACTAGAAAATGGAAAGAACATGACAAGAGTCACTCAATATATCCTAATAATACTCCAGGAATCTTGATCCTTGGCTTTCAGTACTGGAGAGATCATCCAGCAAAGTGAAAATACATTTTTAAGTCTTCAAGTTAGACAGCCATCTCAGGAGTGGTGAAACATGGTGAAAATGTCAGGAATAAGCAATCTGCAAAAAATCATAGGTCCATAACTATTTTCAGTAGAAAAGACTAGGTCTTACTTCCATTGTAAACAGCAGCAAGACTCTCATAGCAAAATAATTTTGTTCAAAATGATTGTAATGTTATTAGGGGCAAGTCTAGATTACCAAGCAATCACAATATGGCACAGCAGTGTTCGCACCATTCAGACCATAAGTGCACGCCAAGAACAACATCAAATTATTCAGAGATAAACTCAGCTGCTGGATGGGGAAGCTACTCAGCCACCATATAACCCGAGACATAGGCATCGCACGGGACAGAAGCATGGACCTCTCTGCACCCCTCAGCATCTTTTGATTCCACTGCTGACTAACACAGGCAGGAAGCAACTGTGTGTGGACCATCCTCTTCTCCAGGAAGAGGACTGCATCTTCTGAAACACTTCTCAAAGATCCGTTGGGTTCAGAATTTTGTAATTTGCATGCACACTCTCCAAACATACATTTTTAAATCCTCATCCAGCTTGCTTTTTCTAGGCTATTATGAAAGAAAACAGAGTCAGAAATAGGCTTGGATTGCATAGAATAAACCGAGTTCTTGCACATTTACCAGTAAATCTACTAAAAAACCCCAAATTTTAAAATTTAGGTAAGATTGTTTTGCATGTGACAAATACAGATCTAGTGTTCTTTAAATCTGTATTGGTACTCCAGCCAAAAGCAAAAATCTCCAATTCCTACAATAACTGTACATCTCTGAGAATGTTTTTAAGCATGAAATATGTAGTGTCCAGCACTACACAAAAAATCAGAAAAGGGTAATACCTGATGCAGTTAATACTGTCTGCTTGGGCATTATTTCCTTAAGCTGCTCAAAGGAAAACCAAAATCCAAACAACTGGAGTAAGTGCCAATTTATAGCAACTGAGTCACCACAGCGTAGCCTGTGTCTTGTACTGGATCTAATAACTATTTCACAGCGTTTTAAGCTTGTAGTTTATCTCCAAATTCATTACTTCTCAAAAAGTTATCAGCAGAAGTGATAATATCTGAATTTCCAACGGAAAAAAAACAAAACTCACCCAGCATGGGACCTCTAGTCCTACAGTCCTTTTAGGCTCCCACTATACTTGAGAAGTTACCACAAATCCATTTTTCCTCTCTTTCAGAGGTCAACCACATTTTACACTTCCAAGTGAAAGTGCTAGATGACACAAAGTTAAGACAGCAGCACTACGCTCTTGGCACAGGGAAAGAATTTGTTCTATACTTTGCATACTCTAAGTTCCACTAGCGCCAGAAAACGTGCCAGTAAGAGAAGAAAAAAGGAACACAAACACAGCATTTGACACGGGCCGTACTCAGTCTCACGTTATGGAACTCATGCTGAGGGATGGAGAAAAGGTTTAAGCAGACTGTGTTCTATCTTGGATTGTGAAATATTTTTCAGTAAGAAACACCAACTGTTCCTCCTTCAGTAAGTCCTCAATTCCAGATGATCTGTAATGTACTTCGAAGTGTTTCACTGGCTGAATGCAACTTAATCTCCCACTTCATTGCACGTACCAATCAATGCAAGTCAGGCCAGCATTTCTGGTTTGCTGAGACAAGGAAAAACTTCGGTTGTTACTTGTTTGCCTACAGAAACATCCTGAGATACATTTTTTTTATTTTTTTTTTTAATCTTACTAGATTTAACAAAAACATTACTTGGATCTTTTTTTTCTAGCTGTTCAGAGTATGACTGCGGCTGTGACTGAACCTGCATCAACTGGTTCAGACTTTTCGCAGACCTGGATCTCCTTTTGAACCCAGATACCACCAGATACTCAGCAGATGAACTGCTTAACGTTTACAGAGTTACCCAGTGAGCAAATATTTACAGTATTTTGTTGCAGTTGTCTTCAAACCAGACTGATTTCATTTTACCATTACAAAGAATGCTTAAAATCCTGCTCCAAACATACATCCATCATCTGGCATGATGGTGGACATTTAAGTTCCAAGGAGAACAGCACTGAAGTACCCTACAATGAGCTTTAAAAGAAACATCAGTCTTTAACACCCTGGGTTTGGGACACTTTATAGCTGTTTGAAAGCCTATTAAGCTGGTAAAGTTCAATGTAGAAAAGATTTGTTTTCTGATGCATCACAGAAAGGAAGGGAAAAAAAAAAAAAAGAAAAAAAAAAGGAGGACGGGATAGGACTAGATCTAGCTAATTACTTTTATCCCATGGCCTTCTAAAAATAAAATCCCTGGGGTTAGCAGGCAAATACTAGTTCCAGGAAAACACTCCAGGGCATACAATGGACTTTTAAAAATTGTTCTATCTTCAAGGAAATCACATGCTTAGGACTCACACCTCTGAGACAGCAAAACTCTATTTAGGACAAAGGTAGATAGGATGATGCTATCACCTCCCAACTCTGAAGAAGCCATGACTTCATTTTTACCTGCACTTTGAAAGGTTTAGAACTGTTCTGCTGGCTATCTACAGTTTCACAGGACCTCTACAGGCAACAATAGTGAGACTGAGTATAGGTTCTACATGGTTTCTACTATGGTTAGAAATACAGGTCCAGTGTGCCAAAATAAGGGCACTTGGGAATCCCACAGTTAAAATCTTGATACTGCCAAAGAAATACACTCAAAAAATATTCAGATTAGGTCAGGATGTAGCCCTTTTACAAATTTGCCTAGGATAAGATGACATTGGTCAAGCTCTGTCTTAACTTCTAATTAACTTCTTGCAGCACAAAAAATAGCATCAACCCTCTGTGGGTTCCAGTAAGCCTTCAGCCATGGAGAATTACACTGCAGGACACAGTCTTAACTTTTCTTTTAGTTTATGCTAGTTGCTCTTCCATTTCAGATCCCATCAGTTCTGACTGCACAGCAGTGGGGTTTAAAGGGGACTTTAGAGCCACAGCCCCAGTTAAAAAGAGAGGTACGCTGTAACTGAAGATGCTTTGGAAGAGAAGAGCAGGCAGGCAGGTGATACTGCTTCAAACAAGCAATGCAGCTGAAGACATGCTTGTGAAACTATGGTTTTTGAATAGCTGCATTTGATGCTGTCCAGAGGTTGCAGTTTAAGATCAGAATCACCCCATATTGTGACTCCTGAACTAAGTGACCTGTTGCTTTCCATGTATTTGACTTCTGCTGTGGATGGATATTAGTGATTTGGGATGGCAGCTGCTACACACCTGCAGGAGATACTGCCATCCATCCTACTCTTGGGGCAAGGGCATCCCCTTGCAGTTTTATTTGAAGAAATTTGTTCAGACTTAGCAAACAGCTCCCAGAAACCTGAAGGTCAACTTTATGGGCTGAAGACATGGCTCACAAATTCCTTCAAAAGTCATTAGGAAAAAGATCATTCTTTGTGTGAGGAAAAGGAATTGTTCCATACATAGCACAGGAACATGCTGCTAAGCAACTTAACAAGGGATTAAATATCTACAACTCACAGAAGGCTGAGAATGGTCTAGAGTTTGTTGTTTGGGTTTGGAGGTTTTTTTGTGTGTGTGTTTTGTATTTTAAAAAAAAAAAAAAAAAAAAAGAAGAAGCTGCTCTATTTAAAAAGAAAATGGAAACAAAAACCTTATCTCAAGAGAGAAGTAACTCATAATTATCTGACTGTTCAGCCTTGTTTGTAGTTTCCCAGCTGATGTTAACTGCATTCACTGCGGCAATTACAGGTAATTTCACCTGCAAATTGTAAACCAAATTGTGCTGTAGCTCTTCATCTACCCTACACAGCACCTGAATATGTCTTGCAGCTGAGCAGCACTTACATGAATTCTGTATACAGAATAATATTTTTAAGTCATGATTAAAATCTTGGATTTGCAAAAGCCATGCAAAAGATTTGGGCTAGGCCAGGACGTAGCCTTTTTGTTACTTGCCCAGTACAAAACATCGTAGGTCAAGTTCTGCCTTAACTTGTAATTAACTTCAGAGGTTCTGAAAGATGGAGTGCAAACAGAACAATTCTCAACTCCTGCCTGTCTGACACACACAGCCTGATAAATTCTTGCAGCGTTCACTGTTCACAAACTTGTAGTGGAACATCCACTGCTAGGGAACAGGGAAACCTCCCCAGCAGCCACTTTCATCAACAAGGAAATTAAGTGTTTACAGTGAAACACTGTTTACACTTGTCAGCTACACATCTACAGTTAGGAAAGGCAGCCACAATGTACCATGCAACAAATAGCATCTTCATCAACAGCCTCATCACCTTTAGTTAGGTACCCCTGCTCCTAAGCGCAGGATTTAATCAACAGTGTTCTATGCTTGCAGTACGTGTCTGGCAGTTGAACAGTGCTCCTGTAAATGCTGTATACAGGGAGGAATATTTTAGGATAGTAGCATTTGAAAAGTTCCAAAGTCTGGGTGGGACAATCATCTTACACAACTTCCAAATGCTGACCAGAGCCCCAAGAGAACAACAAAGAGGTAGGATAAAATACATGCAGCCTTGGCTTACGATTTCTATACTGATTTTGTACATAGACGTCTCAGGAAAAAAAAAAAAAGAGATACCTAAGAAATTCTCCAACCAGTCTCCTGCCTGGATCTCTCTCCAACAATCGAAGGAAACAAAACGAGCAGCTATTTAACTGAGGAACGTAACTGCTCACGACAAGGACAGTGAATCAAGAACTGGAAGACTGTCATTGCTCACCACACAGTTACTCTTCCAGTTCTCCTTGTCTTCATAGATTATCTTTGTAAGCTTCTTAACGTGTCTTGCAGTTTACCTGTATGTAGTACAAGATGCAAAAAGAATTTAAACACCAGATGTAATTACAGTAAAATCATCCTTACATGCATGAAACCCTAAATACTGGGTTTGTAATTAGTGGTGAAGAAACGGTTTAGCAGGGAATGTGGCCAACAGCCTGTTTAATAAAGAATCAGGTCTTGCTCACCTGGACACAGACAAATATCCACAGACAACTGAACAGCTGAAAAAGAGTACAATGTGAGAAAACATCAAATTCAGAAAAGACTCTTGTATTTGTTCCAGACTTCAGCAGCTGTGAATTCCTCTTTTACTTTTCAGCCAAGTAGTTTGAGTTAGGCACGAATTTACCCATGGACTCTGGCTGTGAAACTTCCTGCTGCTGTCGCATTTATTGGCCCAGCCCTTTCCACCGATGGAAAAGCACAAGCCAGCCTTGCTTTGAGAGGTATACACAGGAAATCCTGCAATTCCTCAAAATTCAGGGAAATCTTCTACCTCTCTCTTCATTCTGGAAAGAAATACAGCCGACAATCATTTTCCAGAAGAGGAACTGCCTCAAGCCTTTTAGATACATTAGACAAATTTAATACAAGAAACCCCAAAATACATAACTTAACTAGCTCATTATTTCTAAAGGAGCCCTGGCCCCAAATTCTGCTCATGAAGAAAGAGGCTTGTTTTGAGCAAACAGAAACATGCAGAATATGAGACTATTTCAACAAACAGTCTAAGTACCTTCCCAGGTTGGCTTCAGCAGCTGCGTTCTACTGAACAGCGTTACGAACCTACCAGCAGGAATCCCGGTCATTTCTCTCAGTCCTGTTCCCGTACCCTCATTCCCAGGAGAACAGATGCTGAACCTTTCTGTTCCCAAAATCCAGGGCTTGTAGCATCTTCCTCTAACAGCAGAATTGTAAGGTGCTCAGGAACTGATCAAACCTACCGCAGATGAAAATGGGGAAAGGCAGATTCTCAGGACTACGCTCAGAGGACGCACTGGAGGAATAAGGATAGGGATAAGGGTTAAAAGTGCACATTTTATTTGGAGTTAAAATGGCTACTACCCTCAGGGTAAATCCCCAGGCAAATCTTTAAGCTGTCAGAGCACACAAAACACCTCGTTACTAAAAATAAATCGAAGACTAGCCCATAGCTCAAAGTAATGACTTTTTATTTCAGGGGGAAAAAAAATTATCCCAAAAACATTCCACTATTGCAGTTTGTAAAATCTCCACTGTTTTCAGTAGAAATAGTTCACAAGTCAGAACTCAAAATCCAAAATAATATTGTGCAAAATAGTACTGGCATAACTACACATAGCAAAGAGACTAGTGTAAATCAAGAATTCCACTGAAAATAGTTGAGCTGCTCCAGTTGTACACCAGTGTACATCACCTCAGAATGGGCCCTTTTTGCAGAATATCCCTAGAATTCCTCTTGCTTACAAAAATCACCTTACGTGCAACGAGTAACCTATCAGTACAACATATGCAAGAACACCTCCACAAGTTATCGTAGCATAACACAGAAAAACGTATCAGCTGATTTCATACAAAGGCAATTCTCACGGCCATTTTGGACACCACTTTGCCGCTACCTTCAAAAGCTGCATGTTTCAATAAATGAAATAATTTAGAATAAATCCAAGCAATATTCTTCTTTATCTATCAGTACATTGACAATTAGGGTGGATGAGGTGTCCAGAAAGATTTTTTTTTAGCTAGATTTTCCAAAGATAATTGTTTCAAAAGGAATTTGTGTAAGAAATGTTAACTTGCAGTGTTATCAGGCCAAGTCCTCTTCTGCAATTCAGATAAGACCTGTCAACACTACAGAAGTCTCTGCAGTCAAATACAAATCCCAATGAAGAACTACTAAACAAAGACCATACCTTAAGTATTTACTGATACCATGCAATGAAATCAAGCAAGCATTAACAGGACTTCATTTACATTTGCAGTATTCAGAAAGGGACTGTTGCAGTTCAGTTGGGGTACAGGACTGGAATTTCACAGAACACTTGTGAATAGTTAACATTCTCTCCCCACTTGACACGCAAAGTAACAGTTTCAAAACAATGCATCTAGGTCATTCTTTATATAAACAAAACAAGAGCAGAAGCCATTTTCAAAGTTGAACGCAAACTCTTGTCAAGAAAACACAGGGGTACATCTCTCAAGGTTTAGAAAAACAATTTTGTAAGAACTCTTTGATCACAATGTAACCAAATTTTCCACAGTGCTTTTCACCTCCCTAGATTAGCAAGGGCGTACCTTCTGTTACCTTTTCTAAAAGCAAACATTTTTCTTTTAATACATGCCAACCTGGTTTGGGTCTAAGCCATAACGTCATCTCTAGGCTATGACTTTTGATGAAGGGCACTCACTTAAACAATGGAATTACATGGAGAAAGCACAGTCCTGACATTTTCAAGGGTTTGGAAGTTTTTATGTCAAGGGTCTTTTTTGCAGCTTATATTCATTTCATGAGAACAAGAATGATACAGAAGCTTTGCTCTTGAGATACGTGTAAGTGTGCATCAATTCCAGATGAGAACAGGTCTGCAAGTCTGTCCATAAAGGAAAAAAAAAGTTTCTTGCAAATACCAGTCCTGCCTCAGACCATAAAGATAAAAGCAGTAGACCTATGCAGACTATACGCATGCCTGTGCATGATGAGTCAAATGGAAATCAAGATATCCAAGAAGTCACCCTGCAGCACTGATCTTTGTAACTACAAGTCTCTGGTGACTTTCTATGCATTCTCCTTTGCCCTTTCAGTTTCACAGAGAAGCTGTCAGGTACTCAGTAAGAAAACATTCAGCAAGGAAACATGGACAATGAGTTACTATGAAGACATCAGCTAGCATTTCAGAGATGGCCAGGACAGAACAGATAATACTTCAGCAATGAATTATTGCTGTATCACTGAATTCTATTAAACTCTATTAAGGAGTTAGGCCTGAGGCAGAAGAAAGGTTAATGGATATGACTTTTTTTTTTCTTCCCAAAAGGCTCAGCTTCAGTGTTTTCCAAAACAATCTCAGATTCTGAATTCCAGTAAATTTTATTTTACAACCAATCAAAAAAATAGCCCTGAGACCAAACATACTTTTTAAAAGCTGCTATTGCTTTACGTAAATCAAACACAGCAATCATTTACTTCCACAGTATACAATATTTAATTTTCACTCCCTTTTTTCCTCATTTGGGTTATATGTGTGCAATAAAGAATTTCTTTCCAAGACATATGTACTCAAGCATTATCTGCTACTTTTCCAAGTACTTACATTTGTTGCTACAGGATTACAGCACCAAACAAGGAAAGAACAGTTGAAGCAGGTCAAACATTAACAAAGAAGTCCTCTTTCCTTGTGCCTTCAGTTTTTAAAAAACAAGGATTCCAATAGTCATAGCTGCTACCACAGACCTTCATCACAACAACTACCACCTCCATCTTGTGACTTCTGTAGAATTCGTAACTGGAGGAACACCATTTACTGTATCTCATAATCAACTGTCAGTATTACTGAATACTGCTACCAGCCTTTTAAATGTGGCTAAAAGTGTAAAATACCAAGAAAACTAGAATATCAGGTGTGTCAAGTTGTGCATAAAAACAGGCCTTTCATTTACTTCAGCTACAAAGTAGGCAATCAAGGAACTGACTAGGTCTATGCATAGTTAGGATTTAAAGTATGCCAAAAGAACATGAAATCTTTCAGTAAAACTGTGCTCGAGTAATGCATGGGTCAACTCCCAGAAAAACAGAATACCCCACTCCATACATAAAAGAATTTTTAAAAAGGTCCACGTACTCTCAAAGCTATTTTGAAACCTATTTGAATATATAACAGCTCTGCTATGGCACAAGACAGCACATTAAAAGTTTAAGGCTAATTTTTGTATGCACACATGTAAAAGCTTGTCTCGGAACAAGAGCTGTCATATTTTCTTAATTCTGAGTCTTTAGCATGGATTTGTAATAAAGGAGAGCTGCCACAGCAATAATAGAGTTGTCCTGCATATAAAAAAGACTGAATATTGTCCTGAATGCAGTTTGTTTTTAAAAAAAGCAAAAACCTCACAAATATACATTTGGTTTTTATCAGAGCAGCTCACTAATTTGTACAGTACACTGTCCAATAACATACAATGTAAACTACCAAAGAGATGCTCAAGTACTACAACAACAGGTGCAAAAAGTCCCAGCGTAAGAAATTCCACTGCTATTCGGGAGAATCACTATGATGAAAAACATCAGAATGCAGTTTTGGTGAAGTCAGTTAAGTCTCAAGGCTGTAATAAAGGCTATATGTTAACTTTAGCCCTTTGGTTCTTAACCATTCAGTTAAGATCTCCTGATAAAGCACTAGGCAGTTTGGCATTGATGGAGAAGATCTTTACATGCTACTGTTACAGAAATACGAAACAGACTTACAAGCACTTCCTTCACCTGAAAACCTATCTAAAGCATAAATTTTAGACTTCACATTGCACTATAACTGTTTCAGAAGAAACTAATTAACATCCACAAACCTAGAAAAGAATTATCAACTGGGCAGATTCTATAAATTTGATGCACAAAGCCACGTTGTTTCAAAACCCTGTCCCTCAACAACTTCTTCAGTATAAATCAAAGCTGTTACTTCAGAACAGTGTTCTTCAGTCCCATCTGCAAAATCCTGTCTATTTTGATGGAAAGAAAGATAGCAAACCAAGTTCTGCTTGTTTGCTAATTTAACAGGTCTAATATTTTAATACTTCCTGGTACATTTTTCATTTGATGAATTTTTGCATAATGTTTTAAAAAGGGTTCATTATCCTATGAACACAGCAATGGCACATGCTAGTGTGATTTAGACTTACTTGTTGAGCAAAGTACATTGCTATCATAGTTATTTATGTAGGATTTAAAGGAACAGTAAATGCACACCAAAACCATGACTATTATTCGCACAGGTATGCAGGGTTGTTTTTTTCTCCCAAGTGAAATGTCTGCAACCAAAACTAGCATATTAAGCACTGAACATGGTTGTTAAATTTGCAGTATCATCTTTAAATAGGTGCAGTTATGAGGGGACCTGAGTATGCAACTGCTCCATGGAAACTATGTATATGCAGGCCAGCAAGAACTGCTCATGTGTAACAACCCAATATTCAGACCCAGAGACTGTCCGTGGTTTTCACTTAGTTTGACATTGCTGAATTTAACTCAGTAAGAGGTACAAGGTCAGATTGTTGTGTAAGTTGATACAACACTGGTATTGCAGGTCACTGCAGTTTTTTGCATATCTATATTGTATTTACTCAAACCCAATTAATACACTCCAGGAACACTTAAGAAACCTCACTGAGGTTCCTGAACAGTTTCTGCTTGCAATTGCCCTTCCCCCTCATTTTCATCTTTTATTGTAATTTCAAAGGAACCATGAACTGTTGCATATCAGGACAGACCAGGTATCAAAAAAGATCCTCTGTTTTACACGTCAGCCTACATTGCTAGTCAAAAAGGGAGAATGTACCTGCTGCTGTAAACTTCTGTGTAACAGATACCATGCCTGACAAACTATCACCTTCAACGGACACACAAACCACCACTATGACAAAAGGGAGGAAACCATGCACAGGTATTTCAGTATTATGTGGCCAAGGTCTATAATACAGTGATGAGTCACATCAGAGCAAATTTGTGCCAAGAGCGATTAATGATTCAGGCTGACTAACTCCATTAAGCAGCCAAGCAACCCTATAAGAGGCAAGTGGCATATTTTCTGAAAGAAAGAATACAGAGTAGCCGGTAAGGTTTTTTCCCCACCCCTGCACAAAAATCCAATGGACAAATAGAACAATACTGGGGCAACTGCTTTAAAATGCAATTTTCCACCCAATAAACCAACACTTTTGAGATTCTGTGAAGGAAGGAGTTTTAAAAATGTGACTTACCCGAAGCACAAACTTCCAATATCAAAAAAAAATGTACACTATATACTAACACTGCTTTTTGAATACTCTCCTGTTTTGAAAGTTTCAAACATAATAACTCGTCTTATTTTGTTTAGGGCTGAGGCTGTTCTGCAAGGTCACATAATTTGAGACTGCTGAATTACTTCAGCAATCCTTTGGTCCCAGTAGCTGTAAAACAGCCAAGTAAAAAAGAACCTTCCATACAAAAAAAAAAAAGGGGGGGGGGGGGAGGCTCGTTACCAGGAAAGTGTCTTCTAAATACCAGCTGCTATGCACCAGAAAAGGCAAGTTTTTGTTATAAAATACACATCTTCATACAAAAGACATCTTGCAAAACTATCTGATTGCCTCTCCCTTTGTAGATTACAATGGTAATGGGATCAGCTGGTTGGTCTTGAGATTATTGTTTTAATGGGAAAAAGTCAAAGGACACACAGCATCACAACAACTGGTCCTTTAAATGGCAAAGGATTGACAGCTTTTGTTTTAACCAGTGTTTAAAAAAAAAAAAAAGGAGAGAAACAGAACCAAGTCTTCATAAGCAGAAAGTGCAACACAGTATCAGCTGCTGCATCCTCCTGAACTTCTCAATGTGCTACCAAACTGTCAAATATACAAACAGTTCAATTATGACAGTGCCATAAATTGTTAAACCAATGCAAATAGTGTGATCAGAAAGGTCCAGTCACTGGTTCCAATTTCTTCCCAGTAGTTGCCCAGAAAAACGTCAAGACAAGCTAAATCTATCCTTCAGCTTCCTCAATATGTCCCGATTGCTGGAGTATAGAGGTCTGTGGTATTATTGTACTTGTTCCACGAGAGATCCTGTCCTGATCTGTGTTTGCAGACAATGATGCCATAGTAATGGGCTGTAACAAACTGGGCGTCATGCCAGAGGAGACAGTCAGGCTGTGTGCAGTGCCCTTAAGTGTGAGATCCTGTGTGGGGAGAAGCGGCTTGAGGATGCTGACAAGACAGAAAGCAGAGCCACTTTTAGGAATGAAATTCACTTTGTTCTTGTCAGGGCAGTAGAAGGCTGGAATCTCGTGCAATGGTTTTGGCCTAGAAATAAAATACAATAGTTTCAAAACGACATTGAGTGATAAAATTCTGGCAATGGCAGGTATGTATGCCTGAACACATCACTAGAGACAGGTTGAGGTTTAAACCTGAAGTATTTCAGCTACTGGGTAATGCCTTAGTGACTCGCACCAGGCAGCAAATGGCAAGATTGTTTAAACTGCTCGTTTAGATATTCTACAAGATAAACAGCATGTTCTTAGGGCAGGCTGTCTCCACACCGAAGGAAGCCACTAACTTCATGCTGCAGATCACAAATTCTGTCCACAAATTGGTATATCCAACATATGAGAAAGTATTCTCAATTATGTTCTCCAGAAACTTTCACAACCCAAAAAGTTCTGCCCCCACCCCCCCAGCCCATACAGCAAGCCTCGTGAAAGCAAGCTACCATAGCAGCATTCCTAATACTGCTTATCTTGAGCTGTTCATGATCGCAGGGGGATGCCCTTTTCCAAACTTTTGCCTCCCTTGCATGTTCACCTGACTGTGGCCTGAATCTCTGTAAAAGATGAGCCCATCTTACTTAAAAACTCTGTGCAAAGAGTAAAATGTATGATTTCCAAAGTGGCTTTAATGATCAAGCACCTGTAACGTGGGAAGGAAGTGTGGAACACACATTTAAATCTTGCCTTGAAGTTTTGCCATTTCAGCATATAACTCAGCCAACTCTGAGACGTGCTTTATGAAAGACAGAGGTGGAAATTGTGGGTAGCACCGGAATGCCTTCTGCGTTTATCTCTAACCATACAAAGTAAATCTGCTAAGTTAGTCTAACTCTACTTTAGGACAAAACTATGGGAATCTGTTCCTCTCTTCCCTGCTGGAAAATAACCATCACAAATTTAAACTCATTTTTTCTTGTTGACAGCACTGTCCTTTAGCCTATAACCTCCCCCTCTCTTCCACGACAGCCATATGCACTTCTGCCTTCACTCTACTACACCATGCAAGCCAATCTCTCAGCATACTCTTGTAGGAGGTACTCTAATCCGAAACACAATTCTGTTCATGAAATAGGGTACATTTTCATGTTAGCCAATTCTCTAATTATTCAGAAAATTCGGCCCCATTTTTTCCAAAATGAAAGTACTGTGAACTTCAAATAGAAATAGCATTAAACAAAGGCTGAGCTTTAAATAGTTATGCTCATGTATTCCACATATACGTGAAAAGCAAGTACCAGATGTGAGAAAGATTTTTGCATGAGACTGCAGTGTCTTAAGAACTGCCATAGCTAGGTAAAAACAGCTGTAGAAGCCTGTTTCACTCCACAACAGAACAGTCCTACAGCTATGCAGCAAGGACATCCGAAAAAATGGAAATGCAAGTCAAATCACAGCAGAATATGTTCTTGAAACAAGTGAAGTATCTGTCTGTTGGCAACATACCTTACACACTCCAAAAATAGAAACAGGTAACTTAAGTTAGTGTAACCCTTTCCACATTGCTATGGAGAGGCCATACAGATCTCTTAAAATCCATTTGCAGAGATCAGAGATGGAAAATACACAAAGGTACCTTTAATTATTTTAAATACTACTTATACTAGATGGCATTGTTGAGATAATACAGGCATAAGAGGATTATAACCAAATTATACTCCTTGTGCAATGAAATGGAATTTTTAACTATAGGTTAAGATTATTGCATACAAGTGACATAAGGGTACAAAAATTCCACTGAAAATAACAAAACCCACAGACTATTTCCAAATTACAAAAGCCTGCTTTTTCAGAATAAAGAAGCATCAAATACCCAGGGTCAAATTCACCCCTCTGTCACTACAAGCTGCACAATTACATAGATGTAGCTGGAAAGAATATGGTATTCAGAGTCCAAGTTACTGGATGCGTCCATCAAGCTGTGACACAGAAGCTGTAATGCAGAAGCATCAGCTAATTATTACATCTCTCTGTACCTGACTGAGTTCCTCCCCCACTACCTGCCAGGTAAGAGAGTCCTCTCAAGTTATGCCGGTTTGAAAAAAAACCCAAACAAGTCTCAATATTTTAATCTTAACACATAATTCCAGCAATAAAATACATGCATATATCCAGTGTATGTCACACAAAATAAGAGATCAGGCTGTTAGCATGGTTTTGGTAACTGGATTAATAGTTTTGATCTGACAAAAAACAAACAAACAAAAAATCAATAAATCAGTAGGTAAATCTGAATATTGAATATTATTTCTTATGTAGTAAAAATCAACTTACAAGCTCTCCTCAAAGACTTTCACCTTTTCACAGCCCTCTGGAGGTTCACGCTTGAACATATAGCTGTTGTTGGGTTTTGGTGAGGTAGCGTATTTTGGCAAAGGGGAATTATTCCCATTCTCTGTAGAAAGATTATTTCATTACTTAAATGTGTCACACTATAAAAAAACCCCAATAACTATCTTTAAATGCCCCCCAAATTGAAACCCACTTCATTACCAACATTATAAAACTAGGAAACATTTTAATTTGCCTCTGAGTCTTCATTTGCAAATAAGCTTTCTTATCTCAATCCCTTTCCTCCTTTCTATTTCTCCTTACATCATTTTTTCAGGCTTCTCTGCAATCTCTGTTCATTCATAGACACTTTCAGTTTTAAACTGTAGACCAGAATATATAGTCCTGTGCTTTCCCATCTAGCCAAACGAAATGGGCAAAAGCCATATTCCTTAAAAACCATAACAGGTTTATGTTAAATTATAAAACTCTCCTAGTGTATCTCAGAAGACTTCTGGTAAAAAAAGTGATTGAAAAACCCCAACCAGTTTGATTTTTATGGGCGCATTTATAATGCTGGAAGGTTGCCCATTTTGCCTAATATTACAAAAAATACCCAACACAAACACCCGAACTAGCCTACTTTGTTCTTCCACCTGCCATGGCACACTCTTGTTTCTTCAGCTTGCTTGATGTACTTGGAGAATCCATTATTTAAAGACAAAGTTGTTTGGGAAGGACATTCCTCAGTCACATCTATCCAGCTTCAGTTACAGAGCAGCAGATGTGTGCACACAGTATTTGGTGCGGTTTGGAAAAAAACAGATCTCTTACAAAAGAAAAAAAACTCATTCTAACATTTCTTCATGGATGTGGGAAACAAACCCCCTCTTTTACTATGTGTTCATGCACATAGCAATGACTTAAATTTTAACATTGTTGAGTTTTAAAGTTAGACGGTACCTTTATCTCTGGAATCAGCAAGAAGATCATCTGCAGAACACGGACTTTCTTCACTGCCTTCATTAGAGATGGTAAGAAATGAGATTGGAGATACTGACTGGGAGCGGCTGCTGTTGTTACTACCCCTGTCTGCTCCACCAGGTGTTTGGGTATCAATGCTGCGAGTACTACTACTACGCTGAACTAACGGAGGTGGTGCACGGTGCCCATCTGGAACATCTTGAGGCTGTTAAAAATAAAAGGTATCAGATAGCTGCTCTCATCTAGCTAGGAATTTCTTTAGGTCCAGAAATGCTGAGGGTTTTTTCAGGTTCCATAAAACTGCCTGAAGCAGAAAATTGTATTTGTAACACAAGACTCCAACAGAAAATAAGTCAGATAGCGCAGTCCGTCCAGGACTCTGTCCAGCCAGGTTTTAGTATCTTCACAAACTATGATCCCACAACCTCTCTGGGCAACTTGCTCTCATTTTGAGCAAGCTCACACTTTTTTTTGTTAAATTGTTTTTCTTGTGTTCACATTGAATTTAATGTTTTTTAATTTATGCCCACTGCCTCTTGCCCTGTCACTGGGCACTACTGCAAAGAGCCCAGCTCCCTCCTCTTCATTCCTGCACATCAGATATTTATACGCATTGGTAACATCCCCCCTGGGCTTTCTCTTCTCAAGGCTGAACAGTCCCAGCTCTCATCCTCTCCTCATATGAAAGATGTTCCAGTCCCTTAATCATCTTCGTGGCCTGATACTTCATTATTAAATTTATCTCTAAAAATACCTACAAATAAAATGAAAGGTAAAAACGAGCACATTATGCTTCAGCTGGGATAGGAACAGTTCAGCATGGACCAAAAGAAAAAGCTACTACAAAAACTATCAATACAGATCTTTTGTCTTTTCCCCTGTTTTCATGAGATTTCTTATTTTATCACAGTAATCAGAGGAAAAGGTTCAGATTCAAGCTTTAACTCTTTCCTTCTTTTTGCTTTCCAAAAGACTTTTCAACTACCTTTGTTAAAAAAAGCAAAGTTAATTCCAGACAAATTTAATTCAAAAACTGTGGAAAATAAAGCTTATGACTTAAGAAACCTCAAGGCAAAGGCAAAAAATATAATTATAGAATGCAGTCATGGTGGCAGATACATACAACAAGCTGCTCCTCTTTGTCTCCCGTCTCCTTAATTATTATCTCAATCTCCTGATTCAGTCCTTCTACACTGTTTCGGAATCGTGATCCTGTTGATTTGGTAATAGGTATCACAGGAACAAGAGCACTCTTTGGGATGGGAGCCTGAAGAACCAGAAATAGTGATAAACCAACGTAGATTTACTTAAAAACAGTTACTAATTTCTACCCAAAAGCGAACCTTCAAACAGAACACACCTACACCTCAATATCAAGGATTTAAATGAAACTAGAGTGATTATGTTACAATGGATGCCTTAAGCAAAGACATGGACGTCCTGAATTTTGTTGCAAATCAGTTTCTAGCAGAGAAAGCTTTTAACAATCTAGTCTTAAAGCCTCCCTTGATATGTTCTGCCTCCAGCTTGACATCACTTTAGAAGTGAAAATTTAACAGTAAACATTTAAATATAAGTAATTTTGAAGCCTTTAGAACATACTTGCATTCCTTCTGAAGTCAGCTGTAGCCCAATTTCACTCCCCTTGGATTTACCACTTCTAATTTCATTAGAATACAATTTTAATGAAAGTCTGCTGTTACCTATTCCATAACCCTATGATTGCACTGTTTGAAATGAAGACCAGCATAGTAACTATACTAAGCCAGAATAAAAGGTTGACAAAAAATTTAGGAAGACTTCCACAGAAAGAATAAAATCCCAAATGTTAATACATAGTTGCTTCAGAACTAAGATTAACTTTTTAAAAATCTGGTGTATTTTGAAAGATCTTATCCATTTATTCTTCCATCTGACTTCAGCTCTGGTCTCAATTCTAGTTTCTCCATTACATTAACAACAAGAACAAAGGAAGATTCCACTGGTTTGACTCCTGTTTACAGATTCAGTACCACGCAATTAATTCAACATGCAACATTCTCAGAAGCATCCTGAGATCACCTGAGGAGACTATGCCCTTTCTGCAAACCCCTCCACCTGTAAAGAGAGGTAGAATGGAACATTCCCAGACTAATGAAAAAACAATCAAACAAACAACGCTCTGTTGCTCTGGGGAAAAAAAACCCATAGCTAGCAGCAAGGGTTTGATCAAGTTACTCACCAACTTTTTCCTGATTCCAAGTAGAGAGAAGGAAGAGCTAACACACTATTCCATAGAAATTGTGTAGATTTCTTTCTTCAAACAAAAATCATAGAAGAAGCACAACTAAATAATCAGTTGGAGGCTTAGGTGGTAAGAACCACCGTTAAAAATTTGGTAAAGCCCAAGAATTGTGGCAAAACTTACATGTTAATTAGTAGGGAAGAAAAGAGGAAATAAATCCACTGGAGTCGCTTCTTTTAGTTTTAACAACAAAAGTAAGCCACTTCCAAAATGTTAAACAGAGTTTACCTAGTCTCTTGTGAAAGGACTACCAAGGCAATTTCCTAACACATTTTCTCCACCTTGTCAGGAATCCAACAACTTGAGCTCAGAAATCCATGTGTGACCCTCTAGAGTCAACAACTGCAATTTTCCTTCAAGTTGGGAATGTAAAAGAATTTCTAAATACTCTCCTCACTAACTGCAAGTGTTTCCACACAGTCCTTCCCACAAATCTTGAAGGAACTGAGCTGCTGCCAGAAATTCTAGTTTAGCAGTTCCCTAAAGGAATGAGAAAGCCTAGGAACTTTGTCCTTGATGCCTACAGTTAAAGATTTTCACTCCAACTTAGAAAGCAGCCTCTAAATGCCATTAATCTAAACCTTCACTTACTCTTTTTGAAGCCTTCTGTAACTTTCCCCCTTCGCAAGTAGCTCAACACAGCTGGCACAAAATTTACCAAGTAAAAACAATGGTTTGGTTTGTAACACAATGCTGGAAAAGCTGCTTTGCCTCAGTTTATATTTTATAGTCCGTTTCACAAGCCCAAAACCTAATTATCTGTTGTGCAATATTTTATTCATGTACTTTAAAATTTGGCAGAACGCAAAAGGCCTCCATACAAGCAACAAAGTTTCATGAGCATGAAGTAATTACAATTTTTAAATTACATACATAATTTTGGGGGGATATTTTTCAGTGTAGGAGCATCACTGTTCATTTTCCCAATTTAAACCCACAAAGATTATCTATGTTAAAGTGACAATAGCTTAGCATTCAGAAACCTGCAGGTTGTAGGATACCAAGCCAAACCTGTTAGACTGCATGTAATTCTCCAGCATACTGAAAGGCCTACACCTAAACTTCCTCAGTACATTGCAGTTTTTTGTTTGTTTGGAATGCCTCAAGTGCCCACAAGTACAGAACAAATCTTCAAACAAGTTTTACAAATTTGGATAACCTGCACCAAGTATTTTGACCTGCTTTTTTTTTTTTTTTTTTTTTTTAAACGTCTCACCAATTTTCATAGGCTTTCTCAAAAACCTCTTGTTTACCTTTTTTCTTTCATCATTTTGGACTATTTTGACTTGAGCTACAGCAGTCACTATCAGCAGCACCCATACTTCAGTAAAGCAGAGCAAAATGCAGGAATTTGTACTAGGCAGCCTGTTTCAAATTCAAACTATTCTTCTGCTATACAGAAGAGGTGGTGGAGGAAACAGCTTCCCTTTCAAGATTTAATACAGTACTTCAGTAGCACAGAATTTGAACTGAATTCAGGAAGCACTTATGTCCTGAAAATTAATGACTTTTAATTAGACGAACTATATCAGGGATAAGTTAGGGTCTGAGACAAAAAGATGTTACAGACTTGTACACCAAGTAGGAGTTATGAACAACAGTGCAGGAGAAATTCAGAATGCTGTTCTACTTTCTTATTTCCAATCTTGAAGTATAAAAGATTCACTCAGACACGTGAATTCCATCTACAAATGCATCCCACTGCTCAGGACTGTATGTATGGTTCTCCCTTCTACTTTTTATTTCATCCTTTATCAGAATGGGTAATTCTGTAGAGCAGGACACATGCTGATGTCACAACAGCCTCCCTCCCTGGCCTAAATTATTTCCAGAAGGATGGAACAACAGAAAGGAAACAGTTTTCATTAACTAGTAGGAGAATACGGTATTTAATAGAACAATGCTAACTGCATTTCAGGAGTAATTGGTAATATGATTAGATTTGCAGAGAAGCTTCACAGCTGAAGTACTTCCCTAATTCACAACACTGACAGTTCCACAGTTTCTTTCAACTACACTGATCTGCATGGCAATGGTGAGGGATTTGTTCTTTTTGCAACTGTTAAAAAATTGTGTGCATATCAAATGTAGGTTCACAAGGTATCAGTAGGTGCAAAAAAACTTCTGAAAAACTAAGAAAACCAATAGGAAAGTTTAATCAAAGTTACTAAGACAAAACAGACTTGAAAAAGGAAGGTGTCTAAAAGCCTGTAATTTTTTTTCAACCTGCTATCAAGTTAAAAATATTATCTGTGAACCTGACCTTATTAACAGTCTTGAGACAAACTGCACACAGAACATGTGGTAGCCTAAGCATCACAATTTGTGAAGTGATTACTACTTAAGTCTCAATACATGATAAAAGATGGGGAAAAACAATGATCTTACAAAAGCTGAATGAAGCCATCAAGAGTATACTTTTAACAGAGTACACAAAAATCCCACTGAATAGGCTTTTGTCAGGTAAGCTCTCTAAATCAGTCCGTCATAGAATTAGACAAGTGCTATTGTCAAGACATAAAACATGATCAGCAAAAACTACAATTTTGGAGTGTATCTTTATACCACCAGTTTGCTCCACACCATATTCTACACGCAAATGTGTAATTGTTACAGCAATGTGTAATGAAAAAGATAATGTATGATTTTAGATTAAACTTGCCTGTCATCCTTTTGTACAGTCTGCAGAATGCACTTTATGAGTCTTGCTTTAAGGAAAGATCTAACTATCTAAAATTCTTTGAAAGCAGGAGTTCAAAGCCAACCCAGTCAAGTAACAAAAAAAACTCTGGAACCCCATACACTCAAGAAGTCAAATGAAAATAATCTATTTCACAGAAATCACCCAGCTACAACGTATTTAGCTGTATGTCATACTTTCAAGTTCCCTTTAAGACAAATTGCAACCTTGAAAGGAGTTAAAAAT
>JAVJGJ010000061.1:13568385-13581453 GCA_035590215.1 Microhierax caerulescens | reverse complement strand
GTTGAAAGGAGTTAAAAATAGTATTAGCTACCCAATATGTCCTTACCTGACTGTGGTTAATGGCTGCATGGTTACCATGAAATGGAGACTGTCTTTCTTTATCGCGATGATGCCTACTGCTGTGTTTGCTTCTCTGTAACTGTTGACGCAATTTTGCAATCTAATGAAGGAAAAAAATCACATTAGATTTCACCAGATATATCCAGATACACACAGCTTCATTATTCCATCACTTAGTTAAAATTCTTTACTACCACAATGCTCAATTATTGCCAGCACTAAATTAGACTCAAGTTCTTGCAAACCTAATACATTAGCTACCAGTTCAGCTGAAGCTCTGAAAGTTTAATGAAAGAACCTGAAGTACATAAAAGTTAGAAAGTAGTTTGGTCACTGCTGTATTTCCTCCTTTAATAAAGAATATCATCTGAATTTGACACTTTCCCACATATTCAGATTAAAAATTTTAATAGTCGTGTATTACTAATGAAAAAGAATAACAAATGAACAACTTTTTTTTTTTTACCAAGCTCACAATCTGTATAACAAAAAAAAAAAAGCAATACAACATTCATGCCTTCTTGAAAACTCACAGTAACAGTGCATACCAGTAGAAAATTTAATCCAAAGGTATCTCAAATAACAGCATTTCTGACCTCTTTGAGTTGGTCATTGCTCCCCCATGATGCTGAACGTTTGTGTGAGCTTCTCTTCTTTTCTAAATATTCTTCAGCCCAGGCACTTTCCGTCTGCAGCAAGATTATAGGAATTATTAGAAAAAGGTAATTCCTACTTGCCGGCAGAGTATTTTGAGACAAATTAGAACACGGAATAGTGTTAAGATTTGCAAGATTCAAAACTGAGTGAAAAGCAGTCACTGACCAGAAGCCTTTCTGACAAGAAAAAGGTATGAAAAAGAAGAGTAAAACTGTAATTTCACGAAAAAAGAACAAGCCCTAACTTCCAGGCCTACTCCAGTACAGGAATGTGCTAGTTTCCCTTCCAAATTACTGAGCATAAGGCAGTATTAACGGCCAGATGTACCGCAAGCTGTTACAGAACTCTGAAGAGCCAGTATGATGGTGCTGAATTTGGAGGAGATGGCGTATTTTATTTCCTGGATAGATGCTGCCCTTGTTATTTCTGACACATTAGCAAGGGTAGCTTGGTGTAAATATTGTGAAAGCCTGCCCCGGTACAGCTTCAAAACCATGTTCTTGCTCAGAAGAATGAGAGAAATGAAGGTAAGGCATATAAGCACCACTAGAGCTATTGCAAATCAGGTAATTGATTTATTAACAGCTCAACGGGCTTCAGGTTCATAGTTGTCTCAGGCCAAGCAGAAAGCAGCACAGATAATACTAAGCCAGTTTCGCTAAACGAACAGTGCCATTAACATTTCGTAAAGAAACTTGTAAGCATACTGCAGTGAAAAAGTTTTGAGAAATCCAAAGTATCATTGAAATAAAGCATATTAATGCAAGGTAACAAAATGCACAGGCAAGCCTGTGATAATACTGCATGCTTTAAGGACAGTTTATTCCCACCTAACCATGTCCAGAACGGCCTTCGAAAGCAACGAACTGTAAAGGCTCTAAGAAGAAGAGTAAAAACATTCATCAGGAGTCTCTGCGCAGTCACAAGAAACATATTTAATGAAGCAAGGGGAAGGATTTCTGGAAGCAGCTTACACACAGAGATAGTGAATTCCATTAAATTTACTGTTGCCACAATGCAGTGCTCAGCACACAGCAGCAATCTAGCTAACTCATCCTTAGGAGTCATTGATGTCTCTCTCCTGCAGACAGGAGCTGTGACCGCCTCAAAGCCTTCATATCTACAGTGTGCAACAGTTCTTATGTTTGAGACCCACAACTTGCAAGCCACAAGCTAACCTTACTTATCCCATCTGTACTCAGAACACAGAAACTCACAGAGCCTTCAATAATGTGCTGTTATTTATCCCCATTTTGCAGGGAAAATGGAGGTGTAACTCCGAACATACAGGTTATAACTCCCATCCACTTCAGTTACAGATATAACTTCAATATAAAAGCAACCTCCACTACCATCTTTCCAAATCAAAAACTAACAAGGAAAAATCTGAACAATGAAATTAGTTGGGTTGCTTTGAAATTCCTTTTTCATAGCAAAATTAGAATCCATTAGAATCTATTCTTCCAGAAAAGCACTCGCTTACCTTCACTGTAATACAGATTAATTGATAACCCCCATTCCCAAGTACCAATGTTTGTCTAGCCAATTCTCAAATGTCAGTAGAATCTCATCCTATCTTCTAGCCACCAGAACAATGTTTTAGCCACTAATTCTAACTTATCACCTCAGCACGGCCATTGTGCCTGCCTACCAGAACACCTAATTAACACTAATCAGTCTTCACATTTGATTTATATTCAAGACAAGATTCAAGACTTATTTCATAAATTAATATCAGATGATTCATTTAAAAGGATTAAACATTGACTTTTATGCTCATCCTCAACATAAATAGTTAGAAATCTTTTTAGAGCAACAGTAGGTATAAGACAATTACAGGAAACCTCCACATCAAGGCAGAAATTTAATACTATTTTAGCAGGTCTCCTCCTACTCATTCTCCATATTTTGTTTATAATACTTATCTTCATGAAACACAGGCCCAACCACCAATAGACAAAAAGGGACTTCTATTTCTCTCCATTCTTAAAGTACTAGTACTTCCTTATTAGCAGCTACCATTCACAACACCCTTCTACCTGTTCTAGAATTACAAAGAGAAATGAGTTTAAGGCTAAGTTTATCAGATAGCAGAATGCTTAAGAGAAAAAGAAGTCTTAGAGGCAAAAACTTTGCAGTTGCCATCAATTATTCTTCAAGAATTAAAGATTACAAAGCAGTTGTCTCATTTTAAGTTGTATTTTGACACAGCTGTATTCCAAACGATGACAGGCAAAGCCAAAAAGGTTTAATTCAAAAGGAAATAGACACAAAGTTACAAACACTTGTATTAGAAGCACTTCAGCACTTCATAAAATATCTGTACATACGAATTCCAGCCAGACCCTAGGACACTCCATAATACACTTATTCATCACGCAACAAACATTCTGCATGTACATAATTCAGACTGATTTTATAGACAGGTTTCATCAAAATAAGCCAAAGTAGGAGTGTGGTACATAGTCTCTGCATGACCTGGGATCTCTTACACAGTTCTCAGCTGTGACCTACAGGCATCTCTGTAAAGGCCTGCAAGCCAAAATGTGTCACTGACTGCTGTCTCCTCCCAGTCTGCTTCCTGAATGATACTACTCTGTCATAAACCTGCAGTATCACAATACCCTGCTTACTCAACTTGAAAAATCTACATCTTAAGATCTTGATTCAATTCCTCTTCACTAAACTTTTGAAATCTGAATACATCCATTTCATGTCAAACTTTGTGATAAGTTTGACATTACACACTGGAGCCAGAACTTTTAAGTCACACTTCATCCAAACACCCCATTTTGAACACTAAACAATACAAATGGAGAGCCTACACTATCCTGAGAAACTTAACTTCCATGAATCACATTTTAAACTCATCCCTAGCTTAAACGGTTGCCCTTAAGCACATCAGAAAGATTAAAATCTACAATGTCTCATCAGTGTCATATCAACACAGCTTTGGAAATACAGATGTATGTCTGCATGCCATAATTTTCTACTGGTTTGATGGATTTTAAATTAAGAAGTACAACGGAACATTCTGTTTCCCTAGCAGTAAATACACTAACATCAATCACCACTAAATATACTTACTCTGCAGAAATATCCAGTGCCCTTGGCAGTCTTCCCATTAACCTTTGCAAATATGTTCCCACTTATATATGAAAGCCCCACTACCACAGCAGCTAGATGTGTCAGAATTGGAAGAAAAAGAAAAGAAAAATGTAAGCCAAAAAGGATGATACCTAATCTATCTGAAGAATACAGAGATTACAAAAGCTCAATCATGACTCAGATTAAACCGAAACTAAACTGAAAGAGATTAACTGAATATAGCAAATACTTCGGCAGCAGTATAAAAATATAATTATTTTGAAAAAGTATTGCCTTAATAAAATCAAATATGAAAATACCTAAGGCACCCACACTGGTTTAGTTCTGCCATTTAATGATGCCTTTTAATAGCTAAACATAAACTGCAATTCCTTGTATATCATATACCTGCCTTCATCCTCCTCTTACTATGATTTACCTCCCTCACCCCATCTTCTAATCATTTTTCTGATTCACTTTCCTGCACAGAAAAGTTGTTCATCAGCTCTCCTTTCCTCCATTTCCACATTATCTACACCAGCATATTCCCCTACAAAACACCTTCCTTTTCTGCTCACCTGCTCTTTGAATTATAGCCCTTTCTACAAAACACTGCAGATCTTGAGAAGGCCATACAGTAACAACCAACGCTGCAGACATCATCTGTTCAACACCCTACACATTTGAGCAGACAGCACACTGAAACCCACCTGGCCCCATTTTTGTTATTGTTACCAAACCTAAGGCAGACTCAAACTCAACTACATCCCACATGCTGTCACTTTCTCTTCCAACTGCATTTTGCTTATGTTCTTTGGAATTGGTGGAGACCTGTGGTGGAAACCATGCTCTACGAATAGCCATTTAAAATCTGGTATGTTCTTTCACCCCACAAGTTAGAGAAATCCACTGCCTGACTGCATCCACAGAAGGAGAAAGGAAACACTGCAATGTTTTATGGAAAAAAATCCATCTTGAATCACTTCTGCATATAATAGGATACCATGTAACAACAACAACCTTTAGGGGAAAGGATAAAACAACTGTCAAGGTAGGTGTGTAACTCTTGTAATGCCAATTTCATTCAATATTTGTTGGTTCTATCCTTACAGATCTCATAGGACTGAGCCATTAAAATCCTGTAAAATATTGTCAAGTTGTTGCAGTTTATTGGCAAATCATGTACTTTAATATTTTCCAGTTGAGCTAAATCTGAACATCATTCATGGTTCAATGAGGCAGCTCTTCAATGTATGTAATTCTATACTTGGTGCATAGATCCCAGATAAACATTAAAGATCTTTTACAATCAGAAGATTAACAGTCTATCATAGAAAAGGCTACAATAACTTTCATACAGGCACTGCAGAAGCCTTTTTATTCAGTTTTAAGACAGACACATAAGGATAGTACTTGACATCAGTGCAATCTAGTGTACTGCACACTAAGAACAATGAGAAAACAGATGTGCAATACACTAGTGCTTGTTTGAGGCAAGAAGAGAGTGGAATTCTTAACAGATATGACAGTTCACAGCCTTTTCTTAAAGAATGCAAATAATTCACACATAGCCAAGATAATAGCAAAGGTAGGATTACTGTAATTTGAAAATGAATAGGAACTTGCAAGCAAGAAAGCCAAAGTGAACATTTTCAAGGGAGAAACTTCTTACATCTAAATCCTGTCTTTACATTTAAATACTCTGAAAACAAAAATCTGTCCTACCTGTGTGGCTTTGTCTCTCATACATGGAGCAGCTTGTCCATGATTATCACGAGGCCACTGTCCAGCAAGGTATGGAGCAGCAAGTGTATCCAATGAGGAAGTTCGGCGAATAATACTGGAAGGGCTTGATGAAGGTGGTCTTGATTTGTCAGCTAGAATAGAACATGCAATTAGAAAGCCAGCCAAAGAAAGAATTATTTTAACTGTCTACAAGAAATCATGTGAAATCAGAACTACTATGTTATTAAGTAAATAACAAAATACTTTGAATATAGGAATTAGGTTTCCTTTTGCAGGCTCTACTCAGTCTTAATAAGCAATGAAATGAGGTTTTTATGGTTTCCTTAAATACATTCTTATGTCACAGATGTCACATTGGTACTCCCATACAACCGTTTATTCCCTCAAAGGTACAACAGTCACTGGATTCTTATATGATGACGACTTGGAAGAAATCAAAATAGCTATATTTACTCATACATAAAGGCTAACGAAGAAAATCTGTGCTGAACTTCTTCAATTTAATGCTGAGTTTATGGAGTTCACCCCACCAGCCCTTTACCCTTCACCTACTTTAGTTCAAGGGACACTATAAACTGACATCTTTTACTAACCACCCAGCATACAATACATGGCAGATTCATAAAGCGTTATGTTTAACCCTCAGATCCAGAAGTCCACTAAAAGGTAATAATTTACATTTTACAGGATAATAAAAATATCTCCTCCCTTTACATGCCACTTAATAACTACATTCATAATTGCCTGACACTACACCTCCTGCAACACCTTATTCTTAGTGTGTTTTATATTGGTATCACTTTTCAGAAGAATTTAGATACTAACAGGAACCCTTACTGTAAAAGGTTAAATATAACAAGTAGAGGATTAATATTGTTAAAACCAAAAATTTGCACTGATGCCATCTGTCACTGATACCTTTAAGTGGCAGCAAAAGACAATGCTGCAAGCTAATAAATGTAAACACTGTGAAGAAAGGTTCCTCAAAATAGTAACTGAGGTTTGTTCGAGACTGACAAGCAGAAAGACCCAGTGTTTAGATAGACATATACACTCACACGTTATTTGTTACTAACTATTCTAGATGTAAAATGCAAATCCAGAGATCACAATGATCTAAGCTTACCATCAATTCATCTATTCCCCACAGAGTCATACCTAAAAAAAATTATGCATTAATCTTACCTATAATGAATACAGAGGCCAAAACCAAACCGCCAGAAGACAGCAAACGAGACACAGAAATCAGATGGAAGTTTTGCAACAGGGACACTGGAAAAACTCAGTCATATGTCCTCCCTGACTGTGCCTTAGGATGAATTCTGTACTAAAAGTATAAACAGCATAGCAATTTGTATTGTACATAAGTTTATTGGCAAAAGAAGTACTGCCTGATTAGTGTCTGACTGCTAGTCAGAAAATAAAAAACACTTCCATCAGTAGTCCAGAATTCTATTTCTAAGCCATTCCAATCTACTGAAGATACGTAAATACTAATAAAACCTATTAGAGTTGTCAGTGGTGTGGGCAACATCTTAGTCTGACAGAACAGCAGTCTTTCAAATGTAAGTCTAGTGATATTCTGTACTAAAGAGCCTCATGTAAATTTTGCATTAGAAATGTACACATTAAAAATGTGGAAGATATTTCAACTGTAAGGAAATAATTACCAGCACTATAATCAGCCACATTCACATAAAGCAGTCCAGAAACCTCTTCTGATTTATTATCTCTACTAGTACCAACAATGATAAAAATCTTAGTACTGAGCTTACAGCTGATCTGCTCTCAGGGAGTAGCAACAAAGTTCAATTCTGGAATCCCATGCACCTAAGACTGACCCCCATACAAAGACATTCTCTGACTACTACTGCTACCACATACAGCACACCGAAGGATCTGTTTATATCAGAAGATTTCAAAACGATTCCTTTTGTTTGTACCATGGGAGAATGTGGCATGCTAACGCAACATGTCATTCCTTAAAAATTACACTTGCTTCCAAAGTTGTATCAAACACGTCATTTGTCTCAGAAACAGCTGCCATACTCTCCTTATTTATTTTTCTTCTGAATTATTATTCTTCCTCTTGAAGTGTCTCTTTTTACCAAGGGGAAACAGAAAGGATGCAGGGGAGAAAAATCAAAAATGAGGAAGTGTATGTAGTCAGTCACATCATCTGCAAAGCCACTGCAGCAGACAGCTTCAAAACTGAAGCAGCAGAAACTCTTGCCCCCTCCTGTCCCCCACAAAAAAAGCAGAAAGAATATTTTCTGGGCAGAGAGAATGAAAATTGAAGAGCCCATTTAAGTTCAAGGGAAGCTGCTCATTTCAAGGCACAAAGCCTATAAATACTCTTATTTTCCTCTGATTTAAAAATTCCTTCAAAGAATTCTGTTTTCAAATTACTTTTATTTAGATGACAAGGATGTTTGCATATGGTTTTACTTCCTTTTCCACCTTCACAACATGTCTTAATACGAATTACCAAAGTCTACTACACAATTCCTGTTGCAGTTTTCAAACGTTTCAATGGGAACACACACAATGTTTTCATTGCACTTTCCTCTACAATACTTGAAGCAAGTGTTCAGCTGCTATTTTTCCTTGATGTGACCTACATAACAAGAGATTTGCCTCCATAGAGATAACAGTTACAACAGCTGTGGCTGATGTAAAACAATGGAGCTGTTTCATCAAATAGACGCTTCTTAAATATTAGATCTAGTCTTAATTGGCCTGATTATCTCTTTAAACCAATATCTGTGATAAGTATTAACCCTCCTATCCATCCACCACTACTCTAAATCTATTTAGAAACAAAGACTTTCTGCAATCTGGCACCAAACAGGGTAAAATAATAGAACAAAACATAAACAGTGCACACAAACATAAACCAACCAAGTCCAGAAGTCCATAATGTGGGAAAACAACAAGAAAGTTACCATGTCTTCACAAGCCATTGCAGTCCAACCAACCAACTGAAATTCCTTCGGGTAAAGTAGTATCACACCATTATTGCAATTGCGAGGCCAGGTACCTCCAAAAGCAATTTAAGCTAAGGCAGTCTAACAATGTGACTGAAGAGCAAAATTGTACAAATATAGATGCCTACCAACAGCTAAACAAAAGGTAGGAAAGAGAGCACTGGCTTGTGGTGGGGAGTCTTAACATAGAAGTCCTACAACTACAATTATAACTGAAAAAGGAAATTACAGTGTGAGAGAGAACACGTAACTTGGAATTGGATACCTCACAGGAGAAAATTCCTATATATAAAAGAAAGGAAGGAGGAAAGAAAAAAACAAAAAAAGATGACAGAAGGTCTTACACATAAAAAAGTCCCAAGAGAAAAAAAAACTCTGAAAAGTAATCTTTTACTTTTTCAGGAAAAGTTCCGAACTGCTGCTAGAACTATAAAATAAGGATTGCTGCTGAAGTGTAACTTGCAGATTGATCTTACAGTCCTGTTGGTATCTTTCTATGTATCCAAAATCAAAGTTTTCAGAAAAGCAAATAAAAAACTCCCAACTAATAGACACCATGAGAAGAGAAAACAAAACAAAACTAGGAAGCAACAGAAAGCACCGCTGGAAGAAGTACAGGACACCACTGACCTCACAAAATTCCCTGATAAGAGTTCTAACTGAAGCTTTTTATACAGGTAAAACGTAGCGAACAGCGAGAAAGAGTGAGACTCGACTAACTTCTCTGGCACCTAGGCTGTATAACAGCTGACCTTTTTGTTCCATTTTAGTCAGACTCTTCCTCAGAAAGGACATTCATGGGATCTCCCCCATGCATACCTCTCTTCCCAAAAACTCATACAGACACAACTGACCGCAGGGGCTTCACCTACTTTTCATGTTTCGATTTAAGTATTCAACACGTTCAGACAGCATTAGGAACAGACACACAGCATAACTGTGTATATTCCCTTTGGAAGGCAACTTTGGCTATAGTCTTTACATAAATGTAAAAGAACTACTTGGGTTTTTTGTTTTGGTTTTTTTTTTCTCTCTATTAATTCAAAGCAGTCCCTTGGTAGGAGAATGACTGAACTAATGTTGTTTTACAAAACCAACCTCAGAAAGCTCAAGATGTTCAAGTTACTTCATCCTAGTGAATGAAAACATTTGTAATCCAAATAAACTCCCCTGAAATGTGGGCCACAAGAAACCTGAATTATGATGCTGCAAAAACGAATTAACTTTCTTTACACCTACCATTTGTTATATGGCTTATGTAAGCCATGCAGGCATATAATGGTACACAAAGCCTTCTGTACTCTCTTACCATGCAGCGGTATCTTTTATAACTGCTGCAAAACCTTGGTAATTAATGTTGACAGGCCACAGCTATTACCATGTCACTCACCAAATTCTTAAATTTCACTGTAGAATTTATTTTAAGTGTGTAATGGAGTTCCATCCCTCCTCCCTACCCCAAGGAGGTGTTCACATCTGAACTCTTCGAGACTTTCCAATACACTCTCATAACAGTATTCATCATTTCCTTTCACACAAGCAGGCTTTAAGATTACTCTTCCATATAGTATTCTAACCAATTAAAGGGCAATGTAGTTCCAGAAAAAATGAACCAATTTTTCCTCAGTTTTCACAGTGAGTTTAAATGTCCAATACAGTTGACTGAAATACACCAGAAAGTTCAGCATTCGGTAGAGAAATCTCTGACAATCTGAAGGCACCTGAAAGGGTCAGAAAACAACTGCTATGGCTCTGGTCCCCACCTTCTTGTTTACACAGCATGGTGCATTATAGTATTTTTGGAGCTGAACAGATGGAACCCTTCTGAGAAGATATGTTTTATATAAAAACATGAACAACAAGATCACATTCGATCTTTGCTCAGTATATAAACCAAAATAAAAATAACAATAAAGGCAGAGCATACATATTTCCTCTGAGTCTACTACTAGGTGAAAACAATGTCCACTAGCAGGGGTGGTTTGCAGACAGGTAGAGAGACATATGTGAAAACTGAACCAAAACTGGAGAAATTGCAGGACAGGCCTCGTAGTGTAGAAATAAGGCCACAACAGTGATGGGAAGGAGAGAGCCCATTAACAGGCAAGTAGAAGCCGAAGTCTGTGAAGCAAGTGCTAGAGACTGCAGAGAGGGAAAGTAAAAGATGAAAACTAGGTAGCTGGAAGATCTAGGGTCTTGGGTCATATTTAGGAGGGCGGCAGCAAAAAAAGCACAGAAGTTTAGAAATTACGCCATAGACTCTTCAGTTTGTAATTATCTCATCATCACAGAAAATTCAGTTAGTATTTCCAAGATTTAGCTGCAATTTGGTTCAGAAAACCAGAACAAAAAAACCCAACAAATACTACACAATAAAACACACACACACAAAAAAAAACAAAACCTAAAAAAAACCCCAAACCAAAGAATCTATTAAGTCACATTTGTAAATTCACAAGTTGGGGTTCTCAAATGTTAAGCAGGATCATGAAAATTACGTTCAAAACTATTCAACTGCTTCCCAGAAAAGAAAATCTGAAAAACATAAAGCTGTGTCTAAAGTATACAGCTTATTGAACCAGTATCGAAGATCAGAAGCTATCATTTGTCTAACCTCGAGGTTCACTTGAATCTTCAAAAAAAACAAAGCTGCAGCTGTAGTAATGAACAAAAGCTATCATCAACTGAAAACAGGAAAATCCAAGTTATTCTGTCACAGATTCTGACTGATACTCTGAAGTGGCCTGCATGGCTTCACAACCAGAGCCTCATTAGCAATAATAGTTCCGCTTCCATGTTCTCAGCTACCACTAAGTTTTCCCATCTAGTTGAAGAAAAAAATTGAAGTTAACTCAGTCTCTATCAAGCCCTGGACTACACAACACAATGTTAAGCAATATAGAACAGGTTTAATTTTTAATTTTGGGCCAATACAAGTACTGTTCAGAAATTTAAACACACGGAAGCAATTAAATGGACACTATTCTATTTTCACACATCTTGTAAAACGCTAGTGAAGTTAACACAGAACAGTGATCAAATGACTTGTTTCTTTCTATACGCTAATTCTTAGATGCAGTAAAGAAGTTAACATGGTTTCACCAAGTTTCTGTGCAATGATCTGAAGATGGTGCAACTTCTCCACCCAAAGTGGATGCATGCCTACACAAACAGCTTTTGAACCTGGATCTCAAAGCTAAGTCATCCTGTTCCTCATCCTCCAGGCCAGGAGACTGCATCTTGGGCGAGAGTTTCTATAAGGTTTGCAGGAAAAAGATCGGATTTTTTGATGTGTATAAAGTCTTTCAGATTACTGATTAACAGGAATATCAAATGAAGAATATGCACATTCCTCAATCCAAAGCCTTGGAAAGTAAAACTTAAAATAACCCCACATTGACCTGGAAAGCAGAAAAATCTAATTCAGAACCAAACCGCCTTTGTGGCATGGCTTTCTTACACTACAGACAAGCAACCATATGGTAATCTTGAAGGGGCATGTCTGAATTAAAAAAAAAAAAAACACAAAGAAAAGAAAAATTAAGTCACATAGACATTAGCTTAGTACTGCACCAACTGGTTACGACTGTATAATTTGGCAGCACTGTTCCTCAAAGCCAGGATAGTATAAAAAAAAAAAACAACCCAAAAAACAACAAAACAAAAACCAACACAGCAGTCTAGTTATAATCATTATTTTAGAATGAGGGAGCAACATCAGGAGAAGCGGCAGCATTACAGAGAATCATGTTGATCCTAGATTTCTGCAGATTAGTCTGCTTTACTCTTCAGATTACCACGTGCAACTCCATGAAAAAAGTAACCGTAAACTTCAGGATCCCAAAAGTCACAGATTTTTCCAGATTTGAGGACATGAACACAAAGCCTCACTCACGCATTTCTGAGTAAACTTTTACCCTAAGAAGAAAAAGGACTCACATATGTAAGCACCTATTATCCTCAACCAGATGTTACATATTGCTTACATTTCAGCGTTCTCAGCCAAGTACGTTTCAATTCTTCAGAAACATTACCAAGCACCCTGCTACAAAACGCACGCCATCCCCGCACTATGTTCTATCTGCACTGTACCGTAGAGTAAGCTCGTCATCACTCAAGTTCACGCATCCTTCTGCGGGGCTCATGCCGAAAGTAACTGCTACGGGAGACAGCGAACACTTTTTTCCCTACGCCTACGGGCAATGCCTACCGCCCCAGCCAGCTTTCCAACGGCGAGCCTGCCGGACACCGGCTGCACATCATGTACCGCCCGGCGGGAGCCGCACGGGAAGGGGAGAAGACGCGCAGGCTCTGCAACTGCCTTCCACCGGCCAGCTCAGCGCACGCCCGTACGGTGCACCCGGAGCGCAGCTCCACCGCGGGCTGTCCCCCCGGCACACCAGGGCGACCCGTCGGGCTGCCTCGTCCCCTCCCAAGGGCAGGCAGCCGCCCGGCGGCAACAACGGCAGCGTGCCCGCCGCGCCGCTGCCAGCCGGAGCACGACCGGAGGGCCACAAGCCCGGGCACGGCC
>JAVJGJ010000061.1:13488776-13568285 GCA_035590215.1 Microhierax caerulescens | reverse complement strand
AACCAAGCAGCCACAGATGACTGCCTGCCACTTCATCCACGCGCCGGCCCCCTGGTTAAAGACTTTGAGGACCCCTGATGTAGACCTAGGATCCCTTAGAAGGAATCCTGTCTCAGATGATGTGTTTAGCCCTCCCATCCTCAGGCACATACTGTAACAGCCCAGAAGCGTTAAGGATGCAGTGCCTGCAGATGGCTTGACAGGCTGCGTGGCGATGCAAGCATTAAGCAGCGGTGCGCGCACAGAAATTAATTCCTCTCACGGAGCTCAAGGAGAGCCATAGGGCAAGGTTTTAAAGCGCTGCTCTTGTGCTCCTGTATTGCAGCACGTCGGCAGTGCCAGAGGTGCAGAGCGAGGCCGGACTGGGATGGCTGGGGAACGCCAGCACGCATCCAGCAGGCGCCACGGGCACGCGTGGGCCTGAGGCACGGGAGCCATCCCGGTGTAGGACTGCCCTCTGCTGGCGGCACAGGCCGGCTGGGTGAGCGCCAGCCAAGGGCCTTTGTGCACGGGCAGGACGCGAGTTAGGGCCGGTTACAGCTCCACCATCCCCGAGCTGCGAGGCGGTGCAGGGTGACCAGGCAGCCCGGTGCAGACCCAGGCAGCAGCTACCTAGTCACACTGGAGACATTGCAGGGCAGTAAGAGCAGAAAGGGATCAAGTGTTGCCAGATCAATAACCGCATCAGAATTTGTTAGACTGCTTCTGTCCAACCCTGAGAAGGAAATACACAGATACCTAAGGGTCTCGTGTATGCACCCCACTCATTTCTTCATATAACTCTAAGCGGAAAGAAACAAACACAGTCTTCAGGATTTGAAGAAAATAATCTGCTTTTGCATGGCCTTAAGCCTTCATATGTACTTGCCACCTAATACATCAGCACATGCACTGGCTGTTTGCTTTAAAAAGGGATTGAATGCAGGTGTTCTGTCATAGCCTCTCAGTTGTGCACAGGTGAAGGCTTCTGAAATGTCTCCAGCTGCATGAGGCAGAACAGACTGAATAACCAGTCCGAAAACAGGCCAGTTTAAAACTTCCAGATTGAAGTCTTTTCAGAGCCAGTTGCTCCACTGAGAATTCTTGATCTGGACACTGGTCAGAGATATGCTGTATCATACTGTGCTGTTTGCCCTCTGCCTTTGACAGCCCATTTCACTACTGAACAGAATTGGGATGAATGGAAATTTGCCCGCCTCTGAAACTGAAATCCAGAAGTGTTGGTAACTGCCAAAAGGCATCTCTCTCAAATGTCATGTAGTATCTGTGTGGGTTTACAAATGCTTAAAGATTCAACAGGGTTGCTGCATAGTTATGTTTGGTTTTAATGACCTGCTTTTTTACTTCTCTCTCTCAAAGCCTTTTGATACAGATAAAGAACCAGAAAAAAATATTTGCCAAGGTCTGTTGTTTTCTAAAAAACAGAGACAGTAGTCCAAATTCAACGTGGGTAGAAATAAAATGTTTCTGTTGGTTAAAATTGACTTGCATATTTTCTATCCATTATTTTCTAATTATCAATATGCGATACAAACACCAACCATTTCCGATTTTAAGGATTTAAAACAGATATACTTGGCTGTCAGCAGGTGGCTCTGTGTTAAGAGCAAGCTCTGCTCTTGATGTATGCATAGAACTGGAACAGTTTCAAACAATCTCTTATTTTTTAAGCCAACGGGAAAATAATAAAGGTCTATAATTTGTCAGTTAGAAAGATATTTGTTAGAGGAAAGGTAAGTAAATGAAAATATCTTGCTTGAAGGGAACAGTGGCAGTGCTGACATTATGCTGCTAGAGGAAACATCCAGTCATTTCAAGAGTAGCCATGTCAGCTCTGCTAGATAGGCAACTAGGTTTTCAGGTATTATTACATCAAGGATTTTATTTCTGTTTGATGTTTTGTTTTTTTTTTTAAATCCTTACTGCTTACATAAAGGACACGCGTCACTGAACGACAACAGTGTTAGTGGAAGCACTGAAACTTAGGATCTTATCTATTTTACTGCAGTAAATGGGAATTCTTCCATTTCTTTCAATGTGAGTAAGATTGGCTCCTATGTGTCTCATAGGATCAGGCTGAGGGTTGCTGCAGTGGCTGTCTGCAGGCCTGCAGGTCAGATGGTGTCTGCAGCTAATCCAGCTGCAGCAACAGCTTAATGAATATATAACAATATATCCTTGTTTGAAGTTGTGTAGTTATCAAAATTACATTCATGACCTAGCACAGAAAGCTTTGCACCTATTGCAGGTAAAGGGCAACTCAGGGATCCCCTGAGTTGTGTATGTGACTTTTTTCCCAGTTTGACATTTTTCAGTGTTTCTTTGGAAACTGAAATTGTGTGCTGCTCTGCACATGTGTCTTGTCCAAAGAAAATGACAATTTAATAAGACAATCAATGTAACATGTACTGGATGATCAAGAAGAATGTGCTTTCCCAGAATTTCTGTTACCTTTGTTCTTATTTTAATGGTGGGCAGTAGCCGTCTTTCATTAGCAGGTGAGAGGATCCTGTGCAGAAGCATATTTAAGAGCCTTTCCGAACATATGAAAATAGTGAATTTGAATTAGGTTTTGCGAAAGACAGCTGACTTATACTGGATGACTGGGCTGTGGAGAGAGTACAGTGTGTAAGGAGGGGGCACAAAAGGAATAATGTTTGCCACAGTTAAATATTCCTGGCCATTTGCCTAGTTCAGCATAAAGGTTGAATAAAATGTACTTACAACAATTATGCTGAAGGTGTTTTGATCTTTTTCATGAGATTCAGAAAGAAATTGCATCCTTTTCTGAAATTCCATTCTGACACATTTCCAGTTATACCAATGCTGTTCTGTGACATTCTGCTTGACAGTTATTTAATTGCAATTAGAGCTTTACTTTCCTTTTTTTTTTTTGGGGTGGTGATGGTGTGGGATTTTGGTTTGTTTTTAGTGTTCTACTTCACCTAAGGTATTGGTTTACCTAAGGTAAACCTGAAGTGAGACTTTAAAGAAGCGAAGTAGTAAATCGGGCTCTTGAAGTTCTCTTTGTATCTTTTGGTTATAGACTGGTGCTTCCCAGTGCATGTTGTTCACTTTGCTCTTTTTAAACTTTAAAACAATGGAGATCAGTTTAGATCTCTAGGTGTCCCAGGGGACAGCTGTTTACTGCTAACATTTGTATGCTGATGGTGCTTACTTTCTTTTTAGTTTGTGTCTTGGAAAAGATGTTGTCATACAACAGCCACTGAAGAGGAATTGCCTAATGACAGAATTGCTGAGGTTGGAAGGCAGCTCTGGGGATTGCCTAGTCCAACCCACGTGCTCAAAGCAGAATCAACTAGAGCAGGTTGCTCAGGGCCATGTCCAGTAGGGTTTTGAACATCTCCAAGGATAAAGACTCCACAGTCTCTTGGGGCAATCTGTGCCAGTGCTCAGTTACCATTCAAATAAAAAGTAAACGATCTTTTTCCTATGTTTAAACAAAATTTTTGTATTTCAGTTTGTGTCTGTTGCCTCTTGTTCTGTCACTGGACACCACTGAGAAGAGTCTAGCTCCATCTTCTTTACTCTCTCCTGCCAGGTATTTATGTACTTTGATAAGATCCTCCTGAGCCTTCTCTGCTCAAGGCTAGACAATCCCAGCTCTCATAGCCTCTTCTCCTATGTCAGATGCCCCAAGCCCTTAATCATCTTAATGGCCCTTTGCTGGATTTGCTCCAGCATGCCTAGCTCTCTCTTGCACTGGGGAGTCTAGAACAGGACCCAGCACTCCAGATGTGGCTTCACCAGGGCTGAGCAGAGGGGAAGGACCACCTCATTCCTCCTGCTGGCAACACTTCTCCTAGCGCAGGCCAGGATGCAGTAAGGTTTCTTTATGACAAGGACACATTGCTGGCTCATGGTCAACTTGTTCACCAAGACTCCCAGGCCTTTTCTGCAAAGTTGCTTTCCAGCCAGTCACCTCCTCAAGCGTATAGTACTGGTGCATGGGGTTGTTCCTCCCTGTATGTAGGATTAGGCATGCCCCTTTACTGAATGTCTTGAAGTTCCCACTTGCCCATTTCTCCAACCTGTTGAGGTCCCCCTGAATGACAGCAGAAATATCTGTTGTATCAACCACGCCTCCCAGTTTTGTATCATCTGCAAACTTGCTGAGGGTGCACTCTGTCCCATAGCCTAGGTCATCAATAAAGAGGTTAATTGGTATTGGGTGCAGTATCAACCCTTGGGATACTCCAGCAGTGACTGGTTTCTGCTGGACTTTGAGCCACTGATCACAACCCTCTGGGCCCAGTTTTTAGCCAATTTCCAACCCACTTCATTGTCCACTTACCTTGCCTGTACCTGCTCAGTTTGTCTGTAATAATGTTACAGGAGACAGTGCTGAAAGCCTACCTGAAACCAGGCTAAACATCAACTCTCTCCCCCTATCACCAAGCCAGCCATCACACCATAGAAGGTTATCAGGTCAGTTAAGCATGATTTCCCTTTCACAAATTCATGCTGACTATTCCCAGTCACCTTCTTGTCCTTAATGTGTTTTGAAATGGTTTCCAGGATTATTTGTTCCACTACCTTCCCAGGGATTGAGGTGAGGCTGACTGGCCTGTTGTTCCCAGGGCCCTCCTTCTTGCCCTCCTTGAAGACAGGAGTGACATTTGTCTTTTCCCAGTGCTCAGGAACCTCCTCAGATCACCACAACATTTCGAAGACAATCAAAAGTGGCATCGCAATGACATTGGGCAGTTCCCGCTGCACTTGTAGGTGCACTCCATCAGGTGCCATGGTATGTGTCAAGTTCAAGAGTGAGAGCTTCAGCTTCAAAGCAGATCCCATGGGAAGAAGCCTCACTGTGGCTTTTTCCAGGTTTTTCTTCAAAACAGATCTTATCAGCTTGTCTTGGATGTGGCCAGCTGAACTCCTGGGGCGGGGAAGTGTGCTCAGGGCCCTGACACTGAATTTGTGAGGCTGGATATTAGGATAAACTGTCTGATTTGCAGGAGGAGTAAATGGGAAGTGGAATTCAAAGGACCCAGCTCTGGGTTTTGCACTTCTGTCAATGGGGAGAAGAAGAAAGGAACTATGCAGAATTTACAGGTTTTAATGAAATTCCACTCTTCTATGGCTACTATGAGTCACTTTGTATATCCTTCACCTGAGAATCGTTTTTGCATGTACTGTTTGACTATACTGCCTCCTGAATGGATTTACAACTTCTTGGTCTCTTCTTCAGGAATTGGAGAACTGAGAACAGAAATAGCTTGATTAAAGCTCACACGCTCATACAACTAGCTTAAACATGTACAACGTGAAAGCCATTTACAGACAGAACAACATAGGCTTGCTTGCTTTCTTTTATTATTATTATTATTGTATTGATAATGTATATTTGTACCTAAAATTACAGCTTCACCATACTTGAGATTTTTTCCAATTTGCACACTTGTCTATTGATTTATGTGAATGTTGATTTCTAGCATTCATTACAAAATAATGAGAAACTTCTAAAACCTACACATATAGTACAGTACAAAACCAATGCTAGTTTCCAAAGGACAGAGAATAACATTGCAGAAGAGAAACACAGGAATGCAACACAGACATTTTTGAATTTTTAAAATGTGTTTTCATGATGAAATCTCTGTATGATGGAGATGAGCCTAAATTCAACTGATACCGGTGGGTGGAGAGCATTCATTTAAATTGCACATGCTTACATGAGGAATTAGTAAGGTCTTTGGTTTCTTGATCTGAAGTAGGTTCAGATACATCATCTGTCTTGGCCTTGACTTTATAAAACATCTAAAGGTAATTATTCTTAGCTTCCAATATAATAATTACAGAAGGATGCCTTGGACAAAACTATGGGTAAGAAGAGTCTATATGAATTATTATAAGGAATTATAATGACTTTCGTGTCTTGTTGGCTGTTTCCAGATGTACACTTATGTTCAGATTTACTACAGACTAGCAAATCAGTGGGGGATATACTGGTGTAAATAACTGGCCTTAATCTCTTCTGAAGTCAGGTTACATCTGTAAGACTAATTCTTCCTCCCACTGCTGTTTTATGCCTAAGTGAAATAGTGCAGGGATACAGTGCATCTGAAAAAATCTCTAGTAAAACATAAACTATTTTCTCCTAAACTTTGGAAACTTGGTGTTAAAAACCAGTGAGTCATTGTATGTTGCATATTTATTTATACATTTGAAAACAGAATGCGAAATACTAACATTCCATTCAAGCACATTTCATCCCTTCTACAAATAGTATATGAGTTTCTACATGTATGTATAATAATGAGTATATTTTACAGCAAAAGAATCATTAAAACATTTGTTGTCTGGTATGTTAAATGTGACCCTGAGGTGTGTGGAGCAACTGAAATAACACTTCAGAATTACCCAGTCCCTCCAGAAATCCTGACTACATGTCACCTGATGGATATAAGTACTTGTATCACAGAAGACTGTAAGCTGTTATTTCAGTACAAAGAGAATTGATAGTTTTGCTGAGTTACGGTGATAGTCATGCTGTGTGTGCCCTGAGCTTCACGACATCGCCGAGGTTGTGCCCCCCTGTGCCAGCAGAGCCTTTGGTCCCTGTTTTCTTAAGTTGGGTTCACCGGCATCATCTGGTGGTACTGCTCAACAAAAGCAACATTAAGCAATGTCTGGCAAGAAAGAACATCTGTGTTTCTCAGGAGGACAATGTGTCGCTTATTGCAATAGACAAACAAAAGTGATGGAATTCCAATTTTAGTTCCATGTTGTCTGACAGCCTGGCTAATAATGCTTGAATTCATTTCAAAATAGAAAAAACCAGTATTTTCACCATGAATATATCCAATTCAGTCTTATAAGTGATCCTTAATGTCATAGTATTTTGAAGGACTGCTGCATCACTGATACAGCAACAGTGCACTTCCATATATAGTTCTGCTTTCTCAAACAGCCTTAAGTTCAAATACCATCATTGCATATTTACGGCTAAAAGAAAAGCACTGTTAAAAGACACAGACTTTTCATACTTCAAGAGCTTTTCAGCTTAATGTGATAAAGTTTATCCCTTCCCTACTGACCTCTTTAATACCTAACATAATCTTTCTGTGCAAATGATGTGTCTGCAAGCCTTTTTACCTTAGCAAACGTGAATAAATGTTTTTATTTCTGCTGATTAATCCTTTGAATTTGATTGTGACAGGTGACTGGAGATACAAACACTCAGAAATTTTAAGATAATTTTTGTGACACTTTGCATGGCTAATTTGTAAACAGAAAACCTATTCTGGTTTCAAGTTTCATCTATTACATGTATGTATATATAAATAAAACATTGTTCCACAATTCAATTAATATATAAGACTGCATGGAAGTATATGAATAATATTTTTTTCAGATAGTATTGGCACATATCCATTAGCACTGGTTTTGATGTAACTGCTAGGGTTTCCTCCCAGGAGGAGGAAAATACTCCTTTTAGAGCTGATTAACGTTCCACGCTGCAAACTGGGTGTTGCTGAGCTGGAGGAGGCTTTCCCTCCCTGAAATCAGATAGAAAGTTCTGCCTGTGAAAAATGGTTTTGGTTATTTTTTCCTCCTGCAAACAGATGCATTTCCGCTGATTTATCCAATTAATCTCAGTAAATGTTGGCAAGAAGACTCAGCCCTCAATGTGGAATCCTTTTGTTTCAGTGAATTGGGAAGCAATAGTTTAAATGGCTATATTACCAAAATCCTGAGTATTCAGGAAGTATTGAAGAATAACACCTTTTAGTAAAACCCAAAGTCAGTAGCTAGTTGAAGAAAGCATAGTGTATTGGGTGGTGACCTTAACAGAGCACACAGTGGTAATGGGCATAAAAGCTTGCAGAAAATGAATGTAGAAATGCTGTATGTTGGGGTGGGCACTGAAGTATTCAGCGTGATTGAACGGATTTCAGCAATTGTATATAAGTGACTGCAATTAGAGCCTTCTACACTTTAATTAATTCTCATGCCACCTGGATGAGGTGGGTCTGTCTGTCTTGTTAACAGGCTGCGCTGCAGTACGTTGTATGCATGGATGGATTTCATAGCAGTATACAAGGGAAATAGCACACAATTTTTTTGTAACAAAAATAGTAACATTTAGTATGCCACAATACAGAATTCTCCTTCTCTGTGTTGTGAAATACATACCTTCCCATTCTGTGACGAGGAGGGGCACACTTTGACCTCTGATCCATTTTACTCTAAAATTCACTGCATAAATATCATGGACTGTAAAGTACAGAAGTACAAACCCACTATTGTATTTTAGAAGGAGCAAACCCCATGGAAATCCAGTTAGTGGCAACGGTCATTTCTCTTTTGAATAAAAGTAGTTCTTTTGCTACTTGAACACAACGTGCATATAAAACGCAGTAACCCATAGTGCTATCATATGTCTGGTGCATGGATTAAAGGCAAACAGAAATTCCTCTTTATGCTGTTCGTGAATTATTTGTTGCAGTCCTTGGTGTTGGAGAGATGTTTTACGGAAGACTTAACTGTAACACACTGTAAAATGGAAACTGCTGTAGGAACCGTAATTCTGACTTCTCTACATTTTCGGTCTTGCTGGTACAGTTCTGAAAAAGAGCACAGTTTCCCTACTGGCATAAAGGAAAAAAACGACTTACAAATTGGCAGCTCTAGGAAGTTACCAGGAAAAAAGGTGCGGTCTGTTGTTAATTTGATGTAGTGGCTTAAGTCTTACTTCATTATTCAGAGATCGTCTTGCACATCTCCTGTGCATACCTGGAACTGATCCAGCCTTGCTGAGGGAAGAGCACAGCTCTAATACTGACAGCAGAATGGCTGGTGGTAAATTGTATTTTCATTGCTTTAATTGAAGCCATTGCCAATAGGAATCAAATTCTAGATGAAATATGGAGAATACTGCCTGTGGGCCCCTAGGCAAGTGCTCCAATACATGCAAATTTCTTTACTACAGTGAGGTTAGCTAGTGTAATCAAGGGGAAAATATCAGTCCTTCAGCACATATGAAACATGCCGATACTTGCTCTGTAAAATCTGACGAGCTCAACAAAGACACACTGCAAAGGAGTCAGCCACTGACCATTTTCCTGGAGTTTACAGATATTTCTGCTCTTTATTCTACCAGAAAGCACTGTTTGAGACCAGGCCAGCAAGCCTGGATGTATAAAATGTTCTCCACCAGTGAGCTGGTGAGGGATGCAGGCACAAACTGTTTGCTTACAGAGGAAGCACCTGTCTTTCAGAGCATAGGCATCTTTGTGCCAGTGTTCATAGAGAAAATCTTCATTTGTATTGGATGCCTAATTACAGATGCACTTATGTACTCTGTAATGTATGTAGTGGAAAACAAAGCATTTTACAACAGCTGGTAGGGAAAAGAGTCTACATTTTTCAGCATTTTGGGGGACTTAGGTTTCTGGCTAATGTGCTGCACTGTGTTATGAATGATCGCACTCACATGGAGAGCTGCCGGACCACATGCTGAGTGAAGTTTCTTCTGGCTAGCAAGAAAAAACGAAGGGAGGACAAACTACGGTACATTTTGTTTCAGTCAGTATGTGTAGTCAAATAGTTTTAAGGCTACACTCTGATGAAAAGTTTGGACTGGCATAACGTGGCACTATCTGTGATGGGAGCTGTCCTGCCTGCCCCCTCGCTACCCACTTTGGTGGCTGAAGTCAGCTGCTCGTGGTGGCCAGGGGCTGAATTGCTTGGGAAAATGATCTGTCTGTAAAATAAAACCTTTGTTTACTGGGGTACTTTACAGGCAGATCACTTCACCCATCTCATCCACGGAAGGGTTCAGAAATGTTTGTACTGGCACACGGGCAGCAGGGGAGGTGGGGAGGCAGGATTGCTGCTCCACATACACACTGCCAGTTTAACATGCTTGAACTACAGCCCAAATAAAAACCCACACTGCATCCTGGGCACAAATGAGAACTTGTGAATGGGTTTCTGCACTCCCCCTGCCCACCACTCTTGGCTCCCAGCTTCACAAATCGCTGGTGTTTGCCACTGAGGTCGATGCATAGATTTCCCTGCTTTGCCGAGCTCTAGGACGCCAGCGCACACCAGCCCGAACTGGGTCAGAGACTTTCTTTGTACCAGCAGGCTGAGCTGCTGGGAAACCTCGCTGGAGCTGTGCAGCAGCTTCTCACACATGCTCCTCTCCCACAGCAGGGACGGGGTTAGGAGGGGGAGCAGATGAAGTGGGGCTAAGCTTCCACCACACTTGATCCCCCGCCAGCATAAGCTTCCTTATGGGGCTTACAGCCACAGCACAAGTCCCGAGTCAAGCCCCGGCTGTTCCCACGGCTGCCAAGGCTAAGCACCTTGGGATCAGAGCAGTGTCACCAAGCCTGGCATAGGTCACTCAGATCTCCACTGTGCTCAGGAAGTGGGGGAAGGGTGAATAAGAGACAAGTGAGCCTATTAGTATTTATTATTTGTATTATTATAGCACCTCAGTGCCTAGTCATGGACCAGAATTGCATCCTATTAGCACTGTGCAAACCCAGAGCCAAAGTACTACAGTCCCTGCCCCAGAGGGCTTACAATCTCCGTTTCCAAACAGGAGGGGTGGTGTACAAAGAAATAGTGGGGGTAAAAGGGAGCAGTGACAAAACGTTGATCACTGTGACAGACAGCGTTGGTTTTCTGGTAAGAGCCATCAGTTCTTAAACGCCTAGTTGGATTTAGACATTCTTCACACAGTCAATACTTTGTATTTCTTATGATAAAAAGCATCAAGAAAACCCACAGAATTTTACGTTATATTCACTAAAAAACATTTTTCATTGCAAGAAACACATGTAGTTGTTTTAAAAAAATATTGTCTGTATGTTCTAAGCAGATATCTGAACACGTTTACAAAGTCTAAACATGCAGTGTATAAAGAAAGTTAAAATTTTTTAACCAACTTTTTTTGGCTTATGCCTTCATTTAATTTGCGCTCTTGCAAAAAAAGATGCCTTCTAATTCAATTTTTAAAGAAAAAAATAGAAGTGATTTCATCTCAACTACTTTTCTGGACACACTTATATTTTCCCTGTGCTTATGATTTAAAAAATAATCTAAATAGAAATTACCACCTTGGTGGAATTAAAACCAATGCTAGATACAAGGATAGAGAACAACCATGTATTTAGGAAACATATGTAACTGATTTTACTGGTCTGTCTGATCAAAAGGTGCTATTACAACTTTGTGTGAGAACGGCATGTGATTTATAACCTTTTGCAAGCATATCTTATGTTTATATTTTTAACAACTTGCCTGTAAGGGGCCAAATCCTGCTGTTCTGCTCAACATTTCTCTAATATCAACATCTTCTTGACACTGTGCTCAATTCCACTGGCCTCCTACTGTGTGCCATAGTTAATACTGCGAATAATTCAGTGGAGTTCAATATTACTGGTTTTAACTATAATTACTCTATGGCAGTAAGCATTTGCAGGTTTGAGTATCTTACAGAGGCCTGTAGGACAGTGTGATTTATTCCCATGTAGAGGGATGAAGGGAAACAAGAACTCGTTGGACAGTTTGTAAAATCATTAAACACTTCCCATGATCAGCTCTGTTATTTGCTGTTTGGATAGCCCTCACAGAAATACGTAAGTTAGCTATACTCTTGACCTGAAAATAACTTCCAATATTAGCTTTCTTCTATGCATTCTCTAAATTGCTGTAAACATCCAGGATACCCATATATATGTGTGTGTGTGTGTGTGTATACATGCATATACATGTATAGGTATATATATAGGCACATACACACATACATATAGGTACACATACATATATATGGATATATAGCTATGACATAGGAAACAATAATATCATTTTTATTGCATTCTTAAGTATCATAGAACAAGGGTATTATAGGCACACGTCTTAACTACTTGTCCTTACTACAGTCCTAAAGCTCATTTACCTGAGATCTGCATCTGTAAAAATAAAGTCCCATTTTTAGCTGCATGTTACAAAAGACTAAGTATCAGCCCCACAGATATGAAATTACAACTTAATTTTGAGACTAATTTACTACAAGTAAAATATGCTATCTTATAAAAAAGATACTGCTGAAAGTGATACATATTAAAAAGGAAACACGAGTTTTAGAGGTTTAAAAATCTCCCTACGCCTTCCCACATTGTAATAAATTTATAAAAAATATTTGACACAGAAAATCTCCACAGAAAGCATCCTGCTGAAATCACATAGCCTTTAAGCCACCCATCTTGCAAAGGTTACATAGTTCAGGAGGGCAGACTCCACACTGGAAGTATTTAATTTTCATCATCCCGTCTGTAGTGAATAGTTTGTATTTCCTGAGCTATGAACATAGCCATCTCCCTGGTGCCTGCAGCAATCACTCGGCAGGACATAAGATCCAGAGGTCCCCCTGAGGACAAGACAATTAATGAGAACTGTCTTACATGATGTAAAAAGGCAGTGTACTCTTAAATACAAACTATGTTGTAATTAGGTTCAGAAACACTGAGACAGCTTCATATGTAGCTCCTTTTGGGGTGGGAAGGACAACCTAATTCAGCAACTCCTATCTGAACGTCTCTGACAAAAAAGTATTTCAGAAAATTCTAGATACAATACCAAAGTATGTAACAATAAATGCAATATTCCCTTTTTTTAGCAACAGGGAGGGACAGAACAGAGATCAGTTCAGTCAGCACACCCTTCTTCTTAATCTACCATATCTTTCCACAGTATCCACATATTGGTCACCAGTAAACCATTACTCTGAGATGTGTACCATCCAAATGTATAAAATAATAATCTGGAAACTGTGCTGTCCTTTACTCCCTCTGAGTAGTTCCTAGTCATACATGCTCAGACACGTACCTGAGAGCCCTCCTTTCCCAGGAGGCTGTCTCTGCCAAAGTCTGTTTGGAGTCTGAGTGTATCTACCAAACTCCTGGGCTAGTTCTTTACTGTAAATCTGATGCTTTGAAGGAATTACTCAAAGCCATGGAAATACAATTTGACTCAGAAGACCTCTGATGTGATGAAACCCCAGGCTGGAATTACATCAGTGTGTTATGAATAACCAGCCAGAGTCTAGTGGAACATACAGACACTTCTACAGAATATTGCTACAAATGAGATAGAGAAGAACTGTACAAGTACAACACAAGTTGCCCCAAAATAGCCACTCAGTCCCCAAAAAGTCAATGAAAACAAGGATATCTTACTCACCTGAAGTGTCTATCACAGTGCCACCCGCCTCTCTAATAATGACAGTCGCCGCTGCCAAGTCCCAGCAGTGTAACCCAAACTGGTAATAGGCATCTGCAGCACCAGCTGCCAAATGGCACAGCGCCAGGGTCGAGCTCCCAATGACACGGACCCTAAACCCCGTGAGAAGGGGACATGGTAACACAAAGCAGAAAATGCCTCTGATTTCAACCTACGTGTCGAAATCGCAAAATGTGCAACGTACTTGTTTTGATTTTGGTTTTTGTTTGTTTTGTTTGGGTTTTAATGACTTTTGGTTACGAATGTGAGACATATATTGTAAAATATCTTACCCGTGTGCTTGGGCCTTGAGCAATCTCTCAATGTTACCAAGGAACAATTTCAAAGTTGCAGGGTCACGTTTTGGACCAATTTCTGTTAAAATTAAGGCCTTCGAGATATCTGCAATAGTAGGTAGTTGTTTCCATTAATTCAACAGTTTCCAGGTAATTTCCAGGTAAAAATTTCTGGAAATTTTTTTAAAATTAAATACTGACTTTTCACAGAAAAACAATTTTCATGTCCCTTTTTTTTTACCCCAAACTCTTTCATAAGATACATCACAACTCTGCATAAAAATTCAAGCAAGACTGAATTCCCATATCAAATGGTCTGATCTAAACACTTTTTTTTTAAAAAAAAAAAGAATAGGAAGATTAAACCCAAGAATGTATTCTTATATTATTTCTCTTTCCATGCATTGTTTTATTTCATTGACCGGTTAGCTTTTGGCAAATTCACTAACGCTAGCAGTCAACTAAAAATAATCCAGTGATCTAGTAACTATTAATGATGCTAATTAATCAAATTTTAAAATGGGATGGTTCTTCGATAGGGAACTTTAATTTGTTAACAAATTATAAACAGTTCGGAATACAGTAAAAGGAAAGGAAACTTTCTACCTAAATCACCAGTCACCCAGTAACAGCTCCCTCTCATTTCAAAGACTGAAGACACCTTATGACTGAAAAAAACCCCCTTCTTATTACAAACTAAAGCAGTATTTTAATTAATAATAAAATATGAAAGTTATATTTGCATTGTGTTCAGCAAGGGCAATTCTGACCTACAGCAGATGAGGATATCAGCCTTGTGTACAGTCAAAGGTGAGACTCACAGTGACCTGAAGGTGTTGAAGTAGTCCTCATGTGAGATCTGAATATCGCTACTATATGACAAGCATATGCCAGTGGAGGTGGAGGTGGTTGATCAAATGCCAAGTGTCCCTGCTTCTGCTGTGCCAGCTGAACTTGGAAGTGTTAAAAATATGACAAAACTCAACGTTTAGCAGTTGATTACTTACTAACTAGGCTGTGCTCAAGTGCCAGGTGTCACCTTCTACCCTGGGTTAAAGGCAAGGCATTTATTCAGATAGGGAACCTCTACCTGGTTATTACAGCTAATTGCCTAAGCTGAAAATTCTTAGCAGAAGTAGCAAGCAGGCTTTCAAAAGCAAATTAGGCTGGAGTGAGACATCATTTCATAAAACAGGCTACCAATGACTTTAGTATTGCAGAGCAACATTACGGATTCAAGCAATGCAGTAAATGGTTGGTAACAGGTATGTAATTAAATTAAAAGTTACAGGGTATCACAAAGCTTAACTGTAGGAACATAGATTTAACAACTGCTTTTTAAATTACTGTGTTAAAATATAGAAACACCAATCCAGGCACGCTGCAGGGTATTTGTTGTTTAGCCACCTCTGAAAACTCTGGGTGGCGAAAGCATTCTGCCTTAGATCTTTTTGCATAACAGACCCAATTTATAATTATAAAACATTTAATGCACGCTTCATTGCTGAAATGCACCAAGCATTCACACCACACCAGTCATAGCCAGGTTATGACTAAGGCAGTTGTTCTTTTGAGTTATTAATTATATTTCTAATGCATAAATGGATCTCTTCAATGTTCATCAAGACTACAGGTAGAAACTGGATGAAGAGACTAAGGCAAGGAAGAGGGAGGTCCCTGCTTAGGAAAAGGATCTGGCCTATCACAAGACTCTATGGGGTTTCAGGAATTCAAGGTACAAGAGAAAATTTACTGACTACTTCTCACTCTGATAGAGGCCAGAAAAATAAGGAGGCTTGGTAGAAGATATTTAACAGTGATATGGATAGATTTATGAGGAAAAGACCAATTCTGTTGACCACAAAAGATTACAAAAAGAAAACACATTTACAGTATTAGCACATGTAAGGCCTGACCTGAACCTAAGCATGAGAAGAAAGTACTACTCAAGATCAAAGGGGAAGATGGATCCTTCGTTTAAGTACACCCTGACTGCTCAGATTCCCATACAAGCCCTATATAAAATTTAATGTTGACAATGAACTGTGTTTGCCTGACTGTGATTTCAAATTATTAAATCTGAACAATTAATGTATAGTGTAGATCAGTGTTATACAACAGTCACACTTCCTGAAAACAAAAGGCATGAAGTAACATGACAACCTAGATCTCCAACACATCAGGCACTGGTGAAGGCTACTTGAGTTCCAGTGGTAGGTACAGGGAAATACACTCTCTGTTTCAGGGTTTGTTTATTTCACATAAGCCACAGTCCTTTATAGGAAAAGAGCAACTGTGTATACACTTAAAACATCAATAGAAGTGAGACTCAAGAAGATCCACCTTCACTGGTGAAATTGCCCACCACCAAATGATGTCTCTCAAAACAAAGGAAAATTTCAAAGCATTTGGAAGGGCAGAAGGTCCACTTCCCTTCCTATGTTCTAGACACCCACGTGGACTGAATGTCTGGAGAAAGGACAAAAGTGGCATGTGCCAAAATTGTTCTTTGCCCAACTGGAAACTAGAACTCTCTGACTGCAAAAGTGAGCGAGGCCATTTCAAGAGTGGCTCAGCCAGCCCAGCAGGGAGCACCTCTAGTTTTTTCCTCATAGTCTCTGCCAGCACGGGTTTTTGTGGAAAATGTGATATTGGGAGCGCTGACAAAAATATGATGTATAATCAAGGATTAAAATCTTAGGGGTCACTGACTTTACAATTTGCTCTATCTCTCCAAATAGGGAGACCCCAGCTCACTATTAATTTAGGTGAATAGCCAAACTCCCCCGATTTGAGGGCAGTCTTGAGGCAGGGTCTGCCTGGAGCACTGTGACAAATCTGTACATTAAATTGCTTGAATTTACTGTGTTTCAAGTGCATTAGATCTCTTTTTGGGGTGAAAATTTTACCATCTCCTGTGGCAATGACGTACATTTTTGGCACATGTCTGCTTCCGTCTACAACTGAGTGTTATGTTCTCCTCTGCATTTTGATTAAAGGAAAACTTCTCTACTCACGTCTGATTATTGTTACCTATTATCATTAGGTAAACAGACAGATCTATGACATGGTTTACCAACAAAAGAATTCCATTAAAGTGTTGACTAAGTCTTGCTAGCTATTTGTATGTTGAAACATACCTCACATACAAAAGCAAGCTGTTAAAGGACCCCTAACAAAGCATGCATCCTTTAGTTTACCATTAGCATGTATACCTACAGACATAACACACTTCATGATGTACAAATTTATCAAAAAATAAATCAATAATGGCCACCATAGTACTCTGAATTTGATTCACCATTCCCATTGCAACTTGCTCATAAAAAGTTATGCCATTGTACAGCTGGAATGAAACCGGTGAATCTACTCATTCTTCCTTATTTTAAACAATGGTTATGAAGCAAAATAATTTGGATTATTTAAATAGCTTATATTCAGATGTATATTTTAAAAAGAAAATCAGGAAAGTTGTGTTTTTTCAGAAAAAAACAAACACACAGCAACAAAATTATCATGCAGGTGAAATACTTTCCATCAGGATAATGATGTTCATTATCCTAATGATGATTTGCAACAACTCTGAAACAAAATTAACATATTCCTTTTAGAGTTCTAACAAAATCTAGACCAACCTGTCTCTTTTGATACCTGAAGCCTTTTGTCATTACAAAATGCCCCTTGACCTCTTCTACCAGTGTATAATCGTTCTTCAGTGCAGTGGTAAATTACACCAAATTCAAGCTTTAAGATTTTGAAAAGGAAAGAAATGAATGCAACTCAAATTACTCATCATAAATATAAACAACTACTAATGGCAGAAAGATCAGCAATATCTTAATTGGTACATGTAATCAAAGATTATATTGATGCTAACAAACTGGATAATTTTACTTTTACTGTGATATTGAGATATAGGTCATATAAAATTCAGTTTATAAAGAGACGCTAATGCAATCTGTGATCTTCTGAACTCTTACTTGCAGCTTGTTAGTGTTCACATTAGAATGGATTAAATTCTAAGTTGATTTCAAATTCAGTTGTATGTTTTTATTGAAAGTATGCAAGTCCTCTATGGCCAGTTTCTGAATGCTTTACTTTCACTGGTGAGCAGTTACACCTAGAAGTAATCCCACTGACTTCAGCCGGACCCCGAAGATTTGTAGCCCCAAATACATAGATATGATCAGTCAGGCATCCAAACTCAGAAGTCATGGCACACTGTTTACTAACAGTGGATGCTTTTATATGCACTTCACCTTTCATGATGCATTTAATTTGCCTGCCTTTTCAACCAAGACAGTACACTCCAATCACTTGTACAAAAGTTTCTCCGCAAAATCCATTTTGTTTACCCATAAAATTGAGAATCTCGTGAAGTCACACAACTTCAAGAGAAGGAGTTTGAAGAGAAATACCAAATACTGTGACCCTAAAAGAAAACTTGAGAATGAACAACAAGCGGAATTTTTGTGGGAGTATCTCTTCACCAATGAGAAGAGGGTCAGAATTTGACCCTTGCTTTAACCCCAAGGTATTTAATTTTTCCTTTCCTTTAATAGGTTTCACCAAAAGATTTTAAAGCAGTTTACAAACTTCAATGGTCAGCTCCTAAAATCACCCCTAGACAATATTTTATTTAGAAGTGGACAGTTTCACAAAAATTAAATGACTTGTCCAAGGTCAAACAAACATCTTGGATGTTCTAGATTCCTGCTGCCCTCCTCCCTTCAATGCAGATAATCACTGGTGTTCATGAGAGACAATTCAAAGGGAATAGATTGTCCTCACCCCTACCCTGAGGTCCCATCTAAGCCAAGGGTTTTTTTGAGGAACATGCTATTAATAGACTCTTTCCCTAAAGACATCTGCAGGATTTTCTTCAGTACTCTTCAAGGCTTACATTTAGGCCAGTTCCCCTGTGTGTATTTTGGCTCCTTTTCAGTTTACTGCTTCTTTCTGCTTTTCCCATTTGTTTACTGAAGGAGATTTAGCATAATTCTTTATTTTTGTTTCAGCTTTGTTTAGTTTACATAACCCAAAATATGCAGCATCAAAATCGTGATGGTGTTCTAGAAAACATAAATATTAGAGAAAGCTGTCTGGTAATAACTTATAGTATTCAAAAGGACCTTTGGGAGTGAATAAACTTCAGAAAAGCATGGAAGTGTTTCTCTGCAGTTTCCATGTTTGAAAAGTCTAGAGAAGTACACAACATTATTCTGTTTAAATAGGTAAGAGCCACTAGCACATCTGAAAACTACGTTGTTATTGCACAGAATTCTCGCTGACTTTGCTTACAGCTACACACGTATTTAAAATCATGGAATTAGGCTGAAAGAGGCACATTTATTGGCAATTTGAATAGGTGGCAACATCTGGAGAGAAGGCACTAGCATGAACTAATATACCCAGGAATCTCAAAATGGCACATGGGAATACTAGGTGCCTTTTTCCCCCCTGTATTCAAGCTCTCATGTGGGAAACATAGTTATTTTACTATGTTAAGAAAACCACAAAGGCAGATTATTTAATTTAGGCCCATAATTTTGCACTATTCATAGAAATCAATTCTGAATTGCCTCATAGCAGCAGTTAGCTTTCACAGGTACTGCTAGCAGTAAAGAAGCAATAATAATAGCATAAGAACGCTGGGAGATATGTTTAAATTATGAATAGGCAGCACTATATTTAACTCATTATGGTTTTGTCTTACAAAACCTTGCTTACACCAGTACTCTCTTTTTTCACCCACATAAGTCCTATAATATTTATAATAATTTGCGAGAATTGCTGGTTTGCGTAAATAAGTTTTGCAGGACTACAATTTCAGACTAGATCAAATGCATTTAAAAAGCATAGAAAAACCTGAGTAGCAACTGATTTTTTTAAAAACTATTGTATTTAAAGTCCCACATGGTTTTGAGACTTCTAACCAGCTCTCAGGTACCCATCTTAAAGAACATACTTCATACCTCTCTGTTAACAGCAAATCCTATGCTCACTGCCACTGTCGGAAACCTGTGAAAAATAAGAAATGGAGAATTATTGATAAAAAAAAATAAATCTCTGAACCTACTCCTTATGCAACTCGTTAGGCAACAAAACCCTACATGCAGCTCTGTGATTTCACTTGTGTCAAAATGCTCTTGACATTGTACTATTTCTCCTTTGTCAGCCTCCTTAACTTTGTCAGTTCCTTTAAAAATGTCATTTAATATTGGAGAAGGCAAGAAATAAACGCATGAAGATATCAGGATTTTTATTCTAAACACGTTATATATTTTAGTGATCTTTTTGCTTTAGTGTAATTGAATTATCCAGTATAAAACCATTAATGTTGTTGTAACAAGTCATCACTTTTAAGAGCACATTTTCTTCAAGTTCAAGCATCTAAACCAGCAATTAAGTAGCATGGAGATACCTTGCTGCTGACATCAACATAAGGAGAAACTAGTTCCTCTACCCTCTCTTTTGGCAAAGTGATGATCAAATATTTAATTTGGTCATTTTGACTAAAGTATAATTCTTACATTTTCAACAATGAAATAAATTAATTTCTTAAAAACATGGCTGTAAAGGTCCAGAAAATATTACCAGAAAGAGAAAATTTCAGATAATTGCATGAAACACCAGCACATGACACTCCCCACCACCCCTTGAATTCTATGTAATTGCACCAAAAGTCAAGGAAATGCCTTTTTTAAAAACGTATTTTTAATAACTGCAGTTACGTTTAGTCATTAACTATAAAGCAGAACATATTTAAGGTCTTTAAGTATTATGAATAGTCATCAGTTTACAAATCCTAGCACTCAAATGATGAATTCAACTTTTGCATTTTTGCAGTAACGATCCCTACATTTCTTTTTGCAGAGGTATTCTAGAAATCTAAAACCAGTGTCTACTATGTACAACTTAGTTTTCAGTTCTACGCAATGGTTGTACTTCCCAGGAAAAATGAAGCATTTATATACGAAAGGGAGAAAGCACCACTACTAAAAGGGATATGTAACAACCACATAAGGCGTCAGGCCAAGTGCCATGATAGCACAGCCTTGTTCCTCCAGTTCAGCTCAAGTCTCTGCATGTTAATGTGTGGTTATATATAATTGAGCTGTGAGTCAAAAGCTTTGGGTCATTAAGCAATCAGCCGAAACTTTAGCTTACCTTTAGATAACAGTATAGAGCTCTTTGCAGCACAAACATACACTCCATCAGATACAGGAAACATGTACAAAAAGATAAAGGGATGACTCCTACTTATGAGTCAAAGGAACAAATCTACCACAGTACAACACCTTTAAGTGCGAGGGACGATTTGTCAGAAGTTACGTTTTGCTTTTTGATGTATTTCCTATTTCACCGTCCACTTACCTGTGCACAAAGTTGCACGTTCCATCAACAGGGTCAATAATCCAGGTTGGACTGTCGGTGAGGACACATTTTGAACCAGCAGCAGTAGATTCTTCTGCAATAAACCTGCATTTGGTGTGGAGTAAAAGAAGTTTCCCAGAAAATTGGCTTAGATATGTGACTTGGAAAGTCAAACTCCCATCTTTCTGTTTCTGAAGAGATACTTAATTTTTATATGTATGTATACACACACACAAATATTTTGTATAAATGTGTATGTATGTATAAACACATAAATTGCTTTTTTCAGTTGGGAATGGGAAATTTTCATAGAAACTTAGAAGGAGAGTTCTCAAATTTATAGTATACTATTTTACATGGTGAAAAAGAACTCCTTTTATGCTCACTTATTAAGAAAGTTATGAAAATGGATGCAGAAATGGATCTGAACTGGCATCTCTGGAACTCCAGAAGAATATGTGCAGAATATAATTTTATGGGTTAGGCCTGTCTCTTGCAGTAAGTAATATAAACTGCAAACTGTAGCTGCTTCTTTTTGCAGTCAAATGCAGTCAGCTTGAAATAATGCATGCTTAGAAAATCCACAGTCTCCCTCCTACTTGAATTTTTTTACAGTAATCTGACTCAGGAAATTAAAAGATCTACAAAAGTGAACTTTCTTTTTCCCATGACCCAGAAAAAATCAACAAATTAATTTATTTTGTTGGTTGTTTGGATGCACAAGGCACACATTGAAATTTGAGCTCATCTTCTGTTCTGTTCTATCTGTCCCATTTTTTTTTTAGTAGATAGGCTATTTCTTTTCCTCCTTTTTCCCTGGGAAACAAATATCCAGTTCTGGCATATTTCCTGCTGACCTTAATTATCCCTGCTCTCCCATAAACTCAGGGTCTGTTTCTCTAAGTGGTGTGCAGGTGCTGCTCTCACAGATTTGAATGAAGTCCTGTATGTACAGGTGTAGAATCAGACTGCTAGTACTGAATCTTGCTTTTGGTTTCACATTTGAACAACTGGTAGTGGTATTCAGAGTTCCCGCAAATGCTTGAAGATGAAAAAGCTCTCAAAGAGACAAAGAAAAGAACAACTGGATAAAGAGAAAATGTCTTTTTTCAGAAACAGTCGCTTCCCTAGACCTAGGAGCAGCTATTTTCTTTTGTGCCCTCAACATGCACCGCATGATGCCACATAATGCTTGCAACCACGAGTTTAAATGTTCTGCAGACAGCACAGGAGGAGGCTTCTTGAATTCTCCAAATGCTATTTTGCCTTTCCCTCAGTAGAAACAGACTCTTTGATGGCATTATGGGGCCCTAGTGGGTATGAAGGGGGAAGTAAGAAGTGTTTGCTACTATTTTTATCTCCATTAAAGATAACAGCTGAAGGACGAAGTGTTAGTGTGCAACAGAGAAATGAGAAAGACTTGGAACAAGTGTTTGGAATTCTCAGTTAAACATAACACTCTGCAGACTCCTTGCTCTAAATATTCTATTTTTTTGTCTTGTTGGCACTGCATCTTTTGACTTTTGCTTTTACAAATCTTGTAATTAGCACCTAAACCCAACCACGTACTTAGGCAGTGCTGCTGGATGCTGTGCTGCTGCTTGCAGATGGAGCACCTCACCTCCTACCTCAGATTTGCCATCTTCCCCATAAATTGTATCTCTGCTTCAACCCTCTGCCAGCTGCCCCAACAAGGGCCTGAACTATAGCCATTGTCTTGCCAGTCAAAGAGGTGAAATGGGAGCCTTTTTAAAGACAAGAGCATTTCTGTGTAAGGTGCTTTGCCCTCAAGTATTGCAAGCCTGTCCCTTGCCTTCCCTTATGGCGGGGTGCGATGCCACAGTCCTCACATACAGAAATGCTAACATGAAGCCGGGGCACAGCAGCACCATTGATAAAGTCTTGATGTCCAGGGACAATTTTTCCAAAATGGATGTAGGAGTAATTAGGGGCACATTTTGTGAGATGTGGGCTAAGAGGTTAAAATAAGCTTCCTGCTGTTATACAATACTGGGAACTGTGACAGTCCCTCAAGGTCAACATCAGATGTGTTGCTCTATGGCTCTCTGTCCTGTAAAGACATGCAAACTAAGCAAAACATTCAGCCTGAAGTACTGCAAACCAGATTTTAGGAACAACTTGAGAAGTGGGAGGGGTAGCTGTGTTATTACGGTAGTTAATTAAATACGCCAGCCTGCCAGCTATGTTGATCTCTCTTCAAATCTGGATTAAGGTTTTCCCCCACTGAAAATGAGTCCAGTAATTTTAGCCAAGCCTTAGTGTACATCTGTTCATACCACAGTGCCACTCTGAAATTCATTGCTGGAACAGCAGAGAAACTGTAGCACAGCGTAAACTGCAGCAGGAGTGATACCCAGTCGAGTGCAGGAGGTTCAACCCAGGGCTGTCCCTCACCTACCCCTTATGGGGTCTGAGGGCAGAAAGCCGGGAAGCTAGAGCTGGATGTCACCCTCCAGAATGGCTGTGTCCTGGGTTTAATGTCTTGCAAGATTAAGGCCACAGTTAACACCAAAGATGACAACTTGTGTAACAGTAACAGGCAAATGGTACAACAGCCTTTTTCAGCCAGTAGCCCCTGATATTCTGGCTGTGCCTATCCACAAATCAAAGACCTATCAGAAAAAATATCCCTTTGAAAAGACTCACTTGGAGGATGTCAGATTACCAAAGAGTGGGCAAAGATGAAAACTTGGGTGAAGAAGGAATGAGGATGATACATGTCACTTAGACAAGCAGAAAGAAGAAAAAAAGTGGGACAGAATCACCTTTTAAACTGGTTTTCCTAATAGTTCCCTTTACTTCTGAATACATTTCCAGCATCTCAAGACTCATCACTGCCACAATGCAAATGGCACAGATACTAATGAGAGCCCTTTTATTTTTTCTAACCCCTAAGGTACATTTTTTGATTCAGAGAACATAAGAATCAAGATGATTTAAAAGAAAAAGAAGTAACAGAAATCTTCAGTGATGCTTTCAACAGCCAGATTATGGGAAAGACTGAACACAATTTAAATATATTTTAATGTCTTTATTGCACTTTAATTTAAACCTTGATTGCTACTGTGGACTCCTCATTGCAAGTGTTTTAATCTAGTTTAGTTAAACCTAGTTTAAATCTAGTTTAATCTACTGTTTAATCTAACACACTCTGAACAAATCCCAACCAAACCCAACAACTAGTATCAGAAAAAAAGGATTGTCTTGAAGAAACAGCAATCCTTTTGTTTCCTTGTAAAGTCTGAAGTTAACTGTACAGAGTTAATGAAATCAGGGATTTTTCAGTTCCTAGGCTGACACTGACCTTACAACATTTGTTCCTATTCTGAGTAACCTGAGTGCTTCTGATGATTTTCATTTTATGTGAAATGCGTATGCTTTATGTTCTCCACTGGACTGTTCAAGGAAAAAAACAAAACAGTGTAAGAGTGCAGATGAGAAAAGAGCACAGCCAGCAACAGTAGAAGGAAAATTACACAAATAATAGGCTTGTAAAGTCTGGCACTCTGTTGAGAATCACGGCCAAGAACCACACATTATACTGTACAGTACTGCTTCAATGTGTGATCACACACAACACGTATTTAGGAAGCCTTATTCAGTATGTAATTTTCTTTCTGCTCCTTCTGACGGTGGTTTTTTTTTTTTTTCTTTCCCAGCAGCATCACCAACAATCAGATTAGTAGCTGAGCCCTCCAGATTTTCATCTTAGTTGGTTTCTGCACAGCGCTAGACTGCAAGGTTCCTCTCCACAAGAGATGCACACAGTTAGCAGGAAGTCATACTGTATTTAAGGGATACACAGGCTCTGCACTGGCTCTGCAGGAAGATGAATTGTATCTTTGTGGGCTGAAGTTAAACGTGAAAATCAATTGCAGTGTCTCTGCATCAAACTAATCCTGGCCAACTAACACAAAACCTCTCTCCAGTCTTTGCATTTGCTAGTAGTTTCAAATTGACCATAATAATTCAAGAGGAGCGAACAATCTGATCTATTTTTAAAACCTTGGGCTGACACCCCATATAGTAATTTATAACCTGTTTATGTATACACATCAAATGAAGATGATGATAAACAACCCTGCTGCACACTGATTTTAGGATTCTACACAACACAAGGTAAATGTGAATAAACACAATACTTGTCCTGATCTGGCAAACGCATATGTATGATGGCAAAAGAAAGTGAAGGGAAGGTCTGCAGGATGGGACTTTTGCTATCATTTTCAGCTATATTTCATTAGATATTCTTAGCACAATTCTTATACAATAGAGAATAGATCAGCAGTCTGAAAATCACAGAGGTCCATATGAAACCTTCATATATGATGTCCCTATAGGAGAAACATTACTATTAAATACATATATTAAGAACCACAACTATTAGAAAATGTAAAGTACTGAGTATAGGTGGTTTTTTTTTTTCCAAAGTGTCCAACAGCAATAGGTTAATATGTAAGACAGAAATATAAACTTTAAAATTCCCTTCAAATGTCAGTCAGATATACAGCTCTTAAAGGAAAAAAAGGTCATTGATAGTTTCTTTCCATAGGGACTCACCTGTGGGAGGGAAACTTCTCTTTCAGAACAGAAATAATTAAATTTTCCACAAAATGATCAGTTTCTGTCACAAGATCTGCTGCAGATGTCTTTGTGGACACTTGTTTTTCCTCTGTTAGAGCTTTCCTAATAATCTGAAACAGAAGTTCAACAACCAGATTTGTTGGCCATTCATCCTATGCACACTAAAATAATATATTTACTGAAAAATTACAGCTAATCCTGTAAAACAACTGTAGGCCTAATTCTACCCCAGCCTGTTCTATTTCTTTGGACAAAAAATCCTTCTGAGCTAATGAGTAGTCTTTGGGAACACAGAACTTTGAAAGAACCTCTCATGACAGTTCAGAAAAAAATTGATGAATGGGATGCAACTAATGGAATAAAAGGATAATGGCAGTCATCATGACTTAGGAAATTACAAAAAATACACGTAAGAGAAGAAAGAGCCTTGAGGCTCAGGAATTTTTCATGGAAACCTGTTTTTCTTTTTCCTTTTTTAATTTACCGGGCCAGTACCCCACTGCTCCCCTTCTTTAAGAAACATGCAATAAGGCAAACCCCATTGATTTCTTTCTTCGCCAGCAAAGACACACAATGTTTAATTTGTCTTGTGTGTATGGGTTTTTGGAACTTCAAGTGCTGACCACCCACTAGCTCCCAAAGAACTGCTATATATTTAACACAAACAAAAATATAGACTTTTCCCTAGATATGGAACCAGTGATCTAACCCTGGATTCTCTTCTGGAAAAGTCTTTATCTCATTTTTAAGGGTTTTGCTGTTATGAACTGAACAAAACCACATCAAGTGCAAATACACATATGGGAAAACAGTTAATAAAAGCTTTTTGCCAATTTTCCCATCTTCTTTCTGTTTTTTTTCCACTCCATTAAAAAGAAAAATAAGGGGGTAGGATGCAAAAGGAGTTGATTTTTTTAAGCAGTGAAACTGATAAGCGATTTGAAATTAGGAAAACCAAAACTAAACAAAAATTAAGCACCACTTGTTTGTATAGAATTATATCAACTAAAACCAGCACCACCAAGACCAGTATTCCAAGCCCCTTCTAAAACTTATATATTTCAATTGTTTAACTAAATTTCCATGGACCAAAGTATTTTAAAACCATCAAGAAACGCTTGATGACCAAAGAAAACAGTTCTGCTACATTATGCATGGGAAAGGAAACCAGCATCTCTCAAATTTCAGTCTCAGCTCTTGGTTTTTGTCATATAAAATACAGCGTTTGAAGGGTGTGCTGATTGTTCTGACAAGTAATGGATATTGCTGACTGTTGCCTTAGTACAGAAGGTATCTGGACTACCGTTTCTGTTTTGTGAGCTGCAAAACATTAGTTACGCGTATTTACTGAATTTGTGAGAGCTGGTTAATATTTCTTGGTTTGAGGTCTTGCTAAAGTTCATTAGCGTGTATCAAAATATTAGCCACAGATAATCTTTTTACTCCCTTTAATGCCCTGCATGGTTTTCTTGAAGGTTTTACCATAGAAGCATAAAAGTACAGCTCTGAGAAGACCCTTGGACTCCTCTTTGGTCCAAAGCAAAATCCAAAACACTCCAACCATCTCCGCAGTGCATTCTAAAAAACTGCTATGTTGACACCTTTTATTTTAATTGCTCTTCTTTACTTCTATATTGTCTACATATAAGTAAATGCCCTGCTCAGAACTCGGCTTAGAACTTTGCATAGTGAAACAGATGAGGAATACATTCCTCTTGACAGTGAAGATTTGAAGTTCTTCAAAGCAGTGCCATGTTCCTGACTTCTGTTCAATTTTAATACATACCAGACTGAGGAGACTTTTGCAGCCACTTAAATCAGGACATGCCACCCCTCAGCAGGGCAGTGAGATCACACCTGAGCCTTGCTGCAAGAAGAAGAGCGGAGGTGAAAGCTCTCCCCCGTGGATGTGCTCTGCAATCGGTTGCTTTTCATCATGTGCTTTGGCACCTGATCTCTCCTTTCTGAATACAATCCTTTGCACCTCTTAGCACTGAATTGAATATTTATAACTTCTCGTCCTTTTTCCAGTTGTTCATGACCACTTTTAACTGTGTTTCTCTGGCTACCTGCACATGCCAGCCTGAGGCTCCAGTCACTGTGGAGGTGGGAACAGCCCAGGGTGTGACTCCGATAAGAGGTGATGGCTGATGGCCTTCTCGCCCGTCTCCTCCTCTGCAGGGCCATGTCGAGGGGCCACATTACCCAGCCACATGATGGGCTGCTCCTCCCCACCTCTTGGGCAGTGGATGTGTCGAGGGGAGAGCAGGAGAAAAGTCACGATGCTGTGCTGAGGTCACCAGCCACAAACGGGCACCACGTCTGTACTTGCTCACCCACGGTACCAAGTGACACCATGCGACGGACGGGTCCCTGCTAATTCTCTGCCTTTCACGAAGGGTCTGACAAAGGGACTCATATGCATTTGCACCAGCTTACGTGGGTATGGAATCCAAGCCAGAGCCCCAGAAAAAGATCACATTCCCTGCATCATTGATGAAACAGCTTTTTTTCTTCAGAAATTTATCCAATAGATGAGTGGTCCAGCATTCAACTTACGCTGAATAAACCCTAAAAATCATCTGTCTGCAAACAGTGTTACAGCCTGGTGCCTCAAGTACTTTGACAGCATCACTCATCTGCTCTCCTTGTGGAAGCCTTACGATAAGGTTTGCAGGTACCTACTGCAATTGCCTGGTCTTCCCAGCTGGGCATGGAGCTCCATAAAAGTCCCTCTCTAGGCAACAGGCAGCAGGTAAGCAGAAGACCAAAGGAACTACAAGTTGATGAAATGAAAACAGCCGATTGCTCCTTATCACTATCGTACAATGAAATTGGCAACCAAGGTGCTGTATTTTGCCTGTAAATGTATTTCACTAGGCTTTATTACTGCGTAACAGATTGTCCCTAGATTATGGAGATTTTACAGCCATTTCCAAGCAGCTGATTTTTGGGAGCGTGGATATTTAAAGCAGAGCCACTTAACGCTTTCAGACCATGCTGCCCCACCTCTAATAAAGAATTGGCTAGATGTTATCCTAATACCCTGCTTGGGAGCATTTGGGGGGTTATGCAAAGCGAGGGACATTTACACCAGTACACACATGATGACCACATCACAGAGCAAGACCCAGGCTGTCCCTGCTCCCTTTTTCCTTTGCCACAGAGCAGGAGAAATGGAGCCGCAAAGGCAGTGTACTCACCAAGTCCTGGAATCGTCCTTTCCTAACACCTTTGTGAAAATAAGTCATACAAAGGAGAATGGAGAGGACAGAGGGCCAGGATGACTTCTCCCCCAGTACCTGCCAGAAGAGCCACCTACAGTGAGGTGCTCACGTTAGATATTTAATCTCATCATACTGCTTGCACTCACCACACACTTCTGGGAGCTCTAAGATGGATTTGCTTCCTTGCAATATTGTCCTGAAATATTTGCTTACTGACACGATCAAACATCTAGATAAAAAGCACAACTACTTACAACTATTTTGGGGGAAAAAATGAGAAAAAAGTAAAAAAGTAGTTTGTGTGGACTTCAGCACGCTAGCTTCCAGTCTCAGTTTCTTACCCTTGTTTTCATCTGGATGTAAATCCCCTCATTTTGGTGAAGTTTCTCCAACTGTAATTGCAGAGAACTGTACAAATTACTCAGTGCTCAATGGCATCAAAGACGCAGAGACTAGTCGTGCCTGCTTTTCTTTAGCAAAAAGTCACACTAAGCCAATGGGTGTACTCTCAAGAACACAGTGAGAGTTTACTCACAGAAAAAGCAAAGGAGAGGTTCAAACAAATGCAGTTATATGTGGCCTTACAGAGTGAACTAGACATAATTTTAATGCAGGTCAATTACAGATTACAAAACTATAGCTATTCTCATTACGAAATAGCCATCTATATTGAACAAGACCCTGTGATATTTTGTAAAAATAATGGAACTAAGTAACAGGATGGGCAAGAGAGGCAATGTTTTTAACCTGGGAATAGAAGTTACTTCAGCACCATCACTTTTGACACACATTCAAGCGATAATGCCTTTATTGGTCTTTTAAGTTTAGAAGAAACTATTCCAGAGCAGAGATGCCTATCTGTTGGAAGGAAGATAATTTTGCTTATACTCATGAAGCATGATGCAATATAAACTAAACAGTCAAATAAGCCGAGAGGGGAGACCAGGAAAATGTATTACTGGTTGACTTTTCCTAGAAATCCAAAATCTTGACTTGCATGCCTTTCTTCAGGTTGGTCTCTGTGCCAAGACTCTTGTAGACACTTTCTAATGATTCCAAGCCTTCCTAACCTGCCATGTTCCTGAGAAGTGGAGGGCCTTAGAAGAAAGGCTAAAGTGGCAAAATTTCATCCAGGGATGGAAACAGGACTCAAATCTAGGGAGACAGAGTGCAAGCAGGTTTCTGGGGACGGAGGCAAAGGTGGAGAGGTCTGAGGGATGGGAAGAGAGGCAGAAGAAAAAGATGAACTTGACCAGTGGTACTATGTTTGGAGACCAAAGTAAAACTCGATTTTATCAGTCAGTTTTCAACAAAAATCCAGTCCTATCAAACCTATGTTACACTGCATTTTGTCTCCTTATCTCTAGCTTCTTTTGGGAACTGCTGGGAGTGGATCGACACATAAATAAGATACAACCCTACCTGCACCTTTTCTTCCACAAGGATCTCTGATGGGTTTTGTAACTAAAAAGACTCTTTAACATTACAAAGTTAGTAAAACCCTTGTCCAGTTCCAAAGCCCTACTTAAGCAACATCCTTGACTGGCTTAAATTTGCCCTGCCAAGGAATTGGCCATTTCCTGCCAGTTGCAAAGTAGCAATGGCAAACTGCGAACTAAAAAGATTCCAGGAATAATCTTCTGGAATATCTATTTCTTCCAGGAAAAGATGCTCAGCTGTGATCTTCTGGATGATTAAAATGGCTGGAGATGGTCATGTTGGCTGTTGTCACAAACTGATATTTTGAGAAATAAGGTGTGGATGTTTGAGCAAGTCATGAGAGGCTCTCTTGTGAAATGGCTGGCAGAAGGAGTATGCCAGAGAAACTCCTGTTGGGAGAGTCTGTGAGACCACGTCCTGTCATCCCAATTTGGATTATCCATTTATTCCCTGTACTACCGAAAGAAGTCTCCTCTCCCCTGGCATTCTGTTCATCTTTGCGTGTGTCTTCTACTATAGAGAAAATACATTTAATAACACATATCAAGGAAAAGTTACAGGTCCTGGACTCAACAGAACAGAGGGCTCCTTAATTCATAGCATACAACTACAAAGTGTGTTTCGAAATACAGCAGAATGGAAGCAGAAGGGAAATTCATGTTGCCGAGGTTTGAGTTTTGCCTAATTTCTCAAGCGAGCCATCTGCTGATCCCACTTCTTGGCTCTGCTAGAGTCGGTGGAAGTTTTGCCACCGCACGCAGCGGGGCTGAGACATCTCCTGAGGTGCCTAAGGCTCTGCTGTCCCAGGACATGGATCTTAAAACAAACTAGCATAGATCTTTGCAGAGCCACTGCCGATTTATCCCTAGCAAGTGAATTTTGGCCACTCGGGAGACACTGGTATATAGAACAAGAAGACAAAACCTCCCTGACACGACTTTTTTTCTCCACACGAGCTGCTCGAAAACAAATGCCGGTCCTGTAACGTGTAAGCTCCAATACGCTGTGCAGATGCACCACGGCATACACCCTTGGCTGTAGGTAACAAATGCAGGTACGGACCGCAGCGTGCTCCCAAACACCCCGCTACCAGAGTCAATGCTCGGCGTGTATTTGGAAAACTTACTAAAGCACCCTCACGGCGCCAAAAATATTTCCACTTTTTTTTTTTTTAATTAAATAAAAATACTCCCGGTCACAAGATAAATCTGCTTTCACCTGAAGCGCCTCCTCGCCCGCCGCGGGCAGCGGCCCCGCCGCCATCCTTCCAATACAGCGCTGGAGCGCCGGCACCCCCTTAGCCTGGTTCACACACGAGAGCAGTGAGCACGACACAACGCAGGCCTTCGTTCACACATGGGTCGTGTAGGTGCAGGGTAAACGTGCTTCTGCACCTTCGAGACGTGAAGGACTCGCCTCTGCCCTCATTGCAGGTGCCTGTTCTGGGCCAGCACAACTTGCCCAAGTTCCTCTGTGCTGCACTGCAAGTTGCACGTTGCAATTGCATACCGCTGCTGCGCTACAAATGGTGCGGCAAGAAATCACGTAGCATTCTTTCCTTCAGCTTGGCTGTGCTTGGCTTTGGGTTTGGGTTTTTTCCTCTTCCCCCCGTCTCCTTTGCTGTTCCTGATTGAAGCCAGCTTCCCTTCAAAACCCCACGCTCTGTCCTTGTGGCTGGCCAGTTTCACAAACCCCAAAAGCCAGGCGACGTGCACAGGCCCCTCCGCAGGGTGCCTGGGCACTGGCCCGCCGACAGGCTTGGAAGGTAAAGCCCTTGTCAGAGCCAAGAGCTTTTTATGAGACGTCAGACTGGCAAAAGAGTGTGGGACAGATGCGTCTCCAGTGATGAGGTTGTAATGAAGTTAGGTTTTGCATTCTGGATTAGTTAAATGACTTTTGAAGGACGTTAGGCTTGCTTAACAGGTACTGTAAATACCAGTAACATGGCCCACAGGGTGGATGGATGGGTCAACCAAAACTGGCTGCAAGAGCTGTGCCCCATCTTGAGGATCATCCAGGGCTACCCCTGAAAGTGGCTGCATCAAGGGGAGGCACCAGAAGCTTGGCAGACACCATCAGTCCCATGGTATCCCTTTCTTAAACTGTGCGATTTACTGAAAGCACCTTATAGATTACACACGTAAGGCCACTTCCCAATCCTTTCCTTGTAGCCATCACAAGCACTGCTGATACGATGTGGCAGAGCATCAAAATCCCGGATGACCTGCTTTGTGAAATACCTGGGAGACGGTCCTCTCCTGGCCAGGAATGGCTGAGCAGTGGAGAACAGTATGGGCTGTGTGCTGCTGGCTTTGGAGGTGAAGGGGTCTTGTCATTCCCTCGGTGACTCCATGTATGTATTGAAAAAGAGAACCTGAGCTTCATAGTGCTCCACAGCACCCCAGCACGCCTGGAGAAATAAATGGAACCAGTCTGCTGCTTTGTCCTTCCGCGGTTTCTGTGACTCATTGTGTGGGGCAACACAGCAGAAGAAGCTTTTGTGAAGGGGGAGAAAATAGTCAGAATCCTTCGGAAAGTCAGTTTTGCCATAAAACAAAGTAAAGGGACCTGCACCAGACATCCAGGTTTTTAGGAATAAAACAGCAAGATGGATGTTATTAGATTCCAATGGATGTGATCAACAAAAGACAGGAAAGGTGGCAGTGATTAACTGGGATGTATTGGAAAGTGTGGAACCTGGGTACGACATAAATGGCATAGAATAAGGGGTAGATATTGACCTGGTTTTGGCAAGGATAGAGTTAAATTTTCTCCCTAGCAGCTGGCACAGTGCTGTATTTGGGATTTAGAATGAGAGTAATGTTGATAACACGCTGATGTTTCAGTTGTTGCTAAGCAGTGTTTACACCAAGTCAGGGGCTTTTCAGCTTCTCACACCACCCCACCAGCGAGCAGGCTGGGGGGCACAAGAAGCTGGGAGGGGGCACAGCCAGGGCAGCTGACCCAAACTGGCCAAAGGGATATTCCATACCATATGACATCATGCTTGGTATATAAATGAAGGGAAAACTGGCTGGTCATTGGTTGGCAGGTGATGAGAAACTGCCTTGTGCATCACTTGTTTTGTGTATCCTAATTCTGTTATTGTTGTTGTTGTTGTTGTTATTATGTTCCCTTCCTTTTCAGTCCTGTTGAATGGTCTTTATCTCAACCCACTGATTTAACTTTTTTTCCTTCCGATTTTCTCCCCCATCCCACTGTGAGTGGCAGGGGAGTGAGCAAGCAGCTCCGTGGTATTTAGCTGCCTGCCGGGTTACACCATGACAGCAGCCCTGGACAGCGCATGGTTATCCCAAAAACAGGTTAACCTATGCAGCATTTTTTTCACCACTTTGCTGCAGTTTTCAATCAAGAGCAGAAGATGCAATCCCCTTTGCAGTCCTTTCTGCTGTGACAGCACCCGCTGCCAGTGCCAGTATGGTTGCTCAGCAGGCTTTCATCCCTTGGACAGTTTATCCTCCCCAGAAATACTGGGGTTGTTTGGAAGCAACATGCCACAAAGAAATTTTTAAGGCATAAACTGTTCTGAACACATTCTAATTCCTGCTGCTGTTTTGAAGAAGCCAAAAATTAAAGGTATTGATTCATGTTTATTTGCATGATGCGTGTTACAGAGCCAAGTCACGATTTTGAATGCAGAAGATATCTGTGACAATTAGAGTACTTCCCACATTGTTGGCTCACTGTAGAAATGCCACTGCTCCACGCAGTTGTTAGGAGAATATAAAGCAAAGTGTTTATGTATGCTGCTCATATGTATACTGTACAACTCTAAAGCAGTTGTATTGCTTTACCAGCATTAGGCATGAAAGTTCAACATGTAAAGTCATGTACCGAGACCTAATCAAACACCATGTACTTCATACATTAATTTGTTTAAACTGAAACAAATGTGTTACAACAGGATCTTACTCCTACACCTTATGGAAATAATGGAAGCAACTACAGCAGGATTATGAGTTACTTGAAAATAGTTTTGAAACTTTTTTTTTTAATTACTCAAACAAACCCAAAACAAAACCCCAACCCCAAATAACTTGGATCCTGATCACCCCCAGACTCTCCTTGTAGTTCAGACGCGCACGCGCGCACACAAACACACACACACACACCCTGCAAGCTCTGGGTTTTGTTTCAGCTGTTGAGCTCCTTATTGCCTTCAGACATTGTCAAACGCTGCCCAGGGCAACTCTGAACAGATTTCTACATTTCACGTGCAACCTTTTGGCTGGGGTTTCTTCACATCCATTACGCCCTTACTCTGGTCATAATACCTAATGTACTGGTGCCAACAGTGATCCAAAAAATAGGAATGAAACTCACCACAGAGGCTGTGGGCCTTCTACCAGTATCGCTTGAACCAGCATTTTAGTGACCTCAGTCACTTTAGTGACTCCAAACTCACTGGAGTCAGGTGTGATCCCACATACACAGGGTGCAAGGATCCATCGCTGCGTCCCCGGCTCCTCACTGCCTGGTGTGTTAACCAGCCCGTTGGCCTGCAGGAGCTGAGCAGGTCCCAGTGTGCTCGCATCCCGTGCTGAAGTGACACCCCGGGGGTGATGTGCACTGTGCTGCTTCGTAGTCACTGTGGGGAGAGTAAATCTAGGTATTGCAGGCATCCCCTCCTGTGCAAGGTGCTGGTGCGTTCTTAAAATACGGTGTGTAGTAAAAGCTGCAGGTACAAACACATCAGTCCAAGTGCTGGAAGCATATCAAGAGTGCCCTCAAAGGCAGACTGATAAAACACGCAGAGCTGCACTAACAAATTTGCAACCTACTAAAAATAGGGATGTAAACAAGTCAGGGAAGTGGTCAAAATAGTAACCCTAAATGAAAAGCAGAGAAACAAGGGTCAGAGGTTTAAGTTCATAGGCCCAAATCCCACTGTATGGCTATGAAAACAACTAATACTCAGGGAGTTTTGTTGTATGAAGAAATGAAAGTTTATGAGTAGAATCACCCACTGCTCATAGTAATATATATGAAAATCCTACTGTTAAAAATAATAGTAATCATAGCAAACATTACGGAAAATGATTGTGCTCCAAGTAGCTTCAGATATGTTCTTATTCCAAAATTAAATTAATGCAAAACAGCAGATGTAAAGGAGCAATCTACTGCCTGAGATTGTTTTTCTACCTACAGTTGATGCAAGCCATATTGAAGGTTGAAAGACTAAAGATTCCGAGCGTCTAATCTAAACATTAGATTATGCCCCAGGATATTTCATTGCATTTCTCATCTCTTCCCTGCAGAGTGAATTTGATTTGCTTGTTCATGTGGGTGTTCAACATCAACAGGAGGAAAAAAAAATAAAAATAGGACAAATATAATAGAACGTGCTTCACACAAAACCTGTAAGATCCTAGTTAATATTCCAGAATATCTGGGGGGGATTTGAGGAGGCAAGCAGATTGAAATAAGGTATTAAGATTAAAACAATAAAAAACAACAGATGGGACCTTGGACATAAATCAAACTACATGCGATAAGCAAAAGACAACTTCAAGCAAAATGCGCTCCTGCCACATTTTATGAAGTACGATCTTTACGAAAAGTTGTCATATAAATAACATCCTGAGGCTTCAGTGCCTCACTGGTGTTAAGATAACACATTTTTGACAAACAGACCCAGTTCTTCAGTGCTACACTTAACTGCAGGCTTGAGAGATGTTTCCACCGCGTGGTCATGGCGCACATCATTACCCGGGAGAAGTGTGAAGTTAATTTCTTTAGAAGCCAGTGTGAAGTGCACCTACATGTGACTTTTGTTTTACAGGCACACAGATCAACTTTCTGACAACGTGTTAAATGACAGCAGCAACAGAAAGCAATACCCTGGTCATGAGTGTACGGCTGCTGCTGGAGGATGGTGACTGGAGCCAAGCTCGGCTCACCAGGAGCTCCCACCAGCTGAGGGTGACCACAACTGTCCTGGGCTCTGCTGAAGGAGCACAGCAAGCAGCAGAAAAGGCATGTTGTCCAGCACATTTCTGATTCTTTGGTTTCCGTTAACATCAAAAGAAGTGGCCTAGTTCATTTAAGCAAGACAATTTAATCTCCTCCAGGTATCCTGCAAGAAAGGTGCTGAATGATTATTTGCACATAATTCCTCCCCTTCTACAATGAAACTTTCCTTACTTTTAGAAAGCAAGTAGTTTTTCTTTTAAATTATCTTAAAAACCCAATATTTTTAGTATGTATTTACAGAACTTGCAAATACAACACAGAGATTTGTCTGTATTTGTGCTGTATGTAGAGATTAACATGTTACTGTATTTCTAGTCTCAGGGCAGAAGAATGCATACAAAGTATAGAAGGAAACACTTGGTTTACAAGCATTAGACACTGATTGCTCCTACAAGCCACCGGCACAGTTTCCATACTATGAGTATAATGGAACTATGTACTGTAAAATATTTCTTTCAATTGTTGATGTAATTAATTTGAGAAATGACAATATTTCAGTAATGTAGATTTTATGGCTGTACTGTAGGATGATAAACATCCTGTATACGTGATGAATAGGCATAGAACTACAGACACTTCACTTCAGAGAACAGAAAGTTCACTCCCGGTTGGGGCCTACAGTCTTATTTTGCTTCTGTTTGTTTTTATAACAATTAGAAAAGCTAAAGAGATTGTGAAGAGTGTGTTGGCATAGCTTATCCATGCACTGAGAGGCAGCAAGAAAATGGTTTTGCATCTCTCTCCACGTACATATACTAGCCCTGTAGTTAAGCTAATTAACTTCAACTGGGTGTGTGATGAGGTGGAAGCATGGGATTCTCTCATTTGGGAAAACACCTACTTAGAAAGAATGGATCAAGCAGTGTTGTGAATCCTCCCTGCATGCAGCCATGGGGGGCAGGGGGGCTTTTAACTCATCTGGTTACACCTCAGCCAGACATTGGTTTGCCTTCGCTGTCCTGTCCTGCCCTCATGCATTGCACGTGGCATTTGGCCTGGCCTCGCCTCCTGGAGAGCGAGGACATCATCTTTGAGGAGATGAAGAAAGCACGGCTGGGTCCCGATCCCTGCTGCCATCAGCAGCCGCAGCCTGCCCCCGCGCTCTGCGGCTGGCACGGCTAGGTGATCCTTCACAGCGGCCAGCCTGCAGCTTGTCTCTGGTCCTTGGGGCAGGGACCAGTAGATCCTTGGACTAGGTCTGCTTGGCATCCGTCCACAGACGCCCCAGCAGCCTGCCCAAAGCAGTGAGGCTTGTGCGGTGGCGCTGGAAGGGAGGTGATGCACCCACCGGACCCGCGTGTCGCCTGGCTTCCCCCACCGTGCCTGCAGCGTGCCCGGCAGCTCTCAGAGACCCTTCTGCTGCCGGGGAAAGCACAGCAGGACGGCCACCCTGCCCGCTGGCCTGCCTCCCCCGGCAGAGCACACCGGCCCTGCTGCCTGCGTGCCGAGGAACGACCCAACCTGCAAGAGCTGAGCTCTGCCACACACCAGTGCGGAGCCGGAGGCCCCCCAAAGCTGGCATCCCACCAGGGGTAGCCCAGGAACCCACCTGCCCTTCCTACTGCTTCCAGTGCTGGTTTGCAGCAGGAGGACCCGTGGGTATCTCCCGTGGCCGGCTGCTGTGGCTAACGGGGCCCAAATCGAGCCCTTTTCACGCTGCTGCTTGCTTCTGCCTGCAAATAGCTCGCGTCTCGCTTGCGATCTCAGTTCGTGGCCTACGTATGCAGGTGGGAACCGCTGCTTGCCTGGGCTTTACAGGCACATTTCTACCCCTCACGATCACAGAGTAAAGCTCAAACACGTGACTGACCTGCATTCTGGTTTTCCAGCAGCAAACAATAAATAAAATTAGCCCGCTTAACTTTAAACCAGCTGTTTCCGAGGCCTGATTCAGAAATGTAACGGTCCAAGAAAATTCTTGGCGTGGCAAGAGAAATGCAGGCTCCCAGTGAATTCTTTCCACCTCAGGACAGATCCAGCAAGGCCTCTCTCCTGCAGGAGATTCTCCAGCCACCCATACGTGCCCTGGCTGCAGCAGTAGAACTGAGTGTGCAGCAGCGGCTGCTGCCTGGGCTAGGGTCAGACCTACAACTTGCTGCAATGAGTTGGGTCAGATCTGATTGTTTAACTAGTCCAGAGTTCTGGAGGTGCTGGAAGTTACTCTTCACAATGCATCTGCAGGGCTCAATTATTACCTTTCCAATAAGAGGAAAGGGGGAGGGGGAGAAAGAGGGAGAAAGGGAGAAAGAGATGGAGAAAATATGTATAATTTCATTATGGCGGACTGGTAAAATACCAGTTGCTGCAGAAAATACAGACCAACTGACAGTAACAAAACAGGAGCAGAGCACAAACTAACCTCACTTCTGCACACAGTTGCATGCGTGTGAAAATGCTATATGTAAACCGTATTTCTGGCCATTCTGATTGGGAATTCTGGTAGCCTGTGGTGCGAACTTCTCACAAACAAAGGCTGCACTAAATGACAGGGGAAAGCAAAAAAGCCTGTACCGTTCCTAGGAGCTGCTTGCAGGCCTGTTGCAAGCAGTGATGCTAATAGAACGAGCTGCACAACCCCTGTACCCTCTTTATCACAATGCCCCGTGCTATCCTTTCCCATTAGCACTCGGCAAGAACAATAAAGAAATAGGGTCAAAGACAAATGCTGTCCTGCTGTGTTGCTGACTCCTGAAACAAATATCTCTATCCTTCCTCCATGTTCTTTCCCCTTCCTCAAATCCACCTCGTGCGCTTGAGACACTGCCTGCTGGCTTTTGCCCATCATCTGCCCAGACCACACCTGCTCTGTACTGGGCGTACGTCCTCATTCTCAAAAGGCACTTGGACTGTGGTAGAGGGTCCTGGGAGGCTCCTATCCTTCCCATCAGGACTTGATATGTGGCTGGGTCAGATGTTTCCAACCTTTCTCAACATTTGCATCCTTAACATTTTTCCAGTGCCCATGCGAGCCCCGTCTAGAAATACTGTTTGCTCAGGCGCTCAGACTTGCTTTCCTTAATCATCTTCCACAGACCAGCTGTCCTCAGGCAGCGTTATTAGTTGTTTTTGTAAAAGAGAGATGAGTGATCCCCAAAGCATGACTTTGGCTCAGATCACCATTTGTGGATTTCTCACAGACTTTCCCTGTGGTACTGGGAGATGAAAGAAGAAGATCCCCTGACATAAAAGCAGAAGACCCGAGTGCATTTAAATTCTAGGAATCAAAATGTTTCAACTTCTTGTTGGATGGAGAATGACAACCTTTCAGGCTAACATGAAAAGCTGAATTTATACAGATACAAACATTTTGGTATAGTCAAGTTTTCCTGCCTGTGGAAAATTAACCTTCTTATCCAATAGAACGTGCCTTGGGTCATGGCAGCGAGCAGATGTCTATAATCTCCTGCACGTGGAGAATTTCCATAACATCAGAATTAGCAAGAAGTAAATGGGGAAAAAAACCCTGAATGGAAACAAATGGAAGACTGACGTGGCTGCGTTCCACAAAGTACATTCTGCAGCTGCATCGCTGCTCTGGAACAAAGGCGAGTATAATTATTGTTGTTTTATGTTCATTTCCCATTAGCAAAGCAAAAGCTGAATAAAAGTGGCTGTTATTTCTGCAGGAAAGAGCTGGCTGAGGTAAGTCTATGAGGTCACACAAGGAAATCTATGAGGAGACTATTGCTTAAGCCTGCATAGCTCACACACCCAGTAAAAAATAGATCAGTAAAATTCACCAGTTACATTTTGTTATTGCAGAGCTCAGTCAAGGCTTCTCAGATGCCCTAAGAATAAGACTCAGACACATGTGCCAGGGTAGGGCAGGACTTGGATGCTTTTGCTGTCGGCAAGGAACGGTGATCACCGGAGGGGGAACATCTCCTTCTGTCACAGCTGCCCCCCTTGGTGGCAGCAGCCCCTCCATCCAGGGCACTAGTGATGGAGGCAAGGGCATGCAGGAACTCTCGTTATATCTGCATGGATCACGTCAGCATCCCTCCCCACCTTGCTGCAGTGCTGCCACCACTCCAGAGGCAGGATGGCTGGCAGGGTGGTGGGGAACTGCCCTGTTGTGTCCCAGGGAAGCCAGAGCTTCATGAGGTTCCCAGCGCTCCTGGTGTCCCTGGAGCCTCCTGACCCTCCCTGGCTAGGCTACAACCTCAGGAGAAACCCAGCTTTCTTGGAGCCATTTCTGGGAGGGCTCGAGAGGTCTCAGGCTCCCGCCAAGGTCACTGAGGCCTCTGGACACAGAGAGCTCTGTAGGCTTGTCCTTAGAGCCCCACGCGCGGGTAATAAGACCTGGCCAGCCAGCCTCTGTCTGCTGTGAGCCGTGCTGCTCAGCCATCTTGAGCCGACAGCAAGCCACCGCCTGCAAGCAGAGCGCTCTCCTTCGGGGAGGGACCTTCTCCTTGTCAGTAACTGCCCTCATCTCCTAATCCTTTTCTAACGGCAGAAACCCCCAAGGCAGCTGCAAATCCAGCCTGGAACGCCGAGTCTGCCTCCTGCTCACGGGGGAAGCAGGGCTCGTCACCGTCCCCCCTGCAGCCGGGGCTTTCTAGGTTCGTTTGTGGGGCCGGGGCGATTTGCCACTCAGGCAGGTGCTCAGCCATGTGCTGCTGCTCCTTATCCATGAGAACAAGAAATGCAGCTCCTCGGTCTGTCTCCTTCCTTTGCATTTTGGAAGTAGTTCTTTGGGTACAGAGGTGTAAGACTGGTACCACTTTATTTGCTTGCAGAAATCATCGCTGTGGATAGAGAAAAATAACAAGAATTAAGTGTGGCAAAGAGATACAAACAATGAAGCAACCGGGGTGGAGGATGGGTCCCACCAAACTGTGTGTGATGGGAAGTGCTGGAGCCAGTGGGGTCCCACAGTGCGGTGCTCGGTGCTCTAAGGTGCAAGGTGTGTGTTGCAGCACTGTGGGGTCTGGGATGCTTGTGCTGCGGAGCTGGTGCTGACGTGGAACCGCTTCCTGAGGCCAAGGTAAACCCAGGGACGCTGGGAGTGGAACCAAAGGAAAAGGGGCTCACTGCTCCGGTGACACGGCACTAAACTGAGTTTAGTAGCACTTTGTGTAAGGCTGCCTCAAAGCTGTGGTGGCTGCTGCCCAAGTGAGCTTGCAGGGTGGTGGCAGCACCCTTCTTGTGAGCTCCAGAAGGAGAACCGAGGAGACTGGAGTCCCCTCCGCATGGCAGAGGGGCTGCCCCAGAGCCCAGCTAGCTTTGCATGGCTGGAAAGGGAGGGAAAGGTGGGGCTTGTTTCTTGTTTAAAGGGAAGACTTAATAGTGTCCTTCTGGTCAGGAAGGTGACTTAGTGGGGGTGATACTCGGTTCTCAGGACCATTTTGCATGCATTTCCCTTTGTTCTCCACATGGACAAGCATCCACATCCTACAGCCTGGCACCCTGCTGCCCGCCTTAGCGGCAATCAGGCCATGGGGCACCAACTCCCCCAGGCTTAGGGACGGTCACACTGGAGATGAAGAGGTCAAAAGAACAGCATCACCTGTGTACAGGCACAGTGTAGCTACCGTTTGTATGGTGGTGATTCCAGGTAATGGCTCAGCTTGAAGCGCCTCACAAGCATGACTGGAAGAAGGGAAACCAGCGGAAGAGCTCTTCATTGCCAAGTAACAAATCCCAGACAACTCCTTCAAAACGAAGGTCTTGCATCAGGAGCTGAAAAACACCAGGAAGCAAAGCAAAGGAGACTGCGGTGAAGGCAAGAGCCGCCTCTTCCCAGCACGTTCCCTGCAGGAGGCACAGCAGCCAGCTCCTGGCTCAGGCCCGTCAGTGGGGGACACTTGCAGGGTCCTGCTACTGACTTCATCCATCTCTTCTGGTTCTGTCGGGCAGGACAACCACTCTGGGCTGGGAAAGCTCCTGCCTGTGAGCGTACCCTGACATTGCCTCCTCATGGGGAGGGGAAGGAGTGCAATGGTTTGTGTGGGAAGGACAGGCAGCCGCTATTTTAATTATTTTCCCACCTACAGAGGTTGTTGCTTGCTGCGTTCCCCCCCGCCATGCCTGGTTGCCACCAACCTTGCCTTCTAGCCAAGTGCAGCCCAGCCAAAATAGAAGGAAAATTAACACCTTTTCCTCCTGTCTTCTTTCTTCTGCTTGGTCGGTTTTTTTTTTCTTTTCCCTCTTTGTTTTTCTGCATTTAAACACTTAGCAGGCAGACAAGGTGTGACCAGAAGCCACCTGTAAGGCCTACTGCTCTGAAACGCCTACGGAACTGTGTTTAGGCTGCCACAACACCGGCACCTCACCCGGCTGCCCGGTGAGAATGGGCAAAAGCGCAAGCAGAGGCACCGCACTGATGTGGCGACGGCGAGGCCCAGTTATCTCACGCTAGTACCTGGTGACGGTGCGGCGTGCCACCTGCCACATGCCTCAGGTGCCTCAAAGTCCCACGCAGCCCTCCGTTACGAAGCAGTTCCTTATCCCTTAGCACAACACAGCTGCAGCAGGGGCTTGTTCTCCTCTCGCTCCTGGGAGCATGTCTTACTACTCGTGGACAATAATGCCATGAAAAACCCACAGAAGACCATGCTTTTTGTCATTAATATGATCTTTAATAAATGGAATAATGCACCATTTTACAGCAAGCCTTTTCTTTTAGAGCTAAAGAATAGCCTTTTAAATGTTCTTATCCAATGTCTCTGTATCAATACAATCTCTTTATTTAGGTTTATATATAACAAAGCAATTCTTACAAGTATTCATAGAAAACTCTGTAGTGGCTTTAACAATGTCAGCTTTCATAGTGGCATCCACAGATGATTAAAAAACAAAAATTAGCTTTTTATTTCATACTCACACTGTTCCATGAAACACAACTTATACAGCATAGCAAGGGTATTGGGCAGCTTATACAAAAGAAATAACTGAAAGCAATTATTTATAAATTCATACATGATAGTTCCTCAGTCATTTGACAGAAAAATCAAAAATACCCGTTAACAAAAGGGTTCTGATGAGACTCCATATTCTAGGGTTTCTCCCCCTCTTCCCCAGAAAAGCTCGCTCAGAAAGTAACGTAATGCTGTCTTTACAGTCTTTTGTAAGGAAAATGGCAGTTTCACATCTCATTTCAGCTTCTACAGAAGACCAAACCCTAGAAATCAGTCTTTGCCACGTTCATTTTCCTCTTCTACTGCACTTGGGGGGAAAATAATCAACAGTGATTGTAAAACATGATTCCAGCTTATATAAATGTGAATAGAGCACACTCCTCTAGAGACAAAAAGCAGACAAGAAACATTACATACAAACTGTTTTAAATACATTTCAACGGTGTGAAAGAAATAGAAGAGTCACCAATCAGGAAATTCAAAAGTGACAAATGAAAGTCAGCTATAGCTTGGGCTTGCCTGTTTCTTTGTTCTTGTGACTTTTTTTACAAACTACAGAAACATTAATTATTTTCTTTCCTTTTGAATAAACAAGAGTGAAGTGTGATACTTCATAATACAGTTCTGAAGCACAAAAAAAAAGTGAATCAAGTGCTCTAGAAATAAACTGCACACGTTTTTGCTCTGTCTTAAAAACAAGAGAATGGGCTACAAAAATTGACTTTTGGGAGACCTTAAAACTAGGAAGTTATAAAGGCTAATTATTTCTGCTTTAGATTAGTTACCAGGCAAGATGCTATGACCCTGACGGATGTATGCACCTGGGATATCTGCAGATGCCCTCAAGAACTTAGAAGAAACCCTTCCTTACTGTGCTAGTTACTGCGCTTGTTGAAGCAGGATGCATGCACTAAAGTTAACCAACTGAATGACTTGCAAATGGACACAACTGTTGATCAGTAGGCTTTTATAAGTATCTGACAATACGTTATGACCTAACGTTACTCCGCCTAGTTCCTGCTCATTACACACGTACGTCTATTAAACCACAGTGAAATAACAGAGAAACGGCCATAAAAAATAATTGATATTAGTAATGCAACACAGTGGCCACTAAATCGGACCTGCATGAAGTCCAGATCAACATTAACGGGGCTTTGGTGTACATGAGTCTGTATCTTGAAACTTTCTGCTCCCTCTGGTGCAGTTCCACCCTCTTGACACGCACTGGCACTGACCCCACCTGACAGACCCGACATCAGCTAACACCCCTTAGCGGCCAGGGGTCACCTGTGGTCCCGCATCCCACCTTAGCGTTCCCAAGGGCTACTCCTCCCAAGAAATGTTTCAAACCGCTGCCGGCGGAACCCAGCCCTCCTGCGCCCATAACCAGCGGCAGGCTCCTCTGACTGCAGCGGCAGCTCGCTCAAGCGCTGGCCGATGCGATGCTGATTTTCCAGTTCCCACTTCGATCTGCAGCAGCGCTTAAATCTGTTATCTCAGAAGTGGAAGTTCCGCTACCCATTTTAGTCAGTACAGAAGAAACCTCAAAATGAGCAATCCGACTTGTTACTATTTCACATCAAGACTGAGCCTACTTGGGGTGGGGTGGGAGGTGGGATCCAAAAAGGGATGTATTTCTACAGCTACAGTTTTACATGACAAGATAGAAGCCTAAAATGTAATTGGATTTAATGGACTAAAATACTACATTTAAATGGCAACCACACACATTAACTACAGCTATTACGTAAAAAAGCCTTGTAAAAATCACCGTTTATTAAGTACTTTGGGTTATTTTTTGATGTTTAAAAGAGGTACCGTAAATTGCTCAGCTTTAGTAAAGTTCGTCACGGTCATCCCCCCAGCTTTCTCTCTCTTTTTCATAAATCCATTCCACCTGAGCAATCGGGGACAAATCTGTCATGGGAGATCGTGTGCTACCAGACTGTCACAATCTGATCCCAATCTTACTGTGATGCACTAAAGACAACTTAAAATGGCATATGAAACAGAACATTATACTTGCTACCAGTGCTACCATCTGATGCTGTAACTCACAGAATTTTATCCTGGAATTTATGCACAACACACATATGCATCTAAATACATACAAAGTTTACATTAAAAAAATATACATTTGGCATCACTATAATATGTATAGCTTTTTCACCGAAGAAAGGCTTAAAGTTGAACAAAAAATAATAAGCATATTAAAAATGGAGGTTAATATATTTATCTGTTAAAATGGATAGTGGGAGACCAGACAGAAAAATGTGAATAATCTAAATTTATACAAAATACTAAGCTGTCCAGTCTATAACTTTCACAGACTAATCAATTCTATTTCAATTTTCTTTGATAAGCTGCTCCAAATTTTCCAATCAGACACTAGGTCACGTATATGCTACTGTGCTTGGCAATTACTGTTTTTATGACTTAAACCCGGACACTTTCAGCAATGGGAATTGCCATCATTTTTACATAAGTAAAAATTACAGCATAATTAATTTCTCCTGTATGAACTAAATATGTGAGCTTTTAAATTCTCCCTAATTAGGCTGGAATTTTCCATAATAATGTTTCAATAGCAGAATGGCTATGATCTTTTGAATACTTTTAATGAAAGAAAATTATAATCTGAACATAGGTTTAGTAACGTTACATTAGCGGACTATTATTTTTTTAACATTTAAAAAAGGAGTATAGTTGGAGCAAGAAGCACTGAACACAAACTATGGCATATACAATGTGTACATATATATTTTTTAAGTAACAATTTCATTATTATTAAACTTGGCCCAATAATCTATTCCACACAAATACAGAACTTCCTTATTCTTTCTGAGGCAGGTAGGATTAAAGATTTTTTAGAGAAAGCTGACAGGTGGGAAGATATGTACTTTCTAAACATATTTATAAGGAGGGTTTTTTTGGTTGGATGGTTGGTTGGTTCCTGAAACCAGCCAGCAACCATCTTGCATTTTTTTTTGTCCCCAGTGCACTGAAAAAAAATGAAACTGTGTTGCTTTTTAAAATTAGGTCATTTTCTATATGGAAACAAGACACAAATGAACAGCAGTAAGAAAGCAAAATACAAACAGAAACGTGCTTTGTTTCTGAGAATATTCTAATGATGACAATGTTGATCTGTTTTCTTTTAAATTAGGAATTCCTTTATCTTTAGCTGTGCAATTTAAGAGCATCTTGGAGTTTCAAGAAAGGCATTTTTTTAAACTAATTGTTTAGCACATTAAGCTATAAAGCATTATAAGTAAATTCAGAGTAAGTGTTGCAGATAATCCGACTTGTAAATACCAATTTCAGAAGAAAATGAATTTGACTATGAGGCATGTCTGTTCAAATGGTTAAAATTCACATTCTGAAAAATCATGTTGTGTTGGTAAGTCTCTCTACTACAGGAAACAGAAAAAGAGACAATGCATTAACCTAAGCAACTCTTCTGCTTCTACTAACACATGATTTCTAAAACCAGTAAGATTTTTGATTTTGGCTTATATATACAAACATCACAAATGTTTGCTCTAAAATTTTACTTGAATTATACATTATAAATTACCATAGCAAATATTCTACTGTTGCCTATTTGACAGTGGCACAATTCATAGGTATTTACACTATCACTCTATTTTCATTTTGCTATATTTATCTTGCCTGCAATATACATGAGAAATTGATAGAAAATTATCAACTTTTATCATTATCCTTTTTTCTTAAAAATAACAAAACAAAACCAAAAGAAAACAAACCCACAAAGAAATAAAACACGTTTCTCTCCCCCGATTATAGTACATTTATCAACTATCCATGAGACTGATCTGTAGAATTCTCTCTCTTACATGTATTTTGTTTGGTTAAGGATGATTCCCCATGGTATGAGATAAAATAAAGTATCATTTAATTTACAGAGAAAGTATTCTGTGGAGATTGGATGATGTGCTGTGAGCAAAAAAAGGGCATTACTAATTTAAGCATTAAAACCAAACTGCTAATCTGATCTCATCTAGCTGTTTTACAGTAGGTTTACAATTACAGTATTGTGGTACCTGCTTAAGAGTTTGTTTTGACTGAACTTCACAAATAAATATTTTTTCTCTATTCAAACTATAGGGTATTTTGCAATAAAGTACATATTTTATCATGTTACAAATTCTATTTATCCATGGCAGATTACAAAGCCAGTACTTTCTACTAATAATAACTCATCCCAAAAGCCCTTCAGCAGAGACAGAAATAGATAAAGGAAACGAAACCATTAGGTTTACTTTAAGGATGTTTAAGGAAAACTGTAGAAGAACATTCTGGTATTATAATGATTTTGATTGCATTGAGCATAAAAAACTTGGATTTCTTACAAAGGATCAGCCTGAAAGAAAGGCTAGAAGACTGGTACAAATCTGTCTTAGCAGAAAGAAACAGCAGTCAGAGCAAATAACTTTTCTCTCCCCAGAGTGTTTCAAGTTAGATAAGAGTGTCCTAAATACGCTTTTCAGCCCACATTCTGGAACGCTGCTGCTGATCCATGCAAGGCAAAGGAAAAAGTCATTGGGAAAGGAGTGAAGAATCTTCAATATGCATGATAAAGCGACGATCACAAAACAGCATACTGTATTTCAAACGGAGACTCAAAGAAGGCCAAAAGAGAAGAAAACCCCAGCCAGCATTATGAACAGAATGCCAAAAATTCTGATTCAGGTCTTGAAACCCAGCTGAGCAACTGGCAGGTTTTCAACATCTGGGATGCGAGATTGGAGCAGATGGGAAGCCAGAGAGTGAATTAGAAGTAAAACCAGAGAAAGGCAGTATTTTTGAAGAGGGGAGATATAACGGTGTATTTATACAGGCAGATAACACAATTAAGCCTCAGAGGCAGAAGGTGCTACTTGAACTGGTGCTTGAAGAACACAGGAAGCCCAGACTGTGTCTCATGGTTTGTATTTCTACAACTACACTCAATCGAAGTCTGGATTTATAAAGTTATCTCTTGGAGATATCTAGGAGAATCTAAGAAACATTACGAAGCATTACAAAAGAAAATCATAGCAATCAAGCATAAACAAGGGAGTTTGGGAAACAGCAAGAATTGGATGTAGCAAGGCATATATTATGTGAGTTGTATCATCAGACACAGACAAACAGGGTTGGCAAAGTTTACCTTGAGGTGCAGGGAGGAAATAATGTAACAGCAAGGAAACAAATGAGCTTGAAAGCACAGAGCATCTGTTTCAGTCAGCTGAAAGGAGACAGGCTGGGGGAGAGACAATGTTTGCTGCCAGTATCCTGCCACAGGAGTTTGGCAGGCTGGCTGAATAGATTTTCTTTCCTTTAACATCATCATCAATTTTCAGATGAAGTGATAAAACTTTACTCAGTACCAAAGACAGGCATGTGTTATATCTTGTTTATCTCAATAGTTTTTACTGAAGTTTTTCAATCAGAAAGAATACTTCTCAGGTGGAAGGATATTCATTAGGTGGAAGCAGGTCCTGACCAATAAAGAAAATTAATTTCCCTTCAGTAAACTGTAAAAACAATCATTCTAAAAAAAGGTAGATTTTACTTGAGATGATGAAAAACTTATTTATCTCACTCAATAGGTATTACATTCATGTCCACTGACACCTAAAATCAACGTACATACAAACTGAAAGAAGGGTCTAAGCAGAGGGAAAAAAACCCCAACCCTTCCCTGCAAACACTTACAACCATGAATTTTAAAAGCATGCAGTAAATTTTAAAAAGATGAATGAGAGGCTCTAAAAACTCTGAAGGGAGAACAAGTTTCAACTCAACCCAGCAACAACAGACAATTAGGATGCACCTACCTGCATAAGTAATCAGGCTGATTTTACCCTAGACTCTCAGTACGGAGGTAAATCAGGAAAAATTTGCAACTCATCACAGAACTGTTTTGTACCAAGTAAGATTCATGATTCTTCCTCTGTGTAAAGAGAATGCGTTCGCAACCTGTCTTTACTAGAGCTTTTAAGTATGACAGTTATTAAGATTTCTGAATAAAAAGTATTTTTCAATGTACATCATTAGTGATCTAAATATGCATTTAGATAAATATGCATAAATACAGGGGGGTGAAACTGCACAGAAAATAAGAAGGAAAAAAACGTCTGACATGGTTTCCTTACATTTGTTCAACATTTTGTTATTCAGAACTTCACAGGCTAGCATCTACTACTATAAAGGAAACACATTTTGATTTGGAAGGATCAAAGGAAGTGTACTGAGCTCAGATTTTTTTTTTTTTTGTTCCTTTTTAAAAGCCCTTTCAAGTTGGGGAAAATTCATGCGTTGTCGCCTCAGAGCACAACGTGATATAGGCAGCTTCAAGCTGGCTATGGTGTGCAAAGTTCACTGTCATGACTGGCTGACTGCTCAACTGTCAGGGGAAAATTAACAAATACAAAATGGGGAACATGTGGCAGTTTTAGAAACACACTTTTCAATAAAGCATACTGTGAACTATAGACTATTGCACATTTCAACATGACACAAGAAAAACAGGGGGTTCAAAAGAGAATACACTTTGTAACATAGAAATATACAGACTACCTTGTGCACAGAAATCAAAACATGGTTACAAGACACCACTGCAGTCAAACCTGTCTTATAGTCTGCTTATGATCTTAGTGACCTTAAGAAACTGGTCCAAACTGATTATCAGCAATACTTTTTTTTGTTATTCTTTTTTAAAAAAATATTTTGAGACCACATTCTTGATACACATATATATATTCTGTGGTCAAAACAGACAGACTTAACTTTAGCGATACTAAATAAAAGTGCAAAAAACATTCAAAAAATAAAACAAAATAAAAAAATATGGAAGCATAAGCTAAAAATTTTCTGCATAGCTGAAATCTATTTAAAGCGAGTCCTTGGTACGGGTTGCTGACAGGAGGAGAAAGCAGTTTTTTTTAAAATGTCTTCTGCATGTTTGTTTCAAATAATGCAAAAAAAAGGTCATTTGTCGGCTTTTGAAGTATTTCACAGGCAGTTCACTCCTGCGTCCTTAGATACCATTGTGGTGGCAGTGCCTCCTTCCGCAAGGTAAACAGCAGTGCTGGATTTGGAGTGGACTGCCTGGTCACTGCCGTTATTGTTGACCTCGCAGTGCAGCGGCTCGGTGGAGATGACCCATGTTGAAGGACGCCACCGCTTAAGTGAGTACGGAGTTTTCACACGCTTCTTGATCTTTTCTCCTGAGCCCGATTTGCCATCCTGTGAAGAGTCACCTACTAAAGAGAGGAAAAAACAAAACAAAACCAAAAACCAAAACCAAAACCAAAACCAAAAAAACCAAACCCAAACAAAAAATAAAAACAGAGTAGAAAATAGTATTATGAGGAAGATAAGTTTAGACTGGAGAGTCCAGGGTTGTTACTCATGCAAAACAGAACAAAAGAACAAAATCTTATCACACAAATCAACCGTGTGGCAGAGGCATGGCAGGTCTATCAACCACAGTAACTGCCACTAAAAGAAGGGGTCAGATTCTGTTCTCTGTCAGAAATTACTTCAGTGAAGTAATTTGTGTTACCTTGAATGCACATTGGCATCAAACAGCAGAATCAGCATCTGACTTTTGAGGGGCTTTTGCAATCATAGTATCTTACATTACCTGTAATGGGAGGTACAAAAAAATGTCGCTACTACAGGATGGCAAAGGCTAAACTTTTAATAGCATAATTAAATCATAGGTCCCCTAATCCTGCTTAACCTGGTAAAGCATTTCACCTGGAGACAAAACGGTCCATTCTCTGTCAAGATCCTAAGTCAGGATTTGCGACGTTTGGTTGTACGATTGGCGAAAGCAACTTTAATCGTGACAAAATTTCAGCAGCAGAAATCTGATTGTTATAAAACTTCCACTTTATATAACCTTCAAACCCTTTCTTTTAATTTAACCTTCAATTAAAGAAAGTTACTGCAATAATCTTTTCTTTACCTCAGTAAGATTTCAACTCAAGTCAACATGTTAAGACAAAATTAAGTTTTCCTACTTAAAAGGAAGGCTTTAACATTCTACTGCTGAATATTCAACTACATTTCTTGAAAGATTTGTTCTGGTTTGTTTCTAAACCTTTTCTTTCCAAATATGCCTGGCACCCCAGATTATTTCACTAGTATCCCAGCATCTGTCTAAACTCAGTCAGAGGTTTGCAAGCACCTTTCAAAGACTACAGTGCATTTTGGAAACATATTCTCTTTAAAAATGCACACTAGGAGGCCCTGCCAACAGCTCCAACAGGCCCGAGGTCAACCTCAGAGGATGTATCTAATTTAACTATAACTACACGATCACCTTCTTACTGTAAAAAGGAGAGTGCCCCATTGTGACCTCTTTGGCAGTAAAACTCTTAAGGCAGTTATTCTGAAGGAGTCCATTAAAATCAATTTATTCTCTAACTACTTTGATTAATTTTTAATAAGTACATTGTAAGGTGACAAAGGATTGCTAAAATTGTTGGAGCTCAGATAGCAAAGTAGAAAATGCCTGACCCTCTGTCTAGGCTGAGCTAACACAGTAAAATCAGTTGCTTTACAAGTAATGAAGCATATAAGTAGTTATTATAATAAATTATTTTAATTAATGCAGCTTAGAGCCAGCTACTCTTAAAAGAATGAGGAAAAATAAGGAAAAGAAGGCGTAATGTGCCCCCAAAGGAAGACATAGGAAACTTTTTCAAAGCAATTTGCAGCTGCCAAGTTAGGTGCCTTGCAAGGAATAATGAAAGTTAGAAATCACTCCCTTCCTGAAGTCAGAGTAGACAGGTTATAAAGGGACAGATTTACTCCATGTATGTGGAAGGAAGATAGTGACCTAATGTGCTGGAGTTGATGGAGACAGAACTTTATCAAAAGATTTAAATTGTGCTGACAGAAATTAAATTTATATGGGATTTAGTAAGTATGCTTTGAGGAAGGACAGGAGAGACAGAAGCATTTTCTATTCAAGCAGACCCACATAGATATTAAGTAAAAAAGTGTCAGGGAAACTGTTCAAGTCCTGCAGGCACTTACACTGCATACTACTGCTATCCAAACTATTTGTAGCCGACAGATCCAGCGAATTAGGCCTCTGTGCTCTTCTAGTCTGGGTCTGCCCAGGATTTCTCACTACGTTCTGGATACTGACTGCAGCTGTGTCTTGCACTGGGCAGGGGTTACTGTTGTTGTTATTGGCATTTGTTCGGCCGTTATCCAGTGGTCGCTCTCTCCTGTCTACCAGGCGGTCCAGAACACCTTCATCATGGCCAACCTGCTGCTCCCGCCTCAACAAGGGTTCATGTTCATCAGGGCTTGAATTAATATTCAGCCGACTATCCTCTCCACTAAACTGGTTCTGAAGCATCTCCTGGGCCCTCTGTGCTACCGAACTGGCTGTCTGGCCAGATGGCACCGTGCCATTGGCGTACTGGGTTGTGCCAGCATGAGAGTTTATGCTGTGGCTTCTCCCAGCCACTCCGTTCATGGTAACTGTCACGACATGAGGTTCTGCAGCATTGATAGTGTTCATCTTGGCAATGCCCGTTTCTACTTGCTTCAAGTTTGATTTGTGCTTGCCACCAAATTTTAACCGTGGCTCCTTTGTTGAATTTTTGGTGTTTAGAGGGAGGCTTGTAGGCCTCTTCGGAAGGTTCTGTTGCTTGGGTAGAGGATAGACCTGAGCAGATGGGACATCTGGAATCAAACATGCTTGACCATTGCCAGCTTGTGTGAAGTCCTGTTGTCCTGTCACCTCTACTGCAAGTTTTATCAGCGGATAAAGCAAGCTGGAACTAGTGCTGCTGAGTGGATCTGGCCCGCTAAATTGCTTAAGCGAATGTTCCATCAGATTCTCATCAGAGCTTTCTTTCAGGTTCTTATCCACTTCTTTCGGATCCAATTTATTTGTCTCCAAGTCCTCCTCTGTTAGCTGCAGACAAACAGGGGTGGGCCCACCCGGCTGCATGACATTTGTAGTATGTAAGTTTGTTTCATCCGAATAAGGCATTTCGCATATGGTGGTCATGCCCGTGCTAGGTGTGAGGCCAGTTGTATTGGTGGTGGTAGTATTGGTGGACAAACTGGTGACACTTGTCTCAGGACTAGGGATGCGAGCTTGTGCTTGTTGCCGCTCGTAGTTAATGGAGTTTCTGTTCTTTTCCCCTGAAGTCAATGGCGTAGTGGACATTGAGTGTTCAGAAGAAATGTTCTTCACGATGCTGTCAGTGTGGTGGATTGAATCTTCAATGTAGGAAGAGGAAGAGTAATCTGGATATGGCCTTATCTTTGATACACGCCTATGATGTGACAGATTCCTTTAAGAAAAAATAAGTGATATTAAGATCATATATGTAAAAATCACCTCATATTATAAAGCCTCTCATTTAAGAGAGCTGAATGTCTTTCAGTTTCTTTTCATGCAGAAACTAAGGACAGACACAGTACATAACTCAGATATTTCAGTAGCTTCCTTGAAAAATCCCGAGTACCAGAAAATTGGTTTTACTAGGACAGCAATTTTGTCATAGCTGTAATTTACACAACTAAGTTGGATAATTAATTTTCTTCCATTTGTCCAAAATGCTGTTTGTCCAGTTCACTGCTAAGGTACTGCTATGGTTGCAGAGAAACAACACTGAAGGAGGGCAACAAGAATTCAACACACAAGATGGAGAAAGTGATGCTGAGAAAAAGTCACAAGGTCCTAAACCATAAAAAATCTATTATTTTAACGATTTAGGTATTCTGCAATTTGAATTTTTTTCATGACAACAAACACTGCCATATACAGCAACATTAATCTTCTCTCAAATCCAGATCTCTAGTGTATACTAATAAGCACTAACGTCAGTTCTGCAAATTCTCCCTCCCTCTGGATCATGTATAAGCAGAGAATGCGCAGCACTTCTCTCCCTCGGGTCAGAATAGCAATGACTTAAATGATGGCCCTGCAGTTTTTCAACTGAAAAGCTACAGGTTTGAGACTTAAATGATTTCTTGAACTCATGTTGCCTGCAAATTCTGTTTTTAGCAGAAGTTTTATGTATCATTTAGCAAGAGTCCTTCATATCTTTACAAGCCCATTTAGACACTTTGCCTATGTTCAGTTTAAAAGGCCCCTCTGTGAGCAGTACAGCTGTTTACATAAAAGGTGCCTGAATTCTGGGGACACATAGAAGATCTTAAGAACACAGGCAATAGGGATCATGTCATACAATACACTTATATAGACTAGCTCACATAACAGACACCCACTTCATGGGTGCAGAAACATTAAGCTAGCAGCATGCTCTAGCATCCTTCCTGGAGTGAGCTGAGCAATGTATTGGGCATTGGCTGCTGACTAAAACCAAATGTTTCCTCTTCTTACCGCTCATTCTGCATGGCAGTTGACATTGGGTTGACTGTTGGACTAACTGATTTATTTCTCTCCCAAATCATCATGAGTTCTGCCATCCTCTCCTCTGCGCACTGCGCTGTTAGTCGAGCTTCAGCATCTTGATCCCAACAGTCTTCGATCGTTTCTTTAAGTGATCTCACAGCCTGCCAGGAGACAAAGAACACCCCTTTATCTTATATTATTTTCCCTTTATATTATGTTTCTAATTTATATTTCATGATGGCATTCTGTATGCATGAAAACAGTCACAATCTGGTGAGAAAGAGAAACAGAAGACAATTTCATTCAAAGCTAGTTTACCCTAACAGCAGCAATGTACAGGTCTAGTATTATCATACCCCACACACCCACCCCAACTGGGAAGACGATGACTTAGGAAAAGCTACATTCACCAATTCAGCCAGCCCTTTCTGATGAACGCATACTCAGCTCGCTCTCCCTACCTTATGAAAGCTGTGCACTAAGGATTGATGATACTCTGGAAATGCTGTCATTGTTATCCTCACAATTCACTAACAATCTCTGCCTTGCTTCCCTGCACTGTATGCAAATAACACAGCCTTGCTCATTTCATCATGCTTTTCTTCCTCTGTTCACTACTGTAACATCCACACGCCTCGTAAATATCAGTGAATTTGTCTGCACAATCGCTGCTCTTGCTTTACAGATGGAGAGGCAGAAACAGACACACTTCCCTGGGATCACACTGTGGGGTGAATGGTGCAGTCAGGATTAGAGCTCAAGACCTCTAAAACGTGCAGCCATATGGTCAGAGACCTGGAGAGGAGACAACTGAAATTACAAGCACTGAACAGTTCTGCTTCCGTTACATCCCGAGTACAAAAACCAGGCAGATATTTAGTGGCCCCTGTTGCCAGCCTATGGCCCATGGAAAGGCTATGTTTGCCAGAACATCTCACATCTACAGCCCAGCTTTAACCTCTCCAGCACCAACGACTGTGCACAGACCCAGCTGGGCACCGAGGCATTCAGCAGGTCCTGCCGACTGCCTCTGTGCCAGAACTGCCTTGTTCACTTCTGGCAGGGAAAGCCAGGACTAGCTCTGCATGCTAGCCAAGAGCTCCTCACCCACAGAGCGGGCTCCTGGCATTGCTTGCATCTGGCGAGTCGCCGCTGCTCAGTGATGCAGCTACAGCTGCACAGGTGGGGATGAGCTCCCACACAAGCAAACCTTGCAGCTCCCTTCCCACAGCAGATCAGATAAGAAGGGATAAGCAGTTACATCCCCCTTAGCTGAGGGACACGAGTCTAGAAGCACACTCAGGGACAATGACAGGATAGTGTATTGGATCCATTTTCTCTCCCAGAATAAAAAGCCTTCATTCAGCTTTTAGGACTTGATTTAGTCACAGTTAAGACATATCCAAGTCATTGGACACTCCTCATCTCCTGTCCTACCCCTTTGTAAGACTCTCCCTTACAGGTTTCACCAGCAGTATATTTAACCAGTGTTTAATTTAATATTGCCTCTCTTCTAGCAGATCCTTTCCTTTTGATGTTTTAAGGATCATGAAAGAAGCACAGTGATGACTGTATATAGATAGGTAACAAAACAGAAGTTCTAGAGCTTCACATTTACTGCAGTAATGTGTTGTCTATTCATTTCAGATTCAAAGAGATTTATACCACAATGCACTATTTAGAAGTTCTAGCACTCATAAAAAAAAAGATAGAAGGGATAGGTATTAATATCATAGAGTCCTGATCTTTGAAGTCGAGGTTGGGCCCTGCTTCGGCTTTGGCAAATGCAACAAGAATGCTGCTAACATCTCAACTCAGTTCACAGCCCTTGAATTATTTTACGCACATGGTCTGCTCAGATTATTGACTTATACTGTGAAAAACAATACTGCCAATCAAGTTCTGTATCGTAACGCACATGTTCAAGAAGCAGGCTGAAACTGCACATCATAAATACAGGACTCCACATCTTTTGAGTGCCTTAATTATGTGACATAAAAAATAAAGCATTGCTTTTTATTTATATTTCTCAAATGAAAATGGAAAATTTCCATAACAGATGAATTTGCATGGAAGTGTTATAACCCAACATGTCAGCATAGCTTTAAATAATGGCCAAAAGTCTTTTATCCCCATGCATTAGACACAGAAGATTAGGACCTGGGTCTGGGGTGAGGTTAACTGGAGCTTAGTTTTCTACAGTATCTCCCCTAGAGTGCTCGCTCATTCAGATGTTATCCTAGACTGGCACAGGGTGGAGTAGGTTGTTTGATATCCATGAGAGAACTACAGATTGTTTACTTATTCTTCCTTTCTCTTAAAGCAATGGTGTAGATTCACCCTCAGAGCTGGACTTACCATCATCATTATTATTCTGACTTTTTGCAAAAAAATTAGTGACAACAGGAAGAATGCATTAGGCAGTTTAAATATGGGGATAATCTAATATTGCTCGAGTCTATCAGTTTGTTAGAACATAATTAACATTTTAACATTTAAAATGGTAGTCTGCAAAACAAAACAAATCTTCTTGAACTGTTTTAGTTATAGCTGTCTTCAGAAACAGGTCTCAAGCTTGATTCTTCCAACACTGCATTTGCCAACATGGCTACAGTTAAAACAGTTGCTGCTTCATTTCCTATGTAGTTTGGCTGAGGGTTTTTCTTGCCCCCCACCCCAGAGTGGCTGTAAAAAACCTCTCTACAAAGTTCTCAACTCGGTTACAACATGTTTTACAATGGTGTTAATACTGGAGGCTATGATCCTCTCTGAAAATGGTTTCATACATATTTACAAGTACCAGCACAGATGAGGCCTTAGGCTCCCCACTATCTGCACAGTAGCCACACACTTATCAACTAGCAAAGTCTCTAAAGATTGAAGGGTGTCATTTCAGTAAGGGAATAACCAGAAGTATTTTTAAAATAAGAGCCAAATACATCATTTTCATACTCGCAATTGAGCTATTTTAGCTTAAAGAAGTTACCATGTATCAGGTGGAACCCAGTAACTGTTTGCATTTCACTTTGCTTGTAATAAAAGACAAACAACCCCCCCTAAACTAAGGGGATTTGCATTACCTCACCTTTGCTGCAGATGAAAGCAAGCACACAGACTCTTACCAGAGTTCAGCTGACTTGCCGTAACTTGTTGGCCTGCAGCAGCAAGAAAGGCTCTAAGCCATATCTATACTAATTCAAAACAACAAACAACATTACTATGTTTATAGACTTGAAAATAAAAATTGCAGATCAAATGAAGCCATATAAAGTTTCTAATGCAGTTATAATGAAATGATTGCTTTAAGCTGTAGCCTCTGCAAATTCTGAGGACTATACAAGTTGAGAAAAACTTTATTACAATGTTTATAGATCTAAGTTTTGGAAGAGTATATTTATATTTTTGCTAGCTGGTTTAGGGTGTTATTAGTTTAAAGATGTCAAAAGGCCTTTATGTTTCTCACGCACACAGAGAACATATGGGCACTTCACGCACAACAGTACAGATACTGTCTAACAAGTAATGTAACAAGTTACCTTCTGTATATCACACTTCAGCACCCAATAATAATCACAGTATATTTCCTTAAAAGAAATCTAAATTTTATGTAAATGGCTTTTCAGAAAATGAATTCAGTATTTAACAAGTCCAGACAGAAGCAGCTCCCAAACCTTAAATACTAACAATTTTTTTTTAAAAAGAATGTATTTAAAAATTGCTTTTAAGAAGTGAGGTCACTCTGTATCTGGTTAAAAGACTGTTTCTTTGAAAATTGTCTATCTCACCAGGCTGTTCTCCTTCCACGCTTCTGGGAATTTTGGTCTTTGCTTCTCTCTAGACACCAAGACTTGCATATCTTCAAAAGTGGGATGGTTTCCAACCTCTGTCTGGAAAGCCATCTGGTACTCTGGCACAGATTCCCCTGTTAGCAAAGGGAAGAAAGAAAATATCACAGACTAAAAGGCAGAGCAAGGGCTTTCAGGTGATGACAGGTAGTATCAAAGTTGGTTCTGTTGAGATGTTCTCTACTTTCCTTAAAAATCTAACCACAAAAAAAGCTGAACTGCAAATAAATTAAGTATTGTTCAGCAGCATCTCAAAGGATAGCATCTTCAGTCTTTGCTGGTTGAGTGGCACATTCAAAATGTCTGAGAGCCTGAGGATGACACCTAATTTCTGTGAAATGCTGCTGACTGAATATATTCATTTGGGAGAAAGCCCAGCAAGATTACAAGTCTCTGCACAAAAAGTGCAGTACATTCATTGCAGAGAGAACGCTGCATGTCAGAATAAGTCTGTAAGCTCTATCTTGGGAAGAAGATGGTGTTGTGACACAAAATTAGAAGTCTACTTCCTCTTGTTTTATATTACAGGTATGGAGGATTCCCCTGATTTTTTCAACGTCACTAGCATAAATAAAAGCACTACTGACTAAAGGCTAAATTAAACCACAGCACTTTCTCATTCATTCTTTCACGATGAAAGTCTGAAAGACGCTTCAGGCCCTTTTATCAGTTCTAAGAACTGAAAAGTACTGCCTTTGCCATCACATCAGCTCTCAGTGTTTGTAAACTCTGGACAATAATAATAATAATAATAATGCTCAAATTGCACTTTGCATAAGGCCTGCAAACTGCTTAAACAGGTAATTTGAAGTCTTTCAGCATGAACCATGCTTCACACTCAGACACCCTGTATTGATAACAATCGTCTTGAACGCTAGATGGCACTGACTTAATGGCAAAAACAATGGAGAAAATTATTTCCCTTCTTCACTTCAAAAAGCTATGGCTAGGGAGCAGCTTTGGTCGCTGGTACCACTTTCTACTAGTACAGGTTTTTCAGTTCTTTTACTTACCTGGGAAGAGGTCTGTACATCTCATAAATATCTCCCAGTAGATAAGACCTAACGCATACATATCTACTTGTTTCAATGCAGATTCACAGTCCCTCAAGTTCACTGCTCCTTCAAGCACTTCTGGGGCCATATAGCGGATTGTACCAACCTGGAAAAACATAAAATCAAACCTTCAAGTCAGAAAGCAATTTCCAAATTCAATTTATTATGGAGATTATTATTTTTTTTTTAATAACCTACTTTGTTGGGTATTTTCAACAGTTAATGAAAATGCAAATCTCAGCTTCTAAATTCAGGAGCCTAGTCATAACAAAACCCTTCCCCTGCTCTGTCACTTTTTTGTATGTACCAAAACAAAGTAGTTTTGTCCCTTATTCAATGTTCTCATATACAATATGATATAGCAGAAATGTTTCTTTTTTCTGGAATTACTCTGTTAAACACCAAGGCATGTATCATAATGGAAAAGGATGCTGCTGACAAGGAACCTGTTCTCTTTATTCCTGGACTGTCAGCAAGGCTGTCCCCTACATCTTCCATGGTCAAAGGTTATTAACAGCCTTGGAAGATATCTACTAATTTTCATTAGGACATACGTTTGATTAGAGCAATCACCCATCACTACTTGTAAGGCAGTATTTTGTCCCAGAACTATTCCATATCCTTGGATTTTAAACAGTCATTACCCCTTTTCTTTCTTTAGTAAGGGAAGATCTAATAAAAGGACCTCGGCACTAGGCATTGTTAATGTAGCACATGCTTTCTAAGAGAAGGTGACAAGCATTGTGAAACACATTCTTTGAACGAAATGTAAAGGTTTTCTGTAAAAGCACAAAGACAACAAATACACAGAACTATTAGGGACTTTCACTCTTTGTTTAAGAGTGTATTTCGTATTTCAGTAGCCTACATTCAGGTGTCAGTGTATCTATGCTTATACAAAAAGGAAACAACAGCTAAAAACCCCACTCTCTGAATCACAGCATCATAAAAAAGAAAGCTTAAGAAATTTGTTTCTTCTTTCTGCCCAGAATCCATTCTAACCCACTCCTAGCAGATGTTTTCCCAATCTGTTCCTTAAATTCATAAAATGATGCAAATTCTATATAGCCTTCCTCAGCAGTCCGTTCCAGACCTTGGCTGCCTTCTACAGATTAGGAAGGTTTCTTCATAACTAACCTATATTTTCCCTCCTACAACATAATCCCGTTACCTGCTGTCCTATCCACAATGAATGCAAACAGTTTATTCCTTTTCTTTGCAGCAGCTGTTTACATATTTGAAGACCTGTGTCTGTCTTTACTTCCCCAAACAACCTTTATTCTTTGAAGTTTTCCCATAAGGATTTCAAGCATCCCCTGTTATTTTGTTCGGGTTCTCAGTTGGTCCATGTCTCTCTGCATGCACTCATTCTCCCAGCTGTATCCATCTGAATTCCAGAAAATTGCAGATGACACACAGAGAAATGGTTGTAGGATGCAGAATGCGCTATGTCACCACATTGGAAAATTTAACAGCAAACCCATCAGAGAACATTTGGACTTCAGTTATTACGTGCAGTACAAGACTGAAGGGATCTGTACCACATCATCGGCCAACACCATCTCAACCAAACCTACCCTGCACATTCTCATACGTCACACAGAAACCTGCAGTCTCCAGGGCTGCCAATCTATCACCTTTCAAAATGCTAGGTTAGTCTTTGGAGAATAAAACCAGTTCCCTCCTACCAAGGTTTCAGCTATTTCTCACTCATATTGATGCAATTCCCCCTCCCAGGAATTGTACCACCTTCACATTAACCTTGTAACAACAGGCACAAATATTTCTCTAGTGTTACTTCCATACTCATTTGTCTTCCTTTACACACTGGTGTATCTTCATTTGTACTTACCTCACTAATGGCGGCATTATCTTCCTCACCTGGGCGTACCAGTCTGTTTCCAGTTAACTTCATGGAGAGTCCAAAATCGCTAATTACGCATGTTCCGTCATTCTTTACCAGTACATTGCGACTGTTCAAGTCACGATGGGATATTGCAGGTTTGTAATGGTCTATTTGGACATATGGAAGTGCTTGTTACTATTTGAGCAGTTCTACTGTTTGGCAAAATGAGAAGACCTCATCATGTCTGCTCGGCTATTACAAACAGAAAATCAACTTATCTTTTAGAAAGCTAACATTTTTGCTTCTTTATAATAAGCTCCACAGTATGCTATCTATAGAAAACTGACGGGCATTCAGTTTCACTGTATCTATACAATATACTAGGCTATATACAGTTTAAATATTTGCCAATAAGCTTCCTGCCAGGGTATTTTGGCATTATTTTGGCAGGGAAGGCATTGTGTACTTAAGCACAGACCTGCAGCCACAGCCCTGACAGCCATTCCAAATGCTCTCTCTCATATCCACACTCCCATATCAAATACAGCATCAACTATTTATGTTATGATTGGAATTGGCACTTATTCAGAAGATACATAGACAATATTATTCCAGAGAGTCTGAACATGTTCGTCTTGCAAGTGCTCTGATCTTTTCCAAAGAGTAACTTCAGTTTTCCTAGTTTATATGCAAATTTATTTTGTTGGTAAAGCAGCCAGCAGTATAGAACCGGCTTTACTGTGGAATTGATTCTATTCTGTGTGTTCCTTCCTAGCATTCATAGAGCAGCCTACGGCTCTCTCTTCTTTATGATGGAACGTTTACACATTTTCTGGCTGCTAATGGACACACCTGTCTGCACATTTCAAAATGATGAAGTTAAGACGATAGCTGCAGTTTCAATGGCCCACAGGAATACTGATTTAGGTAATTTCAGCCTGGCACGTCTAACAGCATCTTCAGTCGTCATTCTTTGCTAGAGCTGACGCTTAACACTTGGGATACATAGTTTGGAATTTTAATCTTAACATTAGCACCTTCACAACAGAATTAATGACACCATCCTTTCATTTACTGCCAAAAAGCTAACATTTCAGTGCCAGGCCATATTCTGCAGCCTGATACATCACAGATCTCAGAATATCTGCTTTATAATCATGATATTTCAGCTGCTGCAATGCTGACTGAAGCACGTGAGCAGAGATATAAGATATAAATCAGTAGGCTGTCACATCTGGTGCTCTAACGGAACGCTGGAAGCCCAGCAGTACCGTCTGCACGCAGCAAAGATGGGCCCGCACCCTGAGACAAAAATCAAGGGATATGATAAATCAAACTACAACAGAGCTAGAGGATTTAATTATTTCTCTTTGTGTATACAGTTCACACACAAACTAGAAATTGCTTTGGTGATTTGTGTCTGAACTGCAAGAACAAACAGAACACCCCATCTGTTTGCTCTCTGCTAGACAGACATCCAGCGCTTCAGGTCTTCAGTCATCTGTTGCCATGATACAGCAGCACCGCGCTGCTCTGCCTCCTCCTGCTCCTCCTCCTCCTCCTCCTCCTCCTCCCCCCTTTTTCTGGGGCTCTGCTGGCTCTCACTCCATGTTTTCATACAAGTGTCATAGATGGAGCCCATGACGTGGGATTGTTCAGAAGGAAAGAACATAGCAGAAGTTCTGAGTAATCTCTATTTCTATTCATCATTCTCTACTCACCGTACTGTCACGGAGAAAAAAGAAAGGCGGGAATCTACTACCTGATAGAAATAAGAGTATCTTGAACATCTTGGCATCCCCTCCTGGCCTTACCTCCTCGAGGTAGCTCCGTGTGCAGGTAGGCCAAGCCCCTAGTTATAGAGTGTGCCAGACGACAAGAGCTCACCCAGTCACTGGTGTGAAGACTCAAATATTTGCACAAAGAACCCTAAAAAAAAAAAAAAATAATAATCTGGATTAAAATCATTGCCCACTTGAACAACTCAAAATCTTTAGGACAGTCAGTTTTATCCATTGCTCCTGAAAGGTGTAATCCTGCAACTGTGTTTACCCAGATGTTTTAAAACGCCAGACTGGACCAAAGTTTCACTAATTTCAAGTGCTGCCATTTGTTTTATCTAAAGTACCACAACAGAAAATTTATCACAAAATAACAGGGATTGCCTTTAGGAATAATTATATTAATTACAAAACAAAAGCAAAGCACGCATTTGATTTATGCTTCTGAAAAAGTCTTGATGAACAACAGAAGAAGAAAGGTAACTGCAAACATTTAACAGCCTGGGTTACTAAACAGTGGCCTTTAAACCATTGGCACTTACAGAAGAATACTCAACATCTCTTGCTGGCATCTCCCCTGCTATAATCTATTCAGGTATCAAAGCAAAAAAAACCCAAAACAACCCAGAGGCAATTCAGAATAGGAGTGAGTCCACATGCACTGAAGAAACAGAAAAAAAGAATGTCATGTTCCCCTTTTTTTGAAAGAGAAGTTAGATGTGAAAAATGGGGGATTTTTAGTAATTTGTGGTGGAATCTCCAAGAAAACCAGAAGGAAGGGTGTCATTTATGATACTAAGATACTGTAGAAATTGAGACCATTATCTGAAACAAGAGCCAGAACCTGCAAACTATGACACCTTTGAGAGGTTTTTATGCACATAGACCCAATGACAATGTATCTCTGTTTAAACAAACTATATCCCCATGCATATAGAACAAGTCGTCCAGTTCTCTGTGCATGCATATTACAATACATTTATGTCTACATACTACTCTGGTTTTGCCTATTTAAATCTGTAATCTTGAAGAGGTACCAATATGTAATATCTTCTCATAGCTGCAACCAAAAACACTTCATTGCAGAATTAGTTATGTAATATTTGATTAAAAAAAAAAAAAAAAAAAGCTGTTATGTGCCATTTAAATTCATTTCGAGTTGACATTCTGGTATGTAACACATGCACAGCTCAGATGGAGGCACACAGATACCAGAATTTAAAGTGTCCGAAGCATTAGACGTTTTTTGAATCCAATGCTAAAACTAAACCCAAGTTCTTGACACTCCTTAATAGAATTCCAAAAGTCTTACAACTTTTCAGACTTAGCCTTGCAGAACAAGGAACCCATAAGTAAATAACCTCCTCGGTGAAAACACAGACCAAGTGTCATAAAGGTTTACACAAGCATTTTTTTTCATTGTTTAAAATGCTGCTATATGAACCGGAAATAGATTTTGGTTAAAAAAAAAAATAATAAAAAAAGCGCTGAGAATCCATCCAGAAATTAGTTACAGAAATTTATGGGTTTTTTCTCAGCATTTAAATCTTTTAAAGAAATACTTATGGCTCTTATTAGCCTTCAAATGCCAGCAGCTTGGGTGTGGTAAGGGATTTTCTTGGTTTATTGGGTTGAGATTCCAGCCCATTCTAATGGAGGCCACAGGACTGTTGTCACAGTGTGACTGCCACTCGGTGTATGAAGTTCTCAAACCCACTTCAAGATCTTTCTGCTGTAGAGCTTGCCAGCCATCACGTATTTTTTAAGCTAGCTGAGGGCTGTGATTTTATGTTTTCAGTGAAGTTCAATATAAATAACAGCCAGGAAAAGCTTTCTACAAGATTTATAGACGTATATATTTGTAATTAAGATTATCCTTGTTAGTCATGACTTCTGTGTTAAACTTGGGACACTTGTTCTGATTATAACTTTTGATAAAACCGATGGCTGTTTTAACAATCGCAAGATTCTATATGTGTTTTACAGCAATTTTTCTGTTGTTCTAAAAAAGACCTGAATGTCTGACTACTGGGGGGGGGCATATCTGTGGCTGCTACCTATTTCCTGTTATGTCATCCTTGCAAATTACTCACTGCTTATTCACCTGCTACACCTCAGAGTACCATCAGAACAGCATGTTGATTGATAAATAGACGTATCTTTCGTTTTATTACTTACGTACTTCCCTTGGTCGGAAGGCATGTTTGGATACCAACATGATTTGGGTCAAACCTATCTGTCTTGCTTTCACCAAGACAACACCAAGAACAATTTTCTGTGTGAAAATGTTCTGGTTTGTGTGTTCATATTTCCGAGGAGGAAAGTATTTTGAGGGAGAATGATGTTTTGGATGGGGAACATTTCACCTGCACGACTTCTACGGGCCATTCCTTATTGAAATAAGATTTATGACTTCAGTTTGAACAGTGCAATTCCCTTTTAGGAGGGCTGCCACAGCAGGCTTCCTTCTTTGCTGTTAGCTCCACATACAGCAGAACATCTGCTCTCTGAATTGAGGATCACACTGTGCATTAATTACACCTGCTGTGCACTTTTTCCAATGACTTCTAAACCACCAGTGGATTGATTTTAGCCTAATCTTGCTGTTCTTAATACCATACTGAGAAAGACTCTGATAATATGATGTCATAAACCTCATCTGTGCATTTAATCAGATAGTTAACAGATCCTGTTTATGTAAGCAACAAGAGAATTTTCAATCAAATTACATTTCAGCTGAAAATTCATTCATTCAAGAAAGCAGCAAAGCCAGATCACCTTTTAAGGCAGTTACGCTTGCCCTCACAGGAGCAGAAGACTTGCTTGATTTCACTTAACTCTATTAGCTGAAAATCAGCCTACTCTGCCAGAACAGGCCAGAGCTGACGTGCCTCGCCACTGTCCATCTGGTATGGCATGACTGAGCTTTTTCTACGGTTGTTCCTAGTTTCTGCAATCTCTTCTTAAATGACCATCTCTTAAAAGTCAACATGACCAAGTGTGTTGTCACTTAAAAGTTTCAGTAAAGATACTCTTCGTGTATTTGTGAAGTGTTTATGTTGCCTTAAATTTACGCATATATTTAGATGTTTATATACATACACATTTAACTTTCAACACAAGCAATATACATAGAGCCTAAAACACGCTAAGACAGGCCATCATTACTGCTGTTTATTGCTGTTCTGTTTCTTTTTGCTACTTGAATAAGCAGCTTTAGTCTTGCTGTCCCCATAACCAATCAGGCTTCAACAATCACCTTTACACACTGAAGGAAATACTGTATGAGTTCACAGCTGAGACCAAAAAGCTCACTAAAAAAGCATTACTTAACTAACAATTAAAGTTCTTTCCTATATACAAGTGAAACCCCAAATTATGGAATGTAATTTTTTGCCTTTTCATATATATATCCCTTATATTGAACTACATGATTTTTCATGAAAGTCACATTTATGCTGTGTATTTTTAAAACATTTTTTGTTTCTATGCCATGTGTACACACACACTGAGAACATCAGGAACTCAAATTAATGAATCTGAGGGATGCAAGAATCCAGTTAGTTAGGAGGTGTGAAGATACGGTTCTGGAAAGTAAATCTGCCTTCTTAAGACTTGTCCTACATCATCAATATATGGTACAGCAAAATAAATACGGTATGCCACAGAAAACTTTAAAGAAGGTAATAGGCTAAAAAGCCACCATGATTTACAGTACCACAAACTAGTTTGACAGCAGTATTGGATCCATTATGTTCGTTGCAAAAACCCCAACATTTACAGCTACTTAGTGAGGTCATAACTACCGTAACAGAGATAAGACCTTCATACCAAGAAGTCCAAAATTTATCAAATTCTTTGAAAGTACAACAACTCTTCAAATTCTGTCCTTGAATGCTGCACAGTTGACTGAAAAAACCTGCACCATAACCAAGAGCAAACACTACAGCTAGAAATTTGTAAGACTACATTTGGTAGCACTAACTGAGACATCTTAAAGGCTATTACAGTAAACCACACTAAGGTTCATTAAAATTGTAATGTATATGGACTATTTTTACATTACTGTGCAAGCAGAAGCAATGAAGAACACTGGCAAATACTAAAGTACATCCTTTTTATATGGTTATTCTTAGGAATCTAAACCAACCCAATTGATTTCTTTGAAGCACTTACATTGGGATAATATTCCATCACCAATAAATATTCCATACGGCCATCTGCAGTGAATCTCTCATCCCCCACAATGAAGCGGGCAATGTTGTCATGTTCCATCAGTGGAATCCTGTAAATGTTCCTCTCATTGACAAAGTTCTGACGATTAGCAAAAGAAAATACTTTCACAGCAACTGGACGCTCATCTAGGGAGCCTTTATACACTGCTCCATATCGTCCCCGGCCAATCAACTGCAAAAAAATGTAAATAATTAGTTCACTAAATATCAAATGAAGACAAAATCCAAGTTTTCACTCTACACGTTGTACACCAACTTCTGTGCTGACTTACACTATCAAAATTAGTGACAAGTCAATTATTTTGTATTGAAAACTAGAATTAGAATGCTATTATAAAAGCTATTTTGCAGCTGGAAACCTCAGGACAGGCCAGTTTAGATCTTACTTAATCGATCTATAGTCTGAATACCCAGTAAATAAATCATAATCTATTCAGCAGTTTCAAATGCAGAATCAATAAAATCTGTGTTTTGTGCTGCTAATTCTCTTTAATAAGAGAATTATTCTGCCTACTAAACGTGTAACTTATGAGATAAATTTTAATTAACTTCAGAGATCACAGACATTAAGCTAAAGTTCTTAGGTCTAGGATAGCTTTATAAGCTGCATGTTTTAGGTTAATAATAACAATATATCCATTTCTAGTGCAAACCAGGTATCAAAAGAGGTATGCAGCTTTTAACAGAAAAGAATACTTAATTCCTTACTACCTGTGAAACTTTATTTGAGCCCCCACTATGTTAGAAAGTCCACAGAACAGCCTTTCCTATCTCCATGGCAACTGAAGAAAGATGCTATCTCTGCTCTAAACTAAAAAGTAGGACCACCTTCAGAAAGAGTCCTAGTTTCTGAAGCTCAAAAAATTCTAACTACATAAGAATTTAAACATCTATTTGAATCAAATAATTTTCAGGAAGACCTAGACATGAAACTGTAAGGATTTCACAGAGCAGTACCTTTTCACTTTTAAAATACTTACAAATGGACGAGAAACGGGAAGCAGAAGGGATTACAAAAGTAATGTTTCTAAAGATGATAATATTGTCTAAAAGGAAAGTTTGCAACAATAAAGTATCCTTTAACAGACAGACTTTCCACTTCTCAGTCCTCCTGCGTCAGTGAATTGCAAAGCCGCAGCAAGTCACTTCAAGGTACTAACTCAGAATATATTCCCCCCACCCCGAGATGTCAAAAGGCAAAGACGGGTTAAGGCAATTTGTTCCGTGGCACCCCATGACTGGGGGTGAGGAGTCAGCTCCTTGGGATTTATGAAAGAGGGCAGAAGACCCCATAGCAGATCTCTCCACAAAAAAAGTCACTGCTGTTTCCAAGACCATATTTTAGTATGAGTAATTTCATCTGGGGCTTCGCACACTTCTACAATACACATCCTTAACACTCTTGTAAACTCTGCTTCGAGTACTTTTTTGTTGGCAGAAGGCACCCAAGCTTCTTTGCTGATTAGCCTGCTGTGACCACTAACCCACACCATGCTGCGTGTCTGCAGTCTGCATCTCTAGGTGTGATTTCTAACAGGCAAAAAGAAAAGTACCACCACCCTTTGAATCTCTCTCAATCATTCTATCAATTTATTTCTGGCTAAAAACTTTTAAAATTTCTGTAAGTTCTATCAAGCATACCAACTGAAAGCATAACATTTTGCCATTTTCAGATGATGTACCTAATACCAAGCTGAGTAGAAAGTTCTGGTTGGCCTCTAGTTGCCATGGAGATAGACAGTAGCCCACTGTGAAGAATCACCATACATAAATGCACCACTACTGAAATATACTACACTATCTGCAGTAAATTCTACATTCCAATAGTGTTACTAAAGCATTTCAAATGACTACGGTGCAATATTGTACTTAAAAGTGATCAGTGTCAAGCAAAAAGACGGATCTTTTGATGCAATGCTGAAATAGAGCACATCCCAATTTCCCCCCATTACCTCCCAGTGTTCAGTATTTTCTTCTCAAGGCAGAACATGTTCTAGATAATACCAACAATATTACTAACAAAACCAGGCAAAATGTAACTGCGGCAACCTTTTTTTCTTTTAATTTCTTCTTTAAACTACAGGAGCACTGATACATTCATTTCTGTAACTATACCTGGGAGGCGACAGGACCACAAGTGCTACACTGAATAAAAACGAAGATTAAGAGACTGAGCTGAACATTTACCTCCAATAACTTTAGATTATCCAAATCCAGTGAGGGCTCTGATGCTGCTGCCTCCATCATGTTCATACTGTGCAGACCCTGTTTACGGTCTCCTGTGGAAGGGGAGGGAATCAGACCGTTTACTTTTTTTGCCATGCTACAGTGAACACAATACCACTTACCTCGGACTCGGCAAAAATACATATGGTAGGCAAGGACATAGCAAGTAAAAAGGAACCGTGTAAAATCTTTTTGGAGTCAGTAAAATCAGCAGTGAAGGTGCTGACAGCTACAAACTTAAGGCTATCTGCTACACAACTATTTTGATAATTGAATGTCACTGGCAATAACTGTAAAGCATGCCCAAAATCTCAATTAAGCTGTGCTGAGCAGAGGATTTGTGGAAGAAAAATGGGTCCCAAAATGCCAGCTTGGAGAAATGATAAATCTCTCTGGTCTGTTATGAATGGGCTATCACCATAAAGTGTCAGAGAGGAGAGAGGTAGGCATTATGTACAAGCATATAATAGGGACTGGGGAGAACAGAAGACATAACTTTGAGAGACAGTCAAAAGAACATTGTCAAACCCTACCTGCAAGCATCCTGTATCCAAAGAACAGAGCAGCAATCAAAACAGCCAGTACAGACACAGATGCAAGGGCAATAACTATAGTCTCATCTCGATGAAAAGAATGAGAAGAATCTGAAAGAAAACAAGATGAAGACTTCAATTATAAATTTGAAAGAATCAGCACTATAAAACATGTAATTGTTGTTACATCAATGAGAAAAAAAAAATTGGGCTGTAAAACATTGCACGCTTTCTTATTAAAACCTAGGGATGGCAAAAGAGCGGATCAGCCCAAACACAGCTGAGCACCTGTGTCAGCAGCTCTTCCCAGCCTTTCTTTGCCACCGTAGAGAGGCACCAACAGCAGAAAGTGAACGTTCTATCTAGCTGGCAAAGTTCTGCCCAGCCATACAAGGCCAAGTCGATGCAGTTCTGCTCTGCTATCTGTGCCATAATCCAGTTTCCTGGTATGAGTCAGGTTTGTAACCTTTACAAGTTGGTTTTATTTATTATTTTTCCCAGAATGAAAATCTCAAAAATGTTTGCTAATAGTGCTGCAAGTGTGATGAATACTGAATATTGTATTCAAATATCTACAACATATATTAGATACAAGTCGATTTGTGCAAATATTTAAAAAATATTTTGTGGTTTTGATTTGTTCAGCGCTCAGATAATTTTTAGTGTAATTCTCACTCCTTAATTTACAAAAGGACAGAGATACCTCCACAGACTGCAGCAGAGTATCAGGAAACCTGAAACAATAATAAAACACTAAACAAGATTAAATAACCAGTTTTATTGAGCCTTTTTTTAAAATAACATTTGATTTTTGTCAAAATGTATCTTGGTTGTTGCTGTTTTTTCCCATAGAGGGAAAAAGTTTTCACGAAAAAAAAATCTGTTAGTGTCTTGAATGGTTAGCTTAATCGTTCTCCATGTCAGACCCCAGTCTCGCTTCTTGCAGCCATATAAAAATTCAGCCACTTTAATATAAAAATTTATTACTGCGGATATTCCTCTGATGTCAGAATCACTGGAATGTGGCACTACAAGACCTCATTTGCTTTGGCTTCAAAACCAAGTTTGGGAATCATGTCTAAACTTGTCTTATATATTGCTAAAAGTACTCCTTAAGAGACTGTAATGAGCCCTAACTATGCTAAAACCACAAAATATAAAATGCACACAAGGCTTAAACATTGGGTAAACTTTTAGGTGAGACTGAAATACAATTTATCCCAGTCTACACTAGCTGAATAAACTGACAAATTTACTTCACTTGAACTGCATTTAAAATAAATTAAACATGATTCATTTATTCCAATTCCCAGTGTGGACAGACACGAGAGAACCAGATAACAAGAGAAAGCCAATTTAAAAGACAACAGCTTCCATTTTTACATAAGCATAACATTAAGAGGAAATAATAAAAAGCTGGTAAAAGAAAATACCAGAGAGTTTCATCTGTGATAGAAGCATGTGAAAAATCACCCACCAAAAATAACATGCAGCTCATATCTGATAAATCCTTTAAATAAGGATTATTTAATTATCACAATCCTTTAAATTGTGACAATTGCAACACCATCACATTTAAATTTGTTCGGTCAAAAGAAATACCAACACTACTGGTTCTGATAAAATAAGTTTCACCAAGAAAAGCAGCTATCGCCACAGAGCACTGTACTGAGGAAGAAGAGTTGTGAGTTCCATTGCAAGGAGATTAAAAGAAACACGTTACAATTCTCTAAATGATGAATTCAAAACATACACACACATACATATATATTAAAAAACATTATAAAGGAAACTTACATCATACAAAGCTATATGAAATATTACACAAGTGTAAGAGACTGAATAACTGTTGGCAAGGAAATTAATATTTTTGTGAATGGAATTTACATTTTATTGGCTTATCTTTTAAAACAGGTATTAAATGTGGCGGGGGTCTGCATCAACTCAACATAGTGCATAGCATATACTAAGAAAATGCAGGTTTTGAGGGGCTGAGCTTTTTGCTATAATCTCAGCTCTACTTTCTTTGACCAGGCACCCAAGGTGCAGCCATCGGCAGCCTTCCCATCACCACTGTTTATCAAATGCTATCCAAAGCCTAAGTCTGATTGCTCTACTCTAGCTCTTTGTACAAAGGGTTAACAACATGCCTCCTCTACCCTGGAACAGGATCCTGCTGTTCTTCCACTGCTAGCATGGCCCAGGGCAAGGGCATCAGCAACGAGGGTTATTTAGCAGGTCTGGCCGCACTGGCACCCTTGCTCTTTCTCCCCTTAGAAGCTTGTGAATGGTGGCATTATGCAGGCTGCAGAGCCGCTAGAAAATCTCCAAATAACAACGTTTTGTGCCGATCAGCTGTAGAAAAACATGCAGAGAAAAAGGACCATTGCTTTCTCCTTCCTTGACGGACCATCCCCTCTGGGGGCTTTTTCTATTTAGGGGGTAGCTGTGCAGCTGCCAGGTAACCTCAGAGCACTCCCTTGGCTTTCAACAGGAAAGAATGTTTTAGTTTTTTTAAAGCAAAGTTGTTTCTTAAATTTTAGATTGGCTTATCTCGAACCAATTTTTGATTCTTACAAACATTTTAAAATAATGTTGTCAACATTCCAACAGCAAAGTCTGTCCTACAGTGTGAGTTACTGTTGTCAGGTTGTTGAGCAACATTTATAAATTTAAGAATAAATACAAATTTCTTAATAAGGGCAACTGAACATCTCAATGGAGTGGTAACATGCAGCTCAAAACAATGTAAGTGGGTTAAACGCTGCATATGATGGCCAGTCATTTCCCAGCAAGGACAACCTTACTATCTTTTATTTGTAAATCTACATAAAAAGAAATGCACAAAACACTGTAACAAAAAGCCCAGATGGCCCCAAAACCCCCACAAAGTATTGTTTCTATCTGCCATCTATCTGCTTTGTAAGACTAATAACTTCTGATGTTGTCAGATTATCAATTTTTCTTAAATAGAACAAAAAAGATATGTCACTTATTGACCCAGTTTTAAAACCTTCCAAAGCTTAACTAGAGTCTTATTAAATAATTCAGGGTTTCAATCCATCTCTTTCTTTGGATATATTTCACCAGCCTTGCCTTTTAAATGCCTATATGAGAAATGCTAGCAAAGCCAAACCCGAGAGGACCTCTCCAGGCACTTTCAGAGGTTCACATTTCCTCTTTTATCTACTTTTAAGTAAAATACTGCATATTTTATTATACATATACATAAGCACACAAGCCCTATTTCTCTTGGTATTAACTGGAGATGCATTTTAACTAACTCACCAAAGGGCACATCAGTGTGGGTCAATAAAAGTAATTACTGACCTTTAAGCAAAGCACTTTTCAAATAGGCATGTAAAACACACACCTATGCAAATTGCATGTTTTCTTCCATGAACATAGTCCTGCCCCAAAAAAACATGAATGCTTAAGATCAGGAAACTCAGCATAAAAATTTATTTGCTATCTCACTTCTTATCAGTAGTTCTAGATGCATCACAGAGCACAAACAAAAATTTTCTGAAGACTGTTGGTCTGAAACTATTAACAACCCCATTCCCAAACCAGCGGACTCTGGTTTTGAGGTTTATGTACAAAATGCCAAGACAGCTGCCCCACACCTTCAGTATTTTTTCATCATGTCATAGTGCAAATTGACTTTAAACATGCATAACTACTATTCAACAACCTCATTTGAGTTTTTGGGATCATTACCAATATTTGGGCATTTCTTCAGTGACAAATGCAAACTGAACAATGAACAAGCTGTCAAACGCCAGTGTCAAATTTCAGACTGGGAACACTGGTGTCTGAATATTAATTACCAAATCAACGTATAGCATAAAGAAAGCAATAGCATATGCTGAGCAGAATTAGCTGCAGACTCTAGACAATCCAGTGATTGAGGACTTGATGGCTGAGCCAAATTCTACCTACACTTGTACGCAGAAAGTATCAGCAAAGCTTCCTCAAGTTTATGTTACTGTTGCTGAAAGCAGAGGTTAGTGCAGTCGCTTGTTTCACTGCTATTTATGTGTGAGGTTTTTATTTCCAACTTCCACTTAGGCTCCCTGATCTAAAACAAAACCTGACAAAACAAAAAAATTAAACCCAACAGAAACTGTTGCAAGGCCTGGAACACCGTAAGAGCCAACTTCTTATCCCACTTAGATGGGAAAGGGAGAGTACCACTCACAGGACTACCTACTCTTCAAGCAGTAGTGTGAGGATGCCATTCAGAAGGCACTCAGCACATACACACTTTTACCCTGAAACATTTCTGCCAGTAATTCTGGTACTAGTCAATATTTTTCTAGAACTCCACCAATCCCATCACAAAGAAATATCAGAGCAAATAGTGTAAGTCTTTTTTTTTCCCCCCCCTTTATTTTTCCCCCTAAATAAGAAAAGGAAACAAAGCATGACTCTTATTAAAAATGAGGTGACCTCCTTCTGGCTGAGGAGCAGCTGGTAAACAACAAGCCACCATTCCCAGAAGCGTCCTGACCTCACCATCAATAAAGAGCTTGTTTTCTGGTTCCAAAAACCCGAACATAACAGGTCCTGTGTACAGAGAGAATTTTGTTGAAGGTATACACAAATAACTAAGAAAGTATTTCAGAACACGCTATGAAGGGTAATGCTTCTAGTACTCAGAAGTGAGTCATCTGGCTGAACCCAGCCCTGCACTTCAGATACTCCCTGCAGGCACTTCTACCACATTCAGGATTTCTCTCTCAGGCATCACTGCCACAATAGTTTCCAAGCACTTATACAATATCTTTGCTCATTATTTTCTTTAATTAAGTTTCCATATTGCCACACATGGAGGTTGTCTGCTGCTGCCTTCCAAACCTTTCACAGGAATGACACAGAATGAAGAAAGCTGGCAGTGCTAACAGCATCAGGAGGAATAATATTTTTCCTTCAAATTAACTTTTCTGCTATAGATACAAGCTTGTAATATTATAATGCAAAAGTATTCCAATTTGTGCTTATGCTTGAAAAAGCTGCTTTATTTCTCTGTAGTTCAACTGTCAAAATTTAAAGCCTTTTTTATATGTTTCCTGTTTCTCCACTTTAAAATTCGAATTTATCCTATTACCAAAGAAAGTTTTGAGAAATCAGAGAAAACTGAGACCAAACCAGGTAACAACAGCCAATGGCAAAAGACTCTGTAAACATACAGAACTCTTCCCTGGGAGCCAGAAAGAGGATGCACAATTCCTGTATCTTCCTTTCCCATCAGCAAATACTGTAAAACCCACAGACAGCCACCCCCTCTTAGTTCTCTCCACCCCAATATATCTTCCCTCTGTGGCCATCCCTGATAAAGCATCAACTAATCCCCTACTACCGACATTACTGCGTCAGTTCAAGCACCAGATTCTGTGCTGTGAAGGTAAATTACTCCAGCCTGGTTGACAAACCGTGAGGAACCCATGCAGAGTTTTCACATTTCCTACTCCACCATTCAGCAGATTGTTGCTCCTGATACTACTACTAAAATTACAAGGTATGAAGTGAGTGGAATGGGAAATGAAGAGAAGGAAGGATACTCTCCTCCTTATAGCAGCTGAAAGCTGTCCTGAAAACTCCTCTCTACTGCTAGACCAACGATGCTACACCATGATGGCCACAGAGCTCCCTGTGGTACCACAGCAATCATCGTTATGATGAGACATCTCAAGGCAGCCAAGAGACAAGGCGGTGAGTGTTAGCCCTACTGAAAAACTAGAAAACCCATGGGGAAAAATTTGGTTGTATAAAGGAAGTATCACAACACAAACACACACCAGGAGTTGGCCTTAAAACTGTGCAAGCAATGACATTGTTTCTTTCTAATCTTTAAACATTTGGGTATGAAACCTTAGGCTTTGAAATGTTGTTTCAATGCTATGTATTTATATGGTGGTGATCATATAATAAAGGACCTTTGCACACAAATTCCCACAAGATCTCTATATTGCTATTATAGCTTTTCATTCCATTTTTAGAAATCTGCTACTCTTCATGTAAATGACTCACAGCTGTGTATCTCTCACAAGTAGTAAATAATTCTAGAAAATATGCGTGTGTTTAAGTTTAGATACACATTATATAAAAACATTTTAGGGAAACATACAATTATTCTATATAATGAAGATCAGTTTTAAAAATAATTACCTATGTTCCCACAGAATTTCTGGTATCAATGTATCAGAAGCCAAGCGGTCTTACAGCTGATAGGTACCAAAATATTAATATTTATTTTAACTTGCTATATCACCAAGTAAGTAGCAATATTAGTCTCCAGCAAGTAAGGAAAACTGAACCCTTTAACCTTCACAGCACAACAATAACATCTGATTCTTCAAAACAACTACAGCTGTATGGACTCTGATCAAAGTCAGTAAAATTACACAGGGGCTCAAAGAACTACAGATCGCTTTAAAAAGACGCGGAGTCTTCACGCCATCCTACAACTATTTCTTTGATGTGATAGATTCAATATGTTCATTACCAATCTGTTGCAGAAGTTGCTTTTCCATTAAGGAATCTTAACGGTACTGAGGATGAGATCAGAAGCATGAGGGGAAACCTCAAGGTTCAGTCATCAGCACAGCACGACTAAGGCTGAAGTGTGGGGGCAACGTGGCCTTCAGCTGCAAATGACTGCAAATGTGCTCTGCAGACTGGAAAAGAGACTTTTCAAGTATAATTAATTCTACTTGCTTTTAAAGTCGCATTTCTTTTCACAGTAGCCCTGCACAACTCTCATGACAGCGATAAGATCTCAGCCCTTTGAAAAAGCATACAATTAGCAATATTTTCCAAGCGCCCACAGATCTCAATCAAAATCTGTTTATCTGTTGTGTCTACACATAGCTTGTACCAAACATGTCCTAGAAATTTTCTACAAAGTGTAAAAGAAGCCCCTCATCCCTTACTGTGCTCTAGCAGTGCATTCCAACCAAACCAAAACACCTCATCGGGTCTTTTTTCTCCTCTTCTCTGGATAGTAATCAACATTTCTTTCCAACCAGCTGACCACTACCTCATTCCAGACCTATGGTCCCACAGCAAGAGAGTTCATCACGCTAGAGTAAATGACAAGAAAGCCTCCAATATAAACACTATACCAAAACGACTTAAATTATTTTACGTAAATCTTAAATCCATTCAGTGCAGGAAAGAAAATGTGAAAGAAAAAAAAATAAGCAGAGAACTTGAAATGAAGAAATATGTTGGTAGCCTTTTAGATACCATGGACATGTGTCAGATTTCACATATGCAAACAAGAATCTCCATCACACACCACCATAACTAAATGCATTCAAACACACATTTTTAGTTAAGCTGGAACTACAAGGTCAGAATACCTTGAATTATATTCTACAGACCTTTACAATGAAGGTCCAGCAGGAGCTATTGCCAGTTGTCCATTAAACCTATGCACAGCTGAGAATGATGAAAGGAAAAAATCCCATACAACTTCCCTTTCTACCTTTTTGTTCTGCAAACTTGGGCATCTTCAGTGTCATTTCTTACACTACTGAATAGATCCTTATAATCATGATGTATGTATAATGAATAGCAACTCAAAACCAACCCCAAATTTAATTATCTTTCTGAAGTTCCCTATATATCAATAAATACTTAGGCTACTACAGAGATAAAAGAAACACTTTTCTTTTAGAGGCAAACTGCATTTGAGTACACCTCAACCTTGCCTTCAAGCTTAATGGAAAGTTAATTTAGGCACTTAATAACGTAGCGGGCTTCTATATCAAAATAAAATAGTCAGAAAAATGCTTTTTAATATAAAAGCTGAAAAAAACATTTACATTATCTCCTTATACTGATCTTAGACCAACAGGACTTCCTCCTTATCAAACCAAATGGTACCAATGGCTTTAAAATAATGGCATTCTTTCAGCCTCTGTAAAAACACTGGATCAAAAAATGCATGTACTGCAACTGAAAAAAAAAAAAAAAAGTACTTCAGAAAGCTTCTTCAAAGTTATTTTAAATCCAATAGGCTCAACAGCTAAATATTTCACGTTTGTAACGTTCCCAGGCACTAAAAATAGAGCCCCAAAAATGACATCAAAAGACTGAAACTCCTATTTTTATATGGGTGAGCAAACAAACAACCCCCCCAAAACCTTTTAGAAAAGGCAGCTCTGATCCCGCATGCCTGCATTTTTCATGTCTTCCAAAGCTCTGAAGCCCAGGAATTCTGTCTACCAACCGGTTGCTCTCCCCTCACTCCCACAAACCCATGTCCCCCTAACCCACGTGCCCCCCTCGCCAGCCACTTCCCTGGTGGGAAGGCTGTGCTAAGCCGAAGCGGGGTGCTGGGTGCACCCCAGAGGAGCTGCCTCTGTCCAACAGAGCCAGAGGCACGATGCTGGGTCCGCTGGCCACCAACCCTGTGCTGCCAGGTACACAGAGGGCTAATGTCCTGGCACTAAAACTACACATCTCTGACTGAGGTTCAGGAATATTTTTTTTCTATCATCCTTCTCAACAGGCAATGAAAAATGCACTGATTTAATGGACATGATTGTATGGGGTGTATATTCCAAAATCATTTCCCTAAACTTGCAATGAAATCTGAATTATAACACAATTTTAGACAAGTAACCTGTTCAAGTACAAACCCAAGATCAATAAAATCAGGGTGAGAAAGAGTTCTTGAAAAAACTTTCATTATACTTCTGGTTTATGTCCTAGTACTTCAGATCTGAAGTCCTAAATCAGCTTAATACTGTAATCCTCAAGTGTAGCAAATATTTTAGTACTAAAACTTAGCTCTTCCTACTTATGTTAATTCAAGAACATTTTTCTATACTTTCAGCACAACTCAGTATAGTGTACATTCTTGCACATAGCAGGTTTTATAATTGTAAATTTGAAGGCATGTGCTACAGAGCTGTGAGTTAAACCTGCCTGACATTTTAGAAACATTGACGGTTACTAAAGGTTGTGTTTGTCTGGCCAATGCCAATTCAAATAACACTCGGGGTATTCCAAAAGGTATGCATCTGCTCCAGCTCCTCCTATCGTGGTGTTCTGCAACAAGACAATCCACCTAGTGGATGAGGGAAAGGCTGTGGACAGTGTCTACCTGGACCTTAGTAAAGCCTTTGACACCATCTCCTGGAGAAACTGGCTGCTCACGGCTTGGATGGGTGTACCCTATGCTGTGTAAAAAGCTGGCTGGATGGCCAAGCCCAAAGAGTGGTGGTGAATGGAGCTGCATCTGGCTGGCGACCAGTCACAAGTGGCGTTCCCCACGGCTCAGTGCTGGGGCCAGTCCTGTTTAACATCTTTATTGATGATCTGGATGAGGGGATCGAGTGCACCCTCAGGAAGCTGGCAGACAATGCCAAGCTGGGTAGGGGTGTTGATCTGCTGGAGGGTAGGAAGGTTCTGCAGGGGGGTCTGGACGGGCTGGACCGATGGGCCAAGGCCAGTTGTACGAGGTTCAACAGGGAGAACTGCCAGGTTTTGCGCTTGGCTCACACC